>JAKWJC010000369.1:5979021-6301521 GCA_027704865.1 Solanum neorickii
TCATGACTAACCTGCACCACCGTATCATCATCTCTTATCACCTTTTGTACACCATACGACATAGGTGGTTCAATGGTTTGCTTACCACCCCGAGTTATGATTGGCATATTATGCCCATCATTTAGTGTATTTTTGATAGTGTTTCTAAGAAGTGTGCCTAGTTGCCATGAGTTAAAAGTTGTAAACTATTGGGCCATTCGAAACTCAAGATTCTTAATCGAGATTGCTTGTGTATCAACTTTCTGCCCTATACCCACTAAGTCATTCCTTAACTCATTAGTGTTCTCATCACTAGCATCGAACCTCCTCCTCATTTTATACATCATATTCTCAACTCGTGCCATACTACCTCCACCATCCTTAGGAGAAACTTCACGATTTGGAGGTGGAACATAACATACACTCCTATCATTTTTGTTACCATAGTTACCTCGGTTGAAGTTGTTGTCGCGGTTGTAATTCCCATCTCGAACATAATGACCCTCGCGGTTATAATTACCATAGTTTTGACCTTTGTTTCCTTGACCTTGGCACCAATTCTCCTGATTGGAGGTTCGGTCGAAAAAACCCCATCTGATCATCACCGCATAGGAGTCCTCCTCATAGTAATATTTATCATTTGGCGGTGGTGGTTTAGAAAAATAGTTCACCTCATTTACTTTTTCCGCACCTCCAGCAACATGTTTCAATGCCAACAAAACCTTAGTTCTCATTTGAGACATAACCTCACAAAGATCATCTGCTACTGAGTTGTGTGGTGATTGGAATGCAAAGTGTTTCTCCCAGTATCCGAATTCCTAGTTCTCCGAGCTTTATTATTTTAGGAGATTTTCTCTAACTTTTCATCAATCTCGACATAACGACACTACTCATGATAACCACCCTCTATCGTATCCAACACCTCTTTGTTATTATCCTCTTTTCCCCAATTGAAATACTCTTTCAGAGACTCTTCATCTATGCGGTGATTTGGGACACTTCGTAAGAATGAAGTGAACCTATCCCAAGAATTGCTAAATGAATCTCTCTGTAGTGCCACAAAGTTGTTCACTCTGTCTTTGTGGTTTAGTTTCTTAGATACTGGGTAGTACCGTGCTAAGAAAGCATCCCTCAGTTTATTCCAAGTGAAGATTGAGTTATAGGGGAGCTTAGTAAACCAGATAGCACCCTCTCCCGTCATTGTGAGAGGAAAAACTCTTAGGCCGATTACATCCATATTCAAATTGGGTCTCTTTACAAATATTTTGCACACTGCCTTTATGTTATCAATGTGGGCATGTGGATCCTTAGACGGCATCCCTGAAAACAAACCTCTGGCACTTAGCATTTGCATTAGACTACTAGTTACCACAAAATTGTGGCAGTCTGGTAGAGGGGGAAAGACGAGTGTCCCATTTGAGTCTGCGATATTTTTATAGCCCCTATAGTACTCTTGAAGGTGTGGAGTGGGAGGTTGTCTCCGTATTTAACCTTCTCCACGAATAACAGGTAATACAAGGTCATGAGCATTGACCAATGGTGGAATTTGTTGGTCGACCTCATCACCTTGTATGCTCAAATTCATTTTAATTCTTCTTAAAGTATGCTCTAGGTTGGGTTCAGGTTTAATTATGGGTATTCCTCTACTCCGTCTGTTTGGCATATAAGGAAGTTAGACCTACATGAGACAAAAACAAATTGAAAAATTAAAATTTGGAAATTGTTGACTAAACTTCGGTAATAAGCTTAAAGTTATTCTAAAAGCCACTTTCCCCGGCAGCAGCGCAAAAAATTGATACGCTCAAATTTACTTATCAAAACAAAGTAAAAGCGGTCGCATCAACTAAAGAACCCAACTAGTGAGGTTAGGATCGTTCCCACGAGAAAAAGGTTCAGACTTAACTTTATTCTATTATTACTTCTATTTAGTCAATTATTTTCCGAACACATATAACTAAAGAGGGGTTTTTGATTAATGAAATCAATTAGCTAAATTAAAGTAAACAAGTGACAGGTTCATGTTTTGGAGTTTAATCAAGTACTGAGAGTAACTAGGGTGTAAGTGTTCCCCACAGGCTCCTTACTCGAGAATTCTAGCTATGACAATCATTTCCTAGTATCTTGTAAGCAATGTAATAAGTTTGGTATATCTAATTCCTTGGTTCGGCATCTAGATAATTTCACTCCGCACCTTGGTCCAGCTACGTGTGTTGATTTACTTAAACTTATATTTACCTCATATTTTCCATCGTATTCGATATTAGACTAAGTTGTTGCTTCGTACGAACCAACACTAGACTATTAGATAGTAAACACTACATCTATGTTTATAATTCTTTTCCTATTATCTACCTCCTTCGTCCGGCAAGTAGCAATAAGACGAGTTCTAACGTTGGCCATCCGTTTAAAAAAACCTCTAAGCGAAAGGATTATTAATACATGCATGACACTATTCTAGATACGTTTTTTTATCTAGGTCTTACCATATTTTTTTCCCATGGTTCCCGCAATTCTAGTTATGGAGTTTAGTTATCCATGCTAATAATCATAGAGTTCATAACAATAATGTAAGAATTCATGCACTTACTTTGATGAGAATGAAAAAAAATCAAAAATTTACTTGAATAAATCACATAACACCAATAATTGATTCTGGAAAAGTAATATCAAATCCCAAAATAGAAAGTTCAATACTAAAACAATAAAACTGAAAATTATCCAAGAGTCTGACCCCACAAAATGAGTTTTTTTGGACAGTTAATTAGAATCAAAACCTGATAAAAGAGGGAAATCTAGTTAAAGAATAATCTTCTCAAAACGCGTTTAAGTCGATGACCCTCGTGATGGACCGCCGTGGACATTACGGACCAGCGAAGTCTTCTGTCGCTCCATACGTAGCTCTTTTTCTGCTTCTTTTCTTTATCAATTCTCTTTTACCCTCAACGGACAAGTGTGACGGACAGTTGCAAGCACGATGGTCCGTTGACGGGCTTCATTTTACGACACTTAGAATCTTCTGAAGTTAGTTGCTGGGTCTACTCTCTGTTAGCATTTATCAATGTGCAAGAAGGACCGTCGTGGCTATGACAGTCCTTCATGAGCTTGCGTAGTTACACACTTTGTCAGAATTCCCTAACTTTCTTCAGCAGCCATTATCTTCTTACGACGGTTGACCCCTGGGGACCGTCATAATTACAACGAACTGTCGTGGGGTTAGTTGGTAATCTATTCTGCAATTCTAGCTCAAAATCTCCGCGTTGTCCTTTGGATAGATTTCCTAGAAATAAATTGAAAACTACATAAAAAAATCAATACAAAAAGGCTTTATACACACTCTAATCTTAAGGAAAAGGCATTGAAAGTACCTTGAAACCACGCTACATCAATCTTGACCTGAAAGAAATGTATTGGTGGGGGGACATAAAGAAGAACATTACAGAATTCGTGGCATAGTGTCCAAACTGTCGTAAGGTAAATGTAGAACACCAAAAGCCCGGAGGTTACATGCAGCATATAGAGCTTCCAATTTGGATATATTACATGATCAACATTGATTTTGTCACTAGTTTTCCTCTCTCGTTTAGGAACATTAACTCTATATGGGTAATAGTTGACAGTCTTACCAAAGAAGTGCATTTCTTACTAGTGAAGACTACTTCTACAGCTGAACGCACGTCACTCGGCTCCTCGGCTCACTTCGGTTGCAAAGACTTTCTCCTTTGGCGCATGTCTCAGCAACACAAAATGAGGGTTTCGCTCGTTATAGGACGTGACCAAACATCTCACGATACGAGCTGACGACAGCCATGCAACACCTGTATGAAAGTATGTACCATCCCGTGAAGGACCGGTTTTCTTTTTCATATGTCAAGGGCTGGTAAGGTTTTGCGCGTTGTATCGAATTAAACCACATGCTCCACCACTTGTGCAGGCCCCCGTCAATTCCTTTGAGTTTCGGTCTTGGGACCGTACACCCTAGGCGGAGTGTTTCACGCGTTAGTTGGGCCCCTGATCCGCGTAGACCAAGGGCGAACACTCATCGTTTGCGGCATGGACTACCAGGGTATCTAGTATTGTTCTCTCCCCATGCTTTTGCACCTCAGCGTCGGTAGGGACCCAGAGAGCTGCCTTTGCTTTTGGCGTTCCTTCGTAGATCTCCGGATTTCACCCCTACACACGAAATTCCACTCTCCTCTATCTCACTCAAGTGAATTGGTTTCGAGAGAATTCCGCCAATTTTTGGTGGATTTCACTTTCAACCCGATTCACCGCCTACGTGCCCTTTACACCAAGTCATTCCGAAGAAAACTTGCCCCCCCGTCTTACCGCGGCTGCTGGCACGGGCAGGGGCTTTTTCCTAGAGTCCTGTCATGATTACGAGCTCGACGAAAGAGCTTTACAAGAGGCATTTCCCTTCTTCACTCACGTGATATTGCTGGATCGGGCTTTCGTCCATTGTCCAAGATTCCCCACTA
Organism: Solanum neorickii; assembly: GCA_027704865.1. Taxonomy (NCBI): domain Eukaryota; kingdom Viridiplantae; phylum Streptophyta; class Magnoliopsida; order Solanales; family Solanaceae; genus Solanum; species Solanum neorickii. Next base: position 5,983,476 of record JAKWJC010000369.1, read on the forward strand.
CTTCCCCCCGTGGGAGTTCGGGCCGTGTCTTAGTCCCAGCGTGTCTTATCACCCGAAAAGACCAGCTAAGCATCATTGTCTTTGTCAGCCTTTACCTGGCCAACTATCTAATACTACGCAGGGTCATCAAACAGCGCTTATTAGCTTTCTTCAGGATTTGGCCCGAACAGTTCGGCAGATTCCCACGCGTTACTCACCCGTTCGCCACTTTGTTCTCAACTCTTCTCACCTCCTAGGTGAGACAAGCTACCTTTAGCTAGGAGTCTCTTTTCCTTCTGCCCAGCTCCCTGAAAACAACGTTCGACTTGCATGTGTTAAGCATATTGCTAGCATTCCTTCTGAGCCAGGATCAAACTCTTCTTTTGAGTATGATTGGGCCCTGAAGTGGTAGAACCTGGTGAACCGGGCGTACTATTTCCAAACCTTCTGTGAGATTTTCTTCTCTTATGATTTTTGCTTAAGTAGAGGTTCTTTATCGGTGACCCAGTTGATTTGGCCCCCACTATCCTTAAGGATAAAATAAGATCTCTTGCTTTGCCCACAAGCCCTACTAGCGTAGCAAGTCTGGTCGCTGGTGTGTTGTTCGTTCTAGCGATAGGCTCCAAGCGCGATTCTGATTCTCAATTTGGTTTTCTGTTCTGGAATGAATTTGTTCTAAAGAAAGACCTACCTATACTGAAGAGGGGCTGGTTCACGGTAATGAATGGTGGTATCGGTCGGGGCAAGCACAACACTCGTTCTCGCAGCCCTTGTTGCAGCTGATAGACTCAAAAGTAAGGGCACGAAGAGCTGTCTTAAACAAAAAACCTTCAAAATGGAATAAGCTACTATAACTTTCTTTTTCGTCAAAGGAAAATGGAATCATACCTTAGTTCAGGATCTCCCTACTCGTATGTAGGAGGAGCTACTGCCTTCCTTCTAATCGGTTCGAAGAAAAAAAGAAATGAAACAATAAAGGTTCACTTTCATTGGTGCTTCCCCCTACACGTATATTGGGGCTAGAGCGGGCGCTAGCTCCCTATATAGGATTTTCTATGAGGTAGAGGCTGGATCAATAAAAGAAATATAAGGAAAGTGTACAAGATTCCACTTGGGCCACCTTCCTTTAAGTTGTGGCTAAAAGAAGCCTTGGTGATCTATCTTCCTTCTCTTAGGCCCCTAGACCATAATGTATTAGATCCCCATGAATGAGGAAAGGTATTATCAACTAAGGTCTTAAAGTCCAGCCCGGTGATGAAACTTCTTCCACTCCCCAACCTCTAAGGATTCGTAGAGCAATGTCTTTATTGGCAGTTGCGCAACCTTCAATTGAAGCCACTTCTGTGGATTGCGACAACACCCGGCCTTGGATCAAGGCTCTCACTCGCTCAAGACGTCGATGCGCCACCGGGTTGACCCCTTTCTTACCAGCATGGGGAGTGGCGATGGATACCAAGATGAAGACTCCTCAACGCCAATTAGGGGGTACAAGAGATAGTTGGATCGTAAGACTTTCTCTCACATCCCACTCCCTTCCATGAGATAGATAATTTTAGCATCTTTGAAGAATCATATTGAGAAAAAGAAAGAAGCCGATCGTTGAATTGATTAACCTGAGATGAGAAATCTATCATGTCTGAGTTCTACGATTCGGGTTCAGAGCCGAGTTTCAAGACAAGAAAGAAGCGGTGCTTCTTTCCTGTACTCCAACTAAATAGCTCATTCCGGATAAGCGAGTGAATTTCAAGCCAGGGAAACTTCCTATTAGGAATGGCTTCCTGTCAGGTTGTGTTGTTACAGACCAGACTATTCTAAGGGCAGGGGAGACAGCTAACTAATCTAATACAGTACATCTATGATCGGGCAATAGCGCAGATAAGATCAGACTGAATGTGTGAAGGATGTGGTCCTGGTTCTCTTCTGTCCCGTTCCTTCAATCAAAGAAGAATCCATGCCCAGGGCTAGTGCCAGCCAGAGCATAGTCAGAGTCTTCCCTGCGTGCCTAACATCCACTCCTTCTATTCGAGTGTCTTGCAGCACCTTCAATGATGAGAGAAGGCGATACCGAAGAGAATAACTCAAGGGAACTGGATACTCCATCAACTCAATTTCATTGCGTAAGTAAGGATGCCAATCATCATAGTCTGAACATGAAATCTTTCGTAGGCTCATCTCGTCGATTGGCATTCCGATCCTGATCATTCATAGATAGTCGGCGCTTTTAGTCATAGGCAATCACCCATTCCTGATAGTCGTAGCTCTGCCTGTTCCCTATTCTATTAAAGAATGAATGGGAATTGATCTTACAACAGCTGGGCAAAATCCATCTCTTTTCATCTCTATGTTCGCTAAACTTGCTTATTTTCTTGCTTTAATGAAGCCGACCTTAACATACATATCTTCCATTTTCGTAGATGGAAGATCTGGTGAATCAATTCAATTAGATGCCGCTTACCTAGATGCGGTGTTTGTCCCTCGAAGCGAAGGTAAAGACCAAGACATTGGGGATTCTGAATCTGGCCGCACTTTCCTCAGGTCGAACGGCTATCGTTCCTGGCCCGATGAGAAAGGGGTTGAAATCATACTTGCCTTCACCTAATCTACTTGGATCCCGGATTCCATTCCATTAAGGCGTTCATTCCCTTCATGTATAGGAAGAGTTCAACAGAAGTCATCTCTCTGACACTGGCTGTTCTTTCTACCTAAACTTGCGACTTTTTTCATCAAAGATAGGTGTGAGCTAATTTTCTCGCTAAACCCCTTGCCTTACAGTCAAGTGGCTTTCCGCTCCTCAGTCCTTGCATACTAAGATTATTCTTCTCCGTGCTTTCTTTCGTGGAAGTCTCACCTATCAATGAAGTATGGCAAAGATAGTTTATCCCTGCGGAGAGGACCTCAGCTCAGTACGCATAGAAGTACAATCTACCTCTATTTAGCTCTACTGGCTTTCTTATACCTATACTAGGAACCCGAGCCTACCTCTTCTGGTTGAAGTTCTGATGAAGCGGGTATTCCTCTCCTGAGCCCAAATTTACCCTCACAGGGAAAGATCTCAATAGGCCTAGAGCGGAAGGCAAGCTCCACTACAGGGCCGGGGGAAGAAATAGGCGTGGGGAAGAGTCTGCAGCAAAATCAATTGAATAGACAGAGAAGCCCGATAAGGCTATCGATTCAAGCAAGTCAGACTAGTTTAGGCGCCGCCTTCCAGACTTCTAAAAGTGGGTGGTTTTAAGTACAGAGCACTATTGTGGTTACAGAGTGCAGGTAGCGGACAAGTAGGTTAGCAAACTGGTAAATCAATAGGATTTGCTCCTGCCTTCGCTTCTAGGAGGAATTCAATAATCCATGGCGAAGATATCGTATAATAAGAAAGGGCTTTCTTTTCAGAGTGATCTTTATCAATTTCGGAACGCAAAGGCTTGGTTGAAGGAAAAATTTGGTGTAATTCGCCTTTTTTTAAGAAAAGAAAGGCAGGGTAGAAAGTCTTGCTTACTTATTTCTCCATCTAAGTAAGAGAAGGAGGGTTGAATACCTCTTGTGTTCTCAGCTTGTCTCTGGGATTTTGCCTTTTAGTGTCGGGGGATCACTTCCTCTTCCGAGCCCTTCCGGGCAAGCAAGTGGGGCTTAGTTTGAAGAGGATCAGTTTGGGATTGATATCCTCTTTGAATCAGGGGAAAAATCTACGGAAACGGGCACGTCGGTGGATCAGCCAGAACCAAAACCAGGACATGTGCCGCCTTCTATTCAAGTAGCTCCCCGGGGGGACGAAGCTGATCCATCGAATCAGCCCCCACTAGTGGTCCCTTATCCGTATCAACTGGTTGAAGTGATGGGGGGATTCTGTTCAGTCAATCCAACGGAGGCTCCTATCCAAATACTGCTACACTCCCCTTATCAGGATCATGTACCTGGCCGAAATAGAGGCAAAAGACCTATTCGCGGTCAAGGTCGAGATTCTAAGGATCACGGCGGTCCTTGATCCAACAGGGGATTGGCTAGGACGGGGAGCTCGGGCCGTCAAGAATCCACGTACCGCCATGGGAGAGCATTCCTTGGATAAACTATATGCCCTTCTTTCGGATCTCGAATCGAGGGGTGTCAATTCCGAGTCCTTCTCTCAATTAAAAGGGAAGGTACCCCTGCGAAGGGGTTGGGACGAACACTCTACCACATAGTGGAGTGGATAGCTAGGACTACTAAAATGAAGATCGTGTACAACAACAATCCTATATTTGATGTCGATTCATCCACACTTCCATTCCTTGTATAGGAAGGCTAACTGCTTGTTGGCTGGGAGCTGTATGAGCAGTAACGTCCACGTACGACTCTGTGAGAAGGGCGGTGGACAGAAATGGCCTTGTTGTACCTCACTCTCGTATTCAATGGGTTCTGCTCTTTCTTTTTTGGGAGAGTATGCCAATATGATCTTAATGAGTTGCGGGGCTTTGCATCTGACATTCGTTGGGCCTCTTCCCTTCGGGAGCCTGGGCCCTGGCCTTTTTGTGAAATAAGCCCCTCCGGCTGAAAACTAGAGGTACGTGGTCCTGCGAAGTTTTCGGAAAAGGGTAGCCTTGTGTGTAAGCACAGCAATTAACAGCTGCGAACCCTCAGACGACCTATCTAAGATTGGGGGGATCCTCAGTAGTGGTGACCCTTTCACTCTTCCACGGACTGATACACCGAATGCTCATACGGGAAAGTTGACTCCTGGGTCTGGAACCTGGGGGGTTGCTCTGAGATATCCTATCTTTCTCGTCCACTCAGGGGGGTGCGGAAACACCTGTGCGGTTTACAGGTGATAGTTACAAGAACGGCGAGGAAGTTAACAGTACCCGACGACATTCAGGGATGGATGTAGACCCATCGGGCAGTGATAATCGTTCCGGTCCTAGTAGAAGTGGTGACCATTCTCAAGAACGAAAAAGACTGTGCTAAGGGAAGCCCTATGAGTCACTAAAACGACGGCAGGAGTGCCCTTTTTCTATCAATAGAGGAAAAAAATGGGCTTTGCTTCTCTTTACAATATGAAGAAAGAAATACGGGTCGAAGTTTAGACCGCTCATAGTAGTTCTACCTATAGAAAGGATCATGAAAGAGGAGACAACCTATTTATGATTCCAGCCAAGAAGACTAGTAAAAGGAAGGATCAAGAATGTTATATATTTTAGGAGCTAGATTAGTTGGTAATGAACAAGTAAGAATTGCCTCAACCAAAATTGATGGAATTGGCCCTAAAAAAGCCATTCAGGTTCGTTATCGATTAGGTATCAGTGGAAACATAAGGATAAAAGAATTAACTAAGTGTCAAATCGACCAAATTTAACAAATAATAGGTCAAGATCATGTTGTTCATTGGGAATTGAAGAGGGGAGAACGAGTAGACATCGAATCATTAATTTCAATTTCTTGTTATCGTGGAATTCGTCATCAAGATGGATCGCCTTACGCGGTCAACGAACTCATTCTAATGCTAGGACTTGTCGCAAGCTAATTCATAAATGAAAGAAGTCTACCGAAAGCCCTTGGTACTTGTCTGATCAATCACAGTGATAGCTTCTATAGTTCACTGAAATTTATGTGAATGATTGTGACAGCTCTTCAAATCCTATTCAGTCTTATTAGATATATCACTAAAACAAAGTGATTCCATTCTGTCTCTCTTTTCAATTCAGATTCCGAGGATGAGCCGGCTGATCCTAAAATCATTTATGAGGAGCCGGACGACGAAGCCTCCTCCGCAGATAAAGATGTCTCTGATGCTACTTTCCCGGCAAGAAGAAATTTTTCTATTGTGATTTTTTTGCTGAGTTCGGTCAGGAGGGACAAAAGAGAGATGCTTTCTATCAGTCAAAAAGCAGATATCGCCCCCCATGCTCCCATAGTTCGCTTAGCGAGGAATAGAAAGGAAGGACCCAAGGCCAGAGCAAGTTGGGTTGGGGTATATTGCCGTAAGCGCGTTGGGGGGTGACAGAGGACGTGATCGTACGGTTCATAGAAGGATAGGAAAAAGTACTTTTTTGTTGGGAACTTTCACTCCTCTATATTTGAAATATGCCTTTTAGGAGCATTACGATCTTCAACTTAAATGGTCCCTTATGAAGTCTCTATTTGCATATTCTTATTGTGCGCCTTGTGAGCGCGTTTGGATCCGCCAAGGGAATAGCTCGGATATTCCCCTAACCCAACCCTAGAACTGACCGGAGGGAGCCGCTGTATGGGGAATGTCCGCTCTTGTTGCAAAAGTCATTTTTCGTTGTGGGTCATAAGGCAGGCATCTTTATCTGATCAAGGGCTGGGGCACAATGATCCTTGTACTATCCAGGTGCGAAGAACCCCGGAGGTGACTGCAATGACCATAAATCTCACTCACAGGCCTAAACGATGAGAAAACACTCGAACGTGAGAGCAAGGGATCACCCAACGAATGGACGAGCTCAAAGGGGGTAGGGAGGCAAGAACCTTGCTTTCAGAGACCTAACCCAACCCGGTTCGAATTTTATCTGAACTGCGAGAATAACGTACTAAGTCGTGCCATAAGGGGTCATTATCCAAACGGGACGGGGCCAAGCCTTTAGGTTTTTTAAGTAGGTTGGGTGACAGATCGGACATAGGAGTACTCCGGGATATACACCAGGGCAATAAAAGTGGAGCATACGACGATGCCGCCTGTTTTCATTACGTGGAAGTCCCTGGCAGAGGAAAGGGCTTTAGGTGATGGCGTGTTCTGCTTCTTATTTAGCGAGGGTCGTTCAGCCACTTGACTGTAAGGAGAGGGGCGTCAAAATTCTTTTTATTCATTCTTGCATTGCAGCTGGTATAGATGATGAAAGATGGGCAGCTTTTTCGGGACCTATTCTCTTAATAGGCGGCAAAGAGAAATAGGAAAGGGGCCAGGCTGACTGATGAGTGCCCTTTTAGCCTTTATTTAAAAGGCTCTTATGTGGAGCTAACATGGTTGGCTACATACAAACATAGCCAAATCAAGATGAGATGGGACGATCATTCAGAGGCCGCAGCGGGACTACCATTGGAAAGCCCGCCCCCGCTAGCTAACATAGAAAGAGATTCTCGGATAGCAGCACTCTATATGTGAATCTCTTCCCGACCGGCAAGGCCAAATGGGGGCACCACTTGGGATGGGAATGACTCAGCCCACATGCATCATTTGATGAAAGCACTCCAGTTGCCTCCGATGATTGGTTTGTCAACCATGCTTTCTCTCCCTCAAAACAATGCTCCTCACCAAATGACCTTCGTTGGGTTGGGGCCACACAATAATGAGTAGTTCGCTCCAGGAGCCCACCCCCTCGAGAGCAAGATGTCGGCCGAGATGGAGCTTGGAGCAAACCTAGACTTTCCTGGGGCTTGCCTTACCTCAACATCTAAATAAATAAAGGGCGGGCGCCGAAAAGGAACCAGCCCTATCTCTTCAAGAAAGCTTTGCTTGGTAGGCCCTGCCCACTCAGTCGGACAATGCTCTGAACACGAAAGTGTGCAGTTCTGCCTCCTTCTCCCATTCTGAGTCACATGTAGCGCCTCAGAAAGCACGGGCGAGCCACATGCAGGGAAACTTGCACGTGTGGTTCTGGCCGGGGACCCCCGTATACTATACTATTATGTGTAGGTTCTTGTAATTCGAGTGAGATTGTCATGGCGCAAAAGTAGATGTGGTCCGGTATTCCCTTGTTCCTTGTATTGGTTATGTTCTTTATATCTCGTCTAGCAGAAACTGATCGAGCTCCGTTTGATCTCCCAGAAGCGGAAGCTGAATCAGTTGCAGGCTATAATGTAGAATATGCGCGGGATGCGATCCTTAATAGTTCACTGTTGGCGGAAGCCAATGTCCCGGGGTCTCGGGGACTCATTTTGACTGAAACAAGGGGCGGGGCGGGGATTTCTGCCTTGTTATCAAAAAGGGAGTTGGGTAAAGCAAACTCTCTCATTGGAGGAGCACGTGTTTAGTGAAGTAGAACCGGGTTGCGCTGCCTGATGCTCAGATCAAAAACAAATCAGTGTGGCCATGCCGGTATGACTGAATATGCGTTAGAAAGGTCAATACCTCCCCTATGACACCAAAAAAACCAGGCCAAACTTCTAAATTACCCGCTTCCATAGAACAATATCGTGGAAACGTAGACCTAAGTGGTCATATTGGATCCTTGGGAACCATCACAAGTATCGCCGGCCTATATATATTTGAACGAAAATGCCGTGTCGTCCAACGGAGAATAGAAAGAAGGTGACTCGCGCAGACAACTGACTCCTATTCAATAGAAAAGAATATCCAAACCAACCCAGCTGGCTGGTCAATCTCGGCCAACAAACTGGAGACGGACGACCACGGTCCCGGCCTTACCAGCACCGGAGGTGTACTAATCAATGAACCCACAAAACCAACATTCTCTTATGACAAAATAAAACAAAGATAATTCGACTACATGGAGTTCCAATCTCTATAATATATGATAGAGAACTTAATTCACTGCAAATTTTTTGATGTCATTTAAAAAGATTTTGGGAACACAAGTGAATTTAAGTACAGCCTTTCGTCCTTAAACAGATGGCCAGGCAGAATGTAAAATTCAGACACTAGAGGATATGTTGTGAGCTTGTACTTTCAAGGGTAGCTTTGATCATCACTTACCAATTATTTAATTTGGTTATACCAATAGCTACCATTCTAATATTAAAATGGCACCTAATGAAGCCTTATATGGTCGAGAGTGTAGATCTCCAATTGGCTAGTCTGGACCAGGTGAAACTAGCTTATTTGGGCCAGATCTTGTTCATTAAACTGTGGAAAAAGTCAAAGTAATACAACAACAACTAGAAATAGCTCAAAGTCGACATAAATCATATGCAGATATTATAAAAAATGGACTAGAAATTTCTATAAGGGATTGGGTGTTCTAGAAGGTGTCTCCAATGAAAGGGTTAGTGAGGTTTGGTAAAAAGGGAAAGCTGAGTCCACGCTACATATGACTATATATGATAATTCAAAAACTAGGTGAAGTAGCATGTAAATTTGAGCTACCACAAGACTTTCATCAGTTCATTCGGTGTTTCATGTCTCAATAATTCAAAAACACATAGGTGACACATCTCGTATTACTCCTACTAAAGATGTACAAGTTATGAGAGATATTACTTATGAAGAAGTACCCATTGATGTTTTGGATCGACTACATAGGATGTTATGAAATAAATAAGTACGTTATGTAAAAGTACTTTGGAGAAATCAACAAGTAGAAGAACTTATATGAGAAGTGGAAGAAGCAATGAAATTGAAGTATCCTTACCTCATCTAGACTGGTGAGAAAAATCAAAATGTTAGTACTAACATAGGCTTGAACATGTTTGGGCTTGACAATCTAGCTAACATTCAAGGACGAATGTTTTAGGGGGGGGGGAGGAGGATATAACGACATGTATTATTTATATATTAGTTCTATTCATCTTATAATTGTCATCTACTTACAGTTTAGCTAAAGGATCATGTTTCTTATATGATGAGTATTGTTTTAAATTAGCTCGGAAGGTCATGTAACTCCTTGCATGTTACAACATGTGTATTGCAAGTTAACCCTAAAGAAAAGTATTTAAGTAGATATAGTAAGGAGTTAATTGAACTTAAAGTTCAAATTTAAGTGCTAATTTTAATAAAGAGGGATTAACATTCAGAAATTGAAATAAATAAATAAGTAAGCAGTTGAATGACCTTCTTAAGATATAATATAGTTAATGGACCCAATTTTGATGGATCATATTTAGGATTATTTTAATCGGCTCACTTGAAGCACAAACCTATTAAACAAAAATAAAAAAGAAAGAAAGCCAGCAGCAAAATCCTTCAAGTCCCAATATGGATAAAGCCCATGTGAAAGCAAGCAGGTGCATTACCTAGTTTGTACTTTTGAGTTGCTTGATGCACATAAGCAGGTGCATCACCTACTTGAGAAATTAGTGGCTGAAATGGACAAAAATAAAGGAGGTTCTAGAGGGTTTTTTTGTGGTTAACAAAGCTCCATATAAATCTAATATGACCTAATCTTTTCACCCATTTTAACATATAAAAATAACAATTAACTCCAGCTCTCTCTCTCTTTTCTCTTAAAGATTAAACCAACATCCTCAAAGTTCTTCTAGGGTTCTTGAAGAAACCCTCATCTACACACCAATGTAAGTGAAAACTCATGGATTTAGCTTAATTCTCCCATGAATGATAAGGAAAACATGTTATTCATGCTCTAATATAAGTAGAAAGGTAGAATATTTCCAGCAGCTATTGCTCACTTCCGTAATTATTAAAATACCTTTCTATTCTTCTTTGGTTTTAAGAGGGAAGGGAGGCTGCTGCTCAACAAGAATTCAAGTTATAAGGAAAGGGAGGAATTAGTGGTGTGCTGTCATGAAGAACTCATGGGGGGGGGGGGTTCCATACTTGGTTGTATGATAAAGAATATTTGGGGAAGTTTTATGTGTACTATTTTTGGCACAACTTGGTTTATCTTGAGGAAAGGATGTATAATGTATGTGTTGGACAGAGAATGAGGATGTGGTGATACAAATTATGTTAAGGGTTGTATGGGCTCATTATAGGTCAAAGTTAGCAACTATTTTACAAGGCCCACAGTGTGATAGCTTCTAATTATAGTTTACCATGGCTTAAGTTTTAGATTAAAACCAAAAAGATAAGGTTGAATTGTGATAGTATATCAGTCAGAGGATAACATATGTAAGGCTATTAAATTCCATATTCCTTTGCATAAAAGCTGATACTTGCGATTAATATCAATGAAGTTAATCTCCTAAGTTCTATTCCTAGTAAAGGAAACAATGGCAGCATATTAACAACAAATATCTAACTATATTTCCCCCTATCCTTAGTTCTTAGAAGTACTTATTCAATGTTCACTACTCTATGCTTGTATAGTTATCCCCTTGTGTTTCTATAGAAATGGTATTTACAAAAGAAAGTTTGGTGAATCCTACTCTTATTCAATTGAATTCAATTGTATCATTAAGCTCAAATGTAATGTCTTTATGTTACATGTTGATATACTGTGGTTTCACGGTATTATTAATACTTTTTCCTTAAGTTTAGTGTGTCCAAAAGCCTTTTTGTGCTAATTTTTATATAAGTTTCTCCTTACTTGCAGGAAATCTGTTTAAATATGTATGCGGATGTTTTTGACCGAAGAAATTCAGAGGAGACCACCTATAGAGCGTGTGACGGTCCATAGGTGGCAGCGTAGTGCAGCTGCTGAAGGAAGATAGGGAAGTCTGACCAAGTGTGGGGTTACAGAGTACATTACAGTCAGTCGTGTCTATCACGGTCCGTCCTCGATGTTCGTCATGAAGTTCAGAGAAGTAATCCCAGTACCCATATTTCAAGAGTTTAAGTGTTTTGGAACGAAGACCCTCGACAGACCGTTGTGCCTATGACGGTCCGCCATACTTGTGGTCGAGGGTAATGAAAAGAGAAGCAGAAGAAATTGCACAAGTATTGGATGACGAAGTCCATGACTGTCCGTCGTGACCACGACGATCCGTCGCGATGTCCGTAGACCAAACCGCGTTTTGACAGATTTCCAACAAATAGAGTTCTTATTTAATAAGGTTTTTATTTTCTATAAATAGTTCGAATAACCTCGTTTTTTAGGTAAGACTCCGTATTATTAGACACCTTATTAGTAGACACTGTATTGTGAGACTTTGGATTATCATTAGACTTTTGTGAGATTTTTGATTAGTTTGAGATTCTTGCAAGTGATTTTTGGTGATTAATCAAGCAAACTTTCGAATTTTACTCTTTCTCAGTGAAGAAAGTACATGAATTCTTTTATAATATAGTTTAATATTGTTATTATGACTATGGGTAACTAAACTCCATAACAAGTGTTGTGGGAACCCTAGGATAATAATGAGGTAAAACCTAACTAAAATAACAATTCTAGAATATTGTCGTGCATGTATTAATAATTCTTTCGCATAGAAGTCTTTTTAACGGATGGCCAACGTTAGAACTCTCCTTAATACTACTTGTCGGACCAAGGAGGTAGATAATATGAAAAGAATTATCAACATAGATTTAGTGTATACTATCTAATAGGCTATTATTGATTGGTACGAGGTAACAACTTAGTATAATATCGAATACGATGCTTAATATGAGGTAAAGATAAGGGTTAGTATAGTAACACACGTAGCCGGACCAAGCTGCAGAGTGAGATTTTCTAGATGCCAGACAAAGGATTTAGAAATACATAACTTATCAGTCTTCATGCAAGATACTAGGAAAGAATTGTTATAGTTTGAATTATCAATTTATAGACCTGTGGGTAACACATAAACCCTAGTAACTTTGATTAATTCATTAAACTACAACATTCAAAGCTGTTAAGTGTCTCTTTCAATTTCGCTAGTTATTCTCACTCATTTACAAATAGAAACCCCCCTTTTATTGTTTTTACTTTCCAAGGAAGTAATTGACCGAACAATAGTAATAATAGGTTAAAGTTAAGTCTAAACTATTTTCCTCGTTGGAACGATCCCAACCTCACTAGTTGGGTTATTTACTTGACACGAGCGCTTTACTTCTTATTTGAGAAGTAAGTTTGAGCGTATCAAATTTTGGCGCCGCTGCCGGGGATTATATCTTTTAGATTAACTTAAACTTATTACTATAGTTTAGTTGATATTTTCTTGATTTTAATTTGTTTTATTATTTTTGATTTGTGCAGAACCAACCTCCTTGTATCCCAAATACACGGAGAGGAATAGGACCCTTGTTTGCCTACGATCATGAGTTAGAGCGTACACTACGCAACATGAATCAAAAATTGGGAATCAATGATTATGATCCAAACCAGAACATCCCAGCTCCGGTTAATGTTCATGGTTAGTTGTTACCTGATATTCCGGGTGAACACCATCAGAGTGGACAAAATTCCATTCCACGGCCCCAAGCATACTACAGAGGCTATGATAACATAGCAGACTCCGATGGGCCACTTGTCTTTCCTCCTCTACCCACAAGCCACACCTTTGTGGTAACTAGTAGCCTGATGCAAATGCTCACTTTCAGAGGTTTGTTTTTAGGGCTACCTTCTGAGGATCCACATGCCCATATAGCGAAGGTAAGGGCAATGTGTAAAAGTTGTGTAGGGAGGCCTGATTTGGACTTAGATGTAATAGGGCTCAGGGTGTTTCCTCTCTCACTGACGGGAGAGGCTTCTATATGGTTCACTGAGCTCCCTTATAACTCAATTGTCACTTGGAACCAACTAAGGGATGTCTTCTTAGCACGCTACTATCCGGTCTCCAAGAAACTAAATAACAAAGACAGAGTGAACAACTTTGTGGCACTACCAGGAGAGTCAGTTAGTAGTTCTTGGGATAGATTCACCTCGTTCTTGAGAAGTGTGCCAAATCACCGTATAGATGATGAGTCACTGTAGAAATACTTCTATCGGGGATATGATGATAATAATAAAGTGGTGTTGAACATAATAGTAGGTGGATCTTATGGGGAGTGTCCTTATGCTGAGATTGCTGAAAAATTAGAGAAAATCTCCCGGAATAATAAAGTTTGGAGTACTAGGAAGTCCGATACCGAGAGAAACACCTTCGCATTGCAGTCCACTCACAACCCAAAAACATATGAGATTCATGAAGAAATGGCTCAGATGAGAACCGAGCTTGGGTTGGTACTAAAACATGTCAATGGGTGCAGAAAAGATAAATGCAGTCAACAACTTGTCGAAAACACCGCCACAAAATGATGAGTTCTATTATGAGGAGGATTCCTATGAAGTAAATGAGCAGACGGGGGGTTTCAGACCAAGTGCCCAAGGCTCTAATCAGGAGAATTGGCGCCAAGGTCAAGGGAACCAAAGTCGGAAGTATGGTAACTACAATCGTGAGGGTCATTATGTCCGAGATGGAAACTACAACCGCGACAACTACTTCAACAGGGGTAAGTATGGTAATAGAAACGACAGGAATGGACCCTATGTTCTTCCTCAAAATTGTGAAGTTACTCCGAGGGATGGTGGAGGTAGTATGTTGCGAGTTGAGGATATGTTGCATAAAATAATGAGGAGGTTCGATGCTAGTGATGAGCACAATAAAGAGTTGAGGAATAATTTAGCGGGTATTTGGCAAAAATTCGATACACATGCAATATCGATTAAGCAACTTGAGTTACAATTGGCCCAATTATCTGCGACTGTGAACACAGGGCAACCGAGAACTCTTCCTAGCAACACTGTCCAAAATCCGAATAATGATGGACATTGTATGGTAATTACTACTTGCGGTGTCAAGCAAACCATTGACCAACCTATGCCGTCTAATGAGAAAAAGGTGACAAAAGATACTGAGAAAGTGGTAGATGTTGATGGTGAATAAGAGGATAACACTGTAAAAGATTCTGAAGTGCCTAAAAAGGCAACTCCCATGCCTAGGACACAACCCCCATTTCCACAAACATTATTGAAAAAGACCGATGATGCTAAATATAGGAGTTTTATAACAATGTTGAAGAAACTTTCTATCAATGTCCCTTTGGTAGAAGCTTTTGATCAAATGCCCGGTTACGCCATGTTTATGAAAGATCTTGTCACAAAGAAAAGATTGGTCACTTTTGAGGATGATGATAGAATGCAGCATTGTAGTGCTATTGCTAAAAGATCTCTGGTACAAAAGAAAGAAGATCCGGGTGCATTCACTATTCCTTGTACAATCGGGCTATTACATTTTGCAAAAGCATTATGTCATCTGGGGGCAAGCATAGATCTCATGCCCCTTTCGATTTATAAGAAGTTGGGTTTAGGTGATCCAAAGCCCACTACGATGGGACTATTGATGGCTGATCGAACAGTAAAAAGGCCTATTGGGATACTCCAAGATGTGCTAGTAAAAGTGGAGTCATTCATATTTCCGGTAGATTTTGTTATTCTTGATTGTGAAGTCGATTTTGAAGTGCCAATTATTCTTGGGAGGCCATTCCTTTCTACAGGAAGAGCCTTAGTAGACATGGAAAAGGGGCAGAAGAAATTTCGGTTGAACAATGAGGAAGTGACCTTTAACATTTGTAGGTCCATGAGGCATAGTGGTGAGCTCCAATCGGTATCTGCTATATCCTACAACATGGGTGAAACATCTGAGACACAAATAGAAGAACGTCTAGCTGTAGAAGCATTAGCGGCAATGATAATGAATTTTGATAGACATTTCATTGATGAGTATGAGTCATTAGTCGCGGCTCTTGACCGAGGTGATGTTCGGTTTAAACGGATGAAATATGAGATAGATATGAAGAATCGCGACTCGCCACCCGCTAAACCATCTATAGAGGAGGCTCCAAAATTAGAACTAAAAGCTCTCCCACCTCATCTTAGGTATGAATTCTTACGAAATGGTTACACTTTGCCGGTAATCATTGCATCGGACCTGAATGAACACCTAGTTGAGAGTTTGGTAAAGGTGCTAAAAAGGTTCAAAAGAGATATTGGGAGGACTATTGCGGACTTTATTGGGATCCCTCCTGGTATTTGCTCTCATAAAATCCAACTCATGCCTGATCATAAGCCAAGTATTGAGCAACAGAGACATTTAAATCCTCCTATGCAAGAGGTCGTGACGAAGGAAATCATTAAGTGGTTGGACGCCGGAGTAATCTATCCAATCGCCGATAGTAGTTGGGTATGCTCGGTTCAGTGTGTACCTAAGAAAGGGGGAATGTCTGTGGTCCCCAACGAAAAAAATTATTTTGTTCCAATGAGACCGGTTACTCGATGGACAGTGTGTATGGATTACCGCAAATTAAATTCATGGACTGAAAAACACCATTTTCCTATGCCCTTCATGGATCAGATGTTGGATAGACTTTCCGAAAAAGGGTGGTACTATTTTCTTGATGGATATTCACGGTATAATAAGATTTCTATTGCACTAGAAGTTCATGAGAAAAACACTTTTACTTGTCCATATGGCACCTTTGCCTTCAGAAGAATGTCGTTTGGGTTGTGCAATGCACCCGCCACATTTCAGAGATGTATGATGTCGATATTTTCTTACATGCTGGAGGATTCTATAAAAGTTTTTATGGATGATTTTTCTGTGGTTGGTGATTCATACGAGCGGTGTTTGACCAATTTATCTGAGGTCCTTAAGAGATGTGAATACTTCAATTTATTACTATATAGGGGAAAATGTTATTTCATAGTAAAAGAGGGTATTGTTTGGGTCATCGCATTTCAATAAAGGGCATAGAGGTTGATCGAGCTAAAGTCGAAGCAATAGAGAGACTTCCCACACCGATCTCTGTAAAAGGTGTGAGAAGCTTTCTTGGGCATGCAGGTTTTTACCGGAGCTTCATCAAAGACTATTCAAAAATTGCACATACATTGTGGAAACTGCTGGAGAAAGATTGTAAATTTTGTTTTGATGAATCCTCTCTTAAATCATTCAATGATCTAAAATAAAAAATAGTATCTGCGCCTATCATTATTTCTCCAGATTTGAACAGTCAATTTGAGGTGATGTGCGATGCTAGTGGGGTTGCACTTGGTGTAGTATTGGGACAGAGAAAGAACAAAATCCTTCACCCCATTTACTATGCTAGTAAACCTTAAATGAAGCTCAGAAGAACTACATAGTAACAGAGCAAGAACTCCTTGCAGTAGTCTTTGTTTTTGAGAAATTTCGCTCCTATTTTCTAGGTACTAGAGTTATAGTGCATACTCACCACTCAGAATTGAGATATTTGATTGCAAATAAGGATGCGAAACCTAGGCTGATTCGTTGGGTATTACTGCTACAAGAATTTGACTTTGAAGTGATGGATAAAAAAGGAACTAAAAATCAAGTTGCTGATCACTTGTCTCGTCTAGAGGATGAAGCTATGAGAGAGATAGGGGATAAGACTGACATTGATGATACTTTCCTTGATGAGCATGTATTGGCTGCTTCACATGACTTGATCCCATGGTTCGCAGATTTTGCGAACTATCTGGCTAGTTATATTGTTCCATCGGACTTGTCCTTTCATCAAAGAAAAAAAGTCATGTATGATGTGAAGAAGTTCTTTTGGGATTAACCATACTTATATAGGAGTTTTGCTGACGGGCTTATTCGGCGTTGTGTGCCAGAATATGAGATGTTGAGTGTGTTGGAGGCATGCCATTCCTCACCCGTTGGTGGACATCACAACGTTATCCGAACGGCTTATAAGATATTACAATGTGGTTACTATTGGAAAACTCTTCATCAAGATGCTCATGAGTTTGCTAAAGCATGTGACAGATGCCAACGAGATGACGGCATTTCACGAAAGCACGAGCTCCCTCTAAACCCCATTCTTGTGATTGAGTTATTTGATGTTTGTGGTATTGACTTTATGGGCCTTTTTGTGAGTTCTTATGGAATGAAGTACATTCTAGTAGAAATTTATTATGTATCTAAATTGGTCGAAGCCATCGCCCTCGCAAACAATAAAGGGAAGAGTGTCACTGCATTCTTAAAAAAATATATTGTCTCGTTTTGGCACCCCAAGGGCAATTATTAGTGATGGGGGCTCCCACTTCTGCAACCGGTTATTCAAGGGGTTATTGAAGAAATATGGGGTTCGCCATAATGTGTCCACTCCTTACCATCCTCAAACTAGTGGGCAAGTTGAAGTGTCGAATCAGGAGATCAAACAAATATTGTCAAAAACAGTGAATGCTAGTAGAACAGATTGGTTAAGGAGGCTTGATGATGCTCTTTGGGCCTACCGGACATCATATAAGACTCCCATATGTATGTATCCATACCAACTTGTATATGGGAAAGCTTGTCATCTTCCGGTTGAGTTAGAGCATAAAGCCATGTGGGCTATGAAGAAATTGAAAATGGATTGGAGCGAAGCTGCACAACAACAGTTAAATGGATTGAATGAAATCGATGAATTTCGCCTGAAAGCTTATGAAATCTCATCCCTATACAAAGAAAATATGAAGAAGTACCATGACAACATAATTGAAAAACGAGAGATGATGGTCCGGGATTTGGTGGTTTTATTCAATTCCAGGTTGCGCTTGTTTCCGGGCAAGCTCAAGTAGAAATGGACTGGTCCTTACTTTGTTACCCAACTATTCCCTCATGGAGCAGTTGAGTTGGAAACTAAGGAGGGTGTGCGGTTCAAGGTGAATGGACAATGCATAAAAATCTATTTCGGGCATGCTGAATCGGCAAATGAAGTGATCGAGGCATACCATCTTTATGAAGTATGAGTAATCAAGTGTCCTCAGTCGTGCCGCAACATTAAATCAGGCGCTTGTTGGGAGGCAACTCAACACTTATAGTCTTTTTAGTAATGGTAGCATTTTTTTCTACTAATGGGTTTTAAATTTGCAGGCATATCACTAGGAAATTCTGCAGAAAATTACTCTGCAGCAGTTACTGACGGATACAGCGACGAACCTTTGCACCTGCGACGGACCGTTACATGAATCCGTCATGCCAAGTACGTCTTTCTGTTATTCTCAAACTAGGGCACACACGACAGACCCAACGATGAATCATCACAACTCAGACTGACCGTCATCGGGGAGTCGTTGCGTCATTAATGAGGCGTACCCTACCCTACCCTGCTAGAGTCTTTTTCAAAGTCATACCGTTAAAAGTCCCCCAACCCCTCATTTCACCCCCATTCCTTAACTATTCCTCCTATTTCCATCCGATTTCAATTTCCAAAATCTCTCACTCTACCAACAAATCACTGTTTCCCCAAAATCCTCCAACGCCCTAAAAGTTATCATTTAATAGTCGGAGTTCGTGTTGTGGGTCTCTTCTCGGACACCAAATACTTTTCCATCTTGTTTATCTACAATACTCAGGTATGTGTCTCTAATTTCTACTCATTTATCTTGCATTTTTGCTTAATAATTAGTTTTAGCCGAGTTTTTATTGATATGTTCATTTCTTTTATATAAAGTTCTGTCTAACCTAGGTTAAAAATCTCCGAAATTGTCGTGTTTACTACCCTAGACATAGGTGCTTTTGCAATTACTAGTTCACTAGGTATTTGGGTTAGACAAATGTAGGTCCAAAACACTACAAATTTGATTTGGGTCATCGGGGATGAATGGGGTAACCCCAGTTCTGTCACTGATCTACAGAAGGAGACCCTGATGACGGACCATCGTAACCATGACGGACCGTCGTAGGGTCTGTTCCAAAAACCCTAGCACCCCACTGCCCATTTTTTTAAGTGTCCTCTAATGGACACATGTGACGGACCATCGTCTTCACGACGGTCATTCCTGTACAACCATTCTTATTGTCAGAGAGCCTGTTCCTGAGGGTCTCCCATTTTTTTTAAGTGTCCTCCAACGGACACATGTGACGGACCGTCGTCTTCACGATTGTCCGTCCTGCACAACCGTTCTAGCTGTCAGAGACCCTGTTCCTGAGGGTCTCTAATTGTTTTCTAAGTTTCCTCAAACAGACACATGTGACGGACCGTCGTCTTTCACGACGGTCCATACTGCACAATCGTTCTTGTTGCCAGAGACCCTATTCCTAAGGGTCTCTCATTTTTTCTAAGTGTCCTCCAACGGACACATATTACGGACCGTAGTCTTCATGACGGTCCGTCCTGCACAACCGTGCTGGTTGTTAGTGACCCTGTTTCTAAGGGTCTCTCTTCATTTTTTAAAGTGTCCTCAAACGGATGAGTACGACGGACCGTCATACCCAAGACGCTCCGTCCTGCATGACCGTTATGACGGTAAGAGACCTCTCTCCTAAGGGTCTCCATTTTTTTTCAAGTGTCCTCTAACGAACACCTACGATGGACCGTCATACCTGTGACGGTCCGTCCTGCACATACCGCCATACTTGTCAGAGACTCTCCTTCAGGGTTCTCCATCTATACATATTCTAAGGATGACACGACGGACCCCATGACGGTCCATCATAGTCACGAAGAGCCGTCACCAGACCCGTCGTGTGTCACTATTACAATAGAAATGTCATATTATTTTAATTTTTTTGTATGGTTTTGCTTGTTTTGTTTTCCACTACTCGTACTAATATTGATCCTTTACAGGTACTATCTACTATGGCACCCAAGAAAGATCGAATCTATGCACGTGGGCGATCGAAGTCTGTCGCCCCGTCTGCCCGCATGGTCATTGGCTATGATAATGAGCGTGACCCCGAGTACGTGCCCGCAGGTACTTCCACCCATTCTCGTGCTTCATATGCCACCAGAGGCACACACACAAAGGTGGCATCCGGCGTAGTCACTGCCTCCCAGAATGATGAGGAGCACACACTGACCGTCATACCTTATGGGTCAGCCACCAACGAAGAAGGAGCGTTTCGCTCCTTAGGATTTTCGTTGTTGGAGGAAGCCTCCGGCTCTGTCAAGGTTCCCGCACCCGCCAACGCTGCAGCGTCGGCCTCGTATGATGAGCCTGAGAGTTTGTAATCCACTCATGGATTACCAGCTCATGCCCCCACCCCGGCTACTGACATGCCCAACCGGTGGTGTGTCGACGGGCAATTTCAAGTCTACTCCGACGCCATGTTCCTGAACGACAAAGGAGTAATGACTCGAACACTCATGTTGGAGCGGCGGGTCCTTACAGGGAGTCTCTTGACGATGCCTGAGATCCACAATCTCTTTAACAGGCATGGGCTGGAGTGGACAGCACGTCCGTTGGGACGTTACAGTGAAGAAATGGTCCGAGAGTTCTACGCATCCTATGTAGTGACAATCTGATCACAGATTGATATTCCGGCTACCCCCACAAAAAAGGCCCTATTGGAGAAGCTCCGAGTACGGGGCGTACAAGTCGACATTTCCCTGCCTGCCATCCACCAGTTTCTATACGGCGAAGGTGTTGATGCTACTTTGACACCTCTCACTGTCTAGTTTGACTACCGATGTCATCTTGTTAAAGATGTCCAGTTCCTGCGCGAGGCAACGTTGAAAGAGATCACCAAGAGGTGGATGGACCTGCACCTGTCAGTTGATGGAGAGGCTGCCGACTGGGTGAGCGAGCCAAAGGGGGCTGTCAAGACGGCCAAACTAATTTTCACGGTGAAGTTCTTGTGGCTGATTGTTCGCCACTTCCTATCCTCCACAGCCGCTAATAATATCGTTACATGGGATCACGCAATATTGATGGTGGCGATGATAGCTGGGTTGAAGGTTAATTTCTCGTGGCTTATAGAGGCACTCATGCACGAGAGGGCTTTCAAGGTCACAACTACTTACCCTTTTCCGTGCATGATCTTCTCTCTCTGCAGGTCCGCAGGTGTGCCTATATGGCTCCACGCAGAGGGCCGCGTCAAGAGCTGCCCCCACTTGCTGACGATCTTGCTGATACGGTAGCCCAAGCCCGCACGGCTACGCAGGCGGCGTACACTGATACTACCTCGGTCGAGTTTATCCCGGGTAGTAGCACTGCCCCAAGCTCGTCTCGCACAACCCCTCTACCGTGTTAGTGCCGCTATCTAGGGTCCAAAAATTAGAGGCGCAAATGGCTACACTTCTACATCATATCTAGCCGTGAATGCATAAGGCTATTACGGAGACAAAAGAGCGCCTGGAGCGGAAAATGGTCCAGTATACAGAGCGGAAGATCGTTGAGGTTCACCAGCACCTGGTTTCCTTTGAGTTGAGGGTGCTAGCACGGCCAGCCCCTCCGGTGGATGTGTCGACTCTTCAGGCTGCGGTTGACAGTCTTCGTGCAGATATCAACACGATTTTAGAGGCTGGGGTGCCTGAGTCTGAGGCCCCTTCTGTCGAGCCTGTTGAAGACACAGTATTGGCGGCCCTATTTACCACCTCAGAGATTTCACCACCTCCCCTTCGAGATCATGCCAATAGGCGTAGGGGTCGAGTAGAAGACGAGGCGGGAGCACGGAAGAAGGAGCATCGTGAGATAGAGGCTGCGAGGAGAGCCTCACTTGCTGAGGAGGCGACACACCAGATTAGAGCAGGAGAGTTAGCGGCTGCGGTGTCTAGCTCCCGAACTGTGGAGATAGCGGGAGGCACTGCTGAAAGTGCGGTTGTTGCTAAGGACACCACTGAGGGTGTCCAGATTGCAGAGGACGTGGGTTCCAGGGAACCGGAGCCACCAGCTTGCAGATCGACGGCGCTTTGTGCCACAGGTTAGCTTCACCTACCACTCTAGTATTTAAAGTTTTTATGCATTGGGGAAAATTGCATGTATTTTTTGTTGGAGGTTGGGTAAATGTAAAGTGAGTGCTAGGGTGAAGTCTGAGTAGCTCAATTCACTATCCTCTTTTGGGGTTTTTTTGCCAGTGTTCTTTTCCCCCAAAAGACTGATTACTTTTACTGTTGAACCGGATGTCTATATATTTTGTACATAGTTTAATTCTGGAGCATGATGGCTAAAATGATATCCTGATAAAATGGAAAATGATGCACGACTAGGAATAGTAACTGATAAATGTGTGGCTCTAAGTATGACATAGAGGTACACCATTGCATTACCCTAAGTCTAAATTTCGAACTAGGTGTCTGATAATCTGGTATAGTGATGAGATGTCTAGTGAGTGTGAGGAAGGTTTGAATAGTCCACTATTTGTACTGAGCTAGAACTTGCCTGGTTAGTCCTGCTAAAAGTAAGCTGTAACGGACAATTAGGAAAGGATTATAGGCCCTTATTAAATAAAGCCCATTTTTTGCCTAATTAAAAGAAAACCAAATGAAATTTATCCTTCTTTTATCCAAATGATCTGAGCTTAAATTAGACCTTTCTTTTTCACCCCAACTGATCTTTTCTGGGAAGAATGTGTTGGCCCTGGTCCCTCCTTGGTCATGTGCACCTCAGCTTATGTCTAAAGCATAAGTTGAGGGTGGCTAATGTAGTAAACAACCTTCGTTATGGCCCTCGCCCAACATTGGGTATCCGTGTACCTTGATTCATGGCAAAGCCATGAGATGAGGGTGGCGATTATGAGGAATGCTCTGGAAAGTGGGGTTTAAAGAACAAAGAGAAAGAAAGAACAAAAGTAAAGTGACTCAAGAATTAGTTGAAATAAAATTTATAAAAAAAATACAAGAAATACAAGAAAGAAAAGAAGAGAGTCACTTACACAAATGAAGAAAGAAGAGAAAATAGCAAGGTGAAAGAATATGAGAAACGGGGCGAGAGAAAATGATAGAAAGTGGTAGGTTTAGCCGATATGTCAAGGAGGGAAAAAAGTCACTAAAGTATAGCTAAATATACCCTACTTTACCCTTATCCTATGTTACAAGATAAGAAAGTCCTATCGTGATCCTAAGGGTTGTATAATGAACTTAAAGAAGTGAAAATAAGGGCAAGCTTATGGCAATAGGAATGAATGAGTGTGAATTTGTTCTGAGAGTAAATGTTGAAAAGTAATATTTATACTCAAACTAAAATCATTGTGTGAAAAATGAGGATTTTGTTTCGAAATGAGGACACTAGTTGCATTACCAGAAATATTACCACCTCAGTAAGAGATTGAAGAGGATAGGTTTTAGTGCATGGTGAGTCTGTGTCATGGACTTATTCCACATATTTCAAGCCTAATAGTGATAGCATGCATAATATGATGAGATTAATCGGGATTGATAGCCAAATGATTGCAAAGGATAAAACAGGGATACTATTGTACAAAGATTGTGTAGTGAGTCATAGTGCGTCGCTTGAGGATAAACAACAAATTTAATTTGAGGGTGTTGATATACCGTGGTTTCACGGTATTATTAATACTTTTTCCTTAAGATTAGTGTTTCCAAAAGACTTTTTGTGCTAATTTTTATATAAGTTTCTTTTTATTTGCAGGAAATCTTTTCAAAGACGTATGCGGATGTTTTTGAGTGAAGAAATGCAGAAGAGACCACCTACGGAGCTTATGACGGTCCGTCGTGCTTGTGACGGTCCGTAGGTGGCAGCGTAGTGCAGCTGCTGATGGAAGAATGGGAAGTCTGACCAAGTGTGGGGTTATGGAGTCCATGAAGGTCCGTCGTGTCTATGACGGTCTGTCCTGCATATTCGTCATGAATTTCAGAGATGTAATCCCAGTACCCATATTCGAAGAGTTTAAGTGTTCTTGAATGAAGACCCTCGATGGACTATTGTGCCTATGACGGTCAGTCATACTTGCCGTCGATGGTAATGAAGAGAGCAGCAGAAGAAATTGCACAAGTTTGGGCGACAGAGTCCATGACAGTCAGTCGTGACCACGATGATCCGTCGCGTGGTCCGTCGACCCAGCCGCGTTTTCACAGATTTCCAGCAAATAAAGTCCTTGTTTAATTAGGTTTTTATTTTCTATAAATAGTTCGAATAACCTCGGTTTTTAGGTTAGACTCCGTATTATTAGACACCTTATTAGTAGACACTGTATTGTGAGACTTTGGATTATCATCAGACTTTTTGTGAGATTTTTTATTATTTTTAGATTCTTGCAAGTTATTTTTGGTGATTAAACAAGCAAACTTTCAAATTTTACTCTTTCTCATTGAAGTAAGTACATGAATTCTTATATGATATATTTGAATATTGTGATTATGACTATGGTAACTAAACTCTATCACTAGGGTTGTGGGAACCATAGGCAAATAATGAGGTAAAACCTAACTAAAATAACAATTCAAGAATAGTGTCTTGCATGTTTTAATAATTCTTTCGCTTAGAAGTCTTTTTAACGGATGGCCAACGTTAGAACTCTCCTTAATGCTACTTGCCAAACCAAGGAGGTAGATAAGAGGAAAAGAATTATCAACATAGATTTATGGTATACTATCTAATAGTCTAGTATTGATTGGTACGAGGTAATAACTTAGTCAAATATCGAATGTGATGCTTAATATGACGTATATATAAGGGTTAGTATAGCAACATACGTAGCTAGACCAAGGTGCGGAGTGAGATTTTCTATATGCCGGACAAAGGATTTAGAAATACATAACTTATAACTTTGCATGCAAGATACTATGAAAGAATTATTATAGTTAGAATTATCAAGTTATAAACCTGTGGGGAACACGTAAACCCTAGTTACTTGATTAATTGATTAAACTCCAACATTCAAAGTTGTTAAGTGTCTCTTTCAATTTCGTTAGTTATTTTCATTCATTTTGAAATAGAAACCCTCCTTTTATTATTTTTGCTTTCCAAGGAAGTAATTGACCAAACAATAGTAATAATAGGTCAAAGTTAAGTCTAAACTATTTTCCACGTGAAAACGATCCCAACCTCACTAGTTGGGTTATTTACTTGACACGAGCGCTTTACTTCTTATTTGAGAAGTAAGTTTGAGCGTATGACATATCTCCTTCACTCATTGTTACAGCCTTGAAGTATTTTTTTGGCTTAGGTCATCGATAGCCCCTTAAAGTTGTCCGCATAATTCATTTAGACACCTCAACTGAGACTCTTACCTATTAGACACTTTAATAGTAATAAATATTTATCTATTAAACAAAAAATAACAATTACCTTTACAAATATTATGCGTGTAATGCACACTCCTTATCTTGACAAAAATTACGAATAGAACTACGACACGTGGCATATGGGCCCATAATTTTAATTTAAAAAAATAAAGAATATTTTCCTTCCTTTAACAATATATAATAAATTAAATTGATAAAAAAAAAATCTTTCTCCCCACCCTCACCCCCACCCCATCTAACTTGCTGCCCTTTTTTCTTCATCATCTTCTCTTCTTCTTCTCTTTTGTTCCACAATCACCATTTCTCTGCATAACAAAAAAAAATGCCTAACCCCATCTCATTCTGAATTCATCCACCAAATGTTGTCCTCTTCCATTTTCTTCGTTATATGTTATTTCTCCGACGACTATCCCAATTTTGTAAATATAATCGACCTTGATAAATTATTTTGAAATCGACAACAAAGAGAAATTAAAATTATATCAAATATTTTATAGCATTTCTAATAAGTTTATGAATGGTGATAGTTGCTCAATTGGAGTTATTGAAAATAAAAATGTACATATATTGGTCAATTTTTTAACTTTAAATGGTCCATTTTTTCTTCTTTTTGAAAATTCAACAAGTACTTTATTTGCAAAAAATGAAAAAAAATGAATCATAACAAAAGACAGAGAAATTTGAAGTTCTTAAAATGGTGGGTTGATGCTTTCACTGATTTTGAACAATCTTCATCATTTTTCTTCAAATTATTGTCCTTGTTAAGAGAATTCGAACTTCGGATACAGAAGAGACGGTGGCGGTTGCAGCAGCAGAAACAGAGGCTGCTAAGAGAAGTGATTTCTTCATGTTGTTTTTGGATGGAAAAATAAGGGATTTTGGGGAATTGAATGGATGGTAGTTTAAATGGTGGGTTGAAGGAAGATGAGTGTGGGGATCTTTTTTTTTTTATGATTTAAAAAATTTATTTTTTATTAAATTAATTGTTTATATATATCTAGTCAATGCATGCCAAGTGTCAACAAAGTAGGTATAAATATTTTTAAAAAAAATTTAAAAAATGTATTCACGCGCTCAGCAGCAGTGAGATACACTTATTTTGCCACATCAGCGTTTTGTGTTTAATAGGCACATTTCTTGATAATTTTGGTGTTCAATAGGTATAAGTCCTAGTTCAGGTGTCTAAGTGAATTATGTGGACAACTTTAAGGGGCTGCAGATGACTTATGCCTATTTTTTTCTTGTTTCTACTATTGGTTTGTATTTCTTTATCTCCAAAATGAATATGACCATCAAAACAACAATATCAAAAGAGTTATGAATTGAAAAACAACAATCTCAAAGATTAAAGAATCTTAATGAAGCAATCTAAATATTTACGGGTGGCAGCCTAGGGGAAAATGACAAGCATGGGTCGATCCAAACATAAGGGTGGAAACTCAGGGTGAAAGTCTAGCATGGGTCGATCCTTATTGCTATAGAAGGGTGGCAGCTGAAGGGCGAAAGCCTAGCATGTGCCGATCCCAAATGGTGTAATTATGAGGACCGCATCCCAGGGGTTAAAATACCTAGCATGGGTCATTGTCTTCTACCAATGATCATCTGGTAACTTGTTTCACATGCGCTACAAAGATTAAAATATACAGAAAATTAATGAAAAGTATGTAACTTATATGATATTACAAGAGTAAGCAAAGGTGGTATTATCTCGCATTAGATATGTTATTACCTTACACATTCAGTACATTTTTTTCTAACATCCATCGCGGGAGAGATTGCCTTAATGTTCTTAGCATATGTACTTCAGCTAGTAGACCTCCTCAATAGGAGCACACGACAATCTACTACTTTTGATGAGCTCCAACTTGATTCAGAGCTTTATTGAGTCCTTGGTAAATTCATTTTGGTATGGTATCATAGATAAGGGTAAGGCAGGGTCTATTTTGACCTACTCTAGTCTTCTATCTATAAGAGGCTTTCTAGATGTACATACATGGTTCAGTTGGGTCTTAAGGAGTTGGGCCTCAATGTCCAAGTCTTGTATTTAACTTTAGGGTATACTTATATTGGTTTGTATCGATGCGTCCAATATGAAGTTGTCATGATTGTTATTGTTACGTGCATAGTAAGAACATGTTACATGTTGGTTCTCCTAATCCTTTATGGAATCGATTGCCTATCTGTCTTGATAGGTTTTGAGGCGTGACAAAGATCCTTTTTAGATTGAGCTGGTTAAATTGTCTATGGATTGGTGTTATGAGGTTGGATTTATAGTATGTTGACCTAACTCTCTCTATGTTTTGTAGTATAGGATTTAGATGATGATTTTTGGTACGGTCTACTTATTGTGGTGGTGCTTAGGTGCTATACGCTTGAACACTATGCGTCGTTTGCATTACATTATGAGTTATGGTTTTATCATGTTATAACTTTAATATGTATTGTGAAGGTCTTCATGACTTTGTATATGTGGTGTCAAAGCATGAGTTCTTCTAGTTGATGATATGTGACTTTAGTAGGCTACAATGAAGTTGTCATGTGTATTACTTGATAATTGAGGCATGATTCTTCTTGATGAATTATATGAGACTTGTTATGACTTAGATTGATGATATTATAGTGGTTAATAGAGTGACCTATAGTTGACGTTGGTTGTTCCAATTTGCTTCTTAAATGATATGCTATATGTCATAGGCTGAAGTTGTGTGTGCCTTTTTTACATATACTTGTGACCCTTACTTGATGCACTTGAAATGTGAATAGGTATTCTTGAATTAGTATACAAAAGCTTCTTAGTCTTGCATGTGTGATTTACATGTGACCTTGAACATAGTTAATAAGGTCATTTACAGGGAACCTTTTTTATGAAAGGTTATGGTATCCTTGAAGTTGAAAGTTGTAATGGTATCCTTTTTGTGTGAATGATAGACTTAGGGTTGGTTGTCTAGAACGACATGAAATCATCCTTAGGAAATTCATTGATCTATCCTCTTGACCATTGTAGGTAGCGTTAGTGGACCCTCTTTGGTAAGGATTAATGTGATTGGGCTATGAACTTGATATCGAACCTCTTCGTATGTTCTTTTTTTGAAATACTCTATGAGAACAAAGGCTAGAACTGAGTTTGTATGCTTGGTCAATTAATCTAACTAAGATGACATTTGAGAACAAAGAAACCCTCTATATTCTTTAACCATGTACATGGGATGTGTCTTAGTTCTACCATTAGCAAGTAGAACACCCTTCATCGGAGTAGGTTTATCACTATTGATTCCATGCATTACTAGTATGGCCTACGTCGGTTTTTTCCTATTCTCATAATATGGGATTCCAACTAGTGTTGGAAAAATTCTATGGAGTTTAGGTAGTGGTATGGGAGGCTATGTAGGCATTGCAAGATTAGGCTTTCAAGATAGTGTGTGAGTCCGTAGGTCTTGTTCAAGACCATTTTTTGATTGTCCTTAAGTGCTTAATATCTCTTAAATGGACAAATGAAAATAATGACTTAAGTTAAAAAATATGTTAATGTATAGGCACTTATTTAGAGTAGCTTTAAGGATTGCCTAGTTAAGGTGTGGAGAGGGCATATCAATGGTATCGTCATGTCTTACTTAGGGAAATCTTAAGATTAACTCTAGATAGAAAGTTTATTAATAAATTGGGAATAATCTTATATTAGGTAATATAATGGATCTTTTTGGTGTGTGTGAAGGGATTGTATGGGAGGTCCCTTCATATCTCACTCTAGTGAGCATTAGAATCACCTTTGGTAGGAGGGTCTCATGCATATGTCTTTTAATGTGTTCTTGATGTTGTCTTGTGAAATGTGACATACATGTGTTCATTGATGTTTATGTGATTTCATATAATCGTGAAATAATATTTTACTCAAAAAGAGCATTCTTTATTCAAATTGCCTTTTATCATGATTTTATGCATAATGTCATACTCAGTACGTACATTTTACTAATTCCATACATTTTGCCTATATCTAAAGTTGTAGGTGGAAGGTGAGAAGCTTCTCAAACAAAAGCTTGGAAAGCTTCTCAAACCAAAGCTTCTCATTGATGTTCTCATGAGACAACATCAATGTCGGGAATCCGACTTGCTAAACGTGAAGGTTCCCTTTGTGGGAAGCCGAACTTACTAACGTGAAGCTACAACTCTAATTTGTCATTTTCACTCCGTGCTAGGATCTAACTACCTTTTTAATATATATTTAAGGCCTTTACTACTCTCATTCATAAGGAAGGCTTTGGGAGCTTACTCCTTCATATTTTATGTAGCTCAAAGGTATCTAAGATGAGAATGCACTATCATCACGGACACTATTTCATGTGAGAATGTCCTTTCACATATTCATGAAAACACACATCATTTGTGTGTGAATACAATGTGAAATCTACCTTCACATAAACTTTTCTAATCACACGTGTTCATAACTTCATTAATCATATACTTCACATGCATAGAATTAGGTAATGATGCATAGGAGAACTATCCTTTCCTTAGTCATCATGAATCTACCATATTCATAGATATGCATGAAGTGTGTGTGTGTGTACATTGGTTAACATGATCACATAATGGCTTATCATTGAGGAATCCACCTTCTAAATATAAAAACAAATGTACAACCTTTCCTCAAGTCTCAAGTCATACACACATATAGAGTATTTAAGACTATATATTAAACACACTCTCATTATATCATATGACACTAACATATTCAACATTAGAATAGAAGATTCCTAGCATACTTTGATCACACATTCATATAGGGTTCATATAGATAGGAGTCATGCTACAAGAGTATTGATCCTCATTAGCAATATAAACCACTCCTAACCCTAAAATTATCATCACATGTACACAACATAATCCACAACCCTATATCATGCAACTAGTGTGGAAGATTACTCATATAAATTCAAATAACATGAATTCACTTGGAACATAATATTATAATCAAGTTTAAATCCTTCAACTTCCTAAACATGGAAATCATCATAAAAATTCATCTTGAATCCAATTCCTTAAAGTTCATTATCATAACACATCAAAATTTAATTGAACTTAAACACCGCAACCATAAGTGGACCATACCAATCAGAACAATTTAATATATATTCAAAGCTAATTAGAGAAAAAAGGTCAATTAACCTAATCTCCAAGGTAATTATCATCTTTGTTCATTTCGCCACAATTAGTGTTCAATTGATATATATAGCAAAAGTAATAACAAATTCAATAGAATCTAATCACAATTCCATAAATATGAAATCAAGATCAAAAGACCCACATTATAGGACAATTTAATAAATTATGAGGATCATAAGTTATTCGTAAAATTTGATAGAAATTCATTACAATATATGTATCTAAACATATATTAATCATTATAATGCTTTTGAAATCAATTCGAGAAAGAATCCATTACTAGATTGAAAGATAGGTTTTTTGACTTACAATCATGAATGGAAAAATCTTTGAAAGGACTCCATACATCAATGGTTATCTAGGGATGAATTATTACCATATGTTTTACATTAGAAAGATCATGAGAATGTTAGGAGAAAGAACCAAGAATCAACCTCCATAGCTTGGTCTTCAATTTAGGTTTTTGGGTTCTTTGAAGAAGAGATTGTTTTGGGGATTTTTTTTTCTTAATGGCTGTTGGGGTTTTGACTTGGAAAAAGGGTTTAAAAAAGTCCTAAAAACAGTTTATAACCGTCATCCAAAGTAACCAAAACTCCCCCTTATTTCTTGGGTCTTTTAGACATGTAAAAATTTACTCTAAAATGATGTAACCGGATAAGGGAAGTGGTTGTGCGTCATTGGGGCAGCCTCAGATTTTTCCCCAAATAATTTATGAGGCAGTGAGCCTTGTATTGGGAGCGCGTCGCACAGGAACACTCAGTGCAAGGCGTGCGAAGCGAGGCTGGTTCCCAATCTTGCTTCTGCAGTTTCCTTGGGAAGCTTCCTTGTCCAACATTTTGGTCCTCCTTGGGCGCTCTTAGGGTGGTCCTCGGGGATTAGTACCCGGATTATTCGACCCTTAACATGTCTATTTAGATAATAGGATCACCTACTATTCAACTCCAAAAAATACATAAAAACAAGTCAAACATACAATGACTCACTAGCGCGTCTAAAGACCAACTTGTAAACGTCATGGACGTTCATTGACATTTGACCTCCAAACCTCTTCAAATAAATTTTACATTCGGTAGAATACTTTATTAACATGTTATTAACCTTTTAAAGAATATATGAGGCTCTAGATACCTTAGTTTATTTTTAGGGTGTAAAATTTGCTAGCTAGAAAGTTTAATATTTTTCTCGATAACTTAAATGAACCTTTTATTGTAACTACCATTGTAGGTGATTCAGTGGTTGCAAAGAGGGTATAAATAAATCTTCCTATAAAGTTTCCCAATAGAGTTACTCATGTTCAATTAGTAACTTTATTTGGTTGATTTTGACGTCATTTTGGGGATGGATTGGTTGCATGATTATTTTGCATCCATAGACTGTGGGCAAGAATTGTCAAGTTTAATATTATTAATCAACCCGTCATAGAACGAAAGGGGGAAAAGTCAATTCCAAGAGGTCGTATAATTTCTTTTCTAAAGGATTATAAGATTATATCTAAAGGATGTTTAGACCATATTGTATGAGACAAATATTTAGAGTCTGAAAATCCTTCCATTGAGTTAGTCCCGATAGTTGAGATCTTTCCTAATAATCCTCTCGGAATCCCCCTTGAACGGGAATTGACTTTGGTATTGACTTGCTACCAGACATAATCCCTATTATATTCCCCTTTATCGGATGTTTTGCATTGTTTGTGAAAAAGACGGGTGAGTCCTTTTGAATGTGCATTAATTATCGCCAACTCAATAAATTCACCATTAAGAACAAGTATCCTCTCTCCCTCTGATTGATGACTTGCTTGATAAACTCCAATGGAAAAGCTACTTTTCTAAAATTTACTTGAGGTAGGGGTATCACCAACTTAGGGTGAGTGGTGAGGATATACCAAAAATGGCATTTCAAACTAGATATGGTATGAGTTCCTAGTAATTTTCTTTTATCTCACAAATACCCAAACAACTTTTGTGGACCTAATGAATAGGGTGTTTAAAAATTACTTGGATTCATATGTCATTGTCTTTATTGACGACATCTTGGTATATTAGAAGAATGAGTGTGAGGACATGGACCATTTGAAAGTAGTACTACCAATGCTTAATGAACACAAACTATTTGTTAAGTATAGAAAAATTTAGTTTTCCTTGAGGTTAGTGGCGTTTCTTGGTCATATCACCTTTATTGAGGGAGTTGAGGTTGATCCAGCGAAAACCAAGGTGGTTAATAATTAGCCTAGACCATTAACTCCACTCGACATTAGGAGTTTCTTTGGTCTAGCGGGGTACCATAGGAGGTTTGTGTATGGTTTTGCGTCCATTTTTTCTCCTTTGACTACCTTAACAAAAAAGATTGTGAAATTTGAGTGGTCAGAGGCATGAGAATGAATCTTCTAAATTTTGTAAGATAGGCTTACCTCCGCTCTGGTGACTTTAAAGGAGGATACCAAGTGCTTCGTTATATATTGTGATGCATCCCAAGTGGTATTGGGGTATGTCCTTATGCAACATGGGAAAGAAGTAGCCTATGACTCTAGACCACATAAGGTGCATGAGAAGTATTATCGTACTCATGATCTTGAGTTAACGACCGTGGTATTTCCCTTAAAAATATAGAAGCATTACCTTTACAGTGTTCATATGGATGTGTATACCGACTATAAGAGTCTTCAATATGTGTTTCGCAAAATGTGTTAAATCTTTGACAAAGAAGATTGTTGTAATTGTTAAAAAATTATGACATGATTGTTCTCTAAACCCCCGGAAGGGCCAATAGGGTTTCGGATGCTCTAAGTCGTATGACCATGGGTAGTATGTCTCATGTGGAAGAAACCAATAAAGATGTAGTGAAAGTGTTCATAGGTTTTCTCGTTTGAGTTTTAGATTGGAAGATTCTAAAAATAGTGGTTTTATTGTTCATTGGAACTCCAAGTCGTCATTGGCGGTTGAGGGAAAGTATAACCAACACCTTCATCCATTATTAATGGAGTTGAAGGAATTGGTTATTGATAAGCTTAACTAGCCATTCTCCTTAGGGGTATATTGTTTTGAGGTATCAAAAAAGGTTGTGTGTTCCCAATGTTCATGACTTCAGAAAGACCATGGTTCAAGTTATTGTATTTATCCGGGATCTACTGAATTGTATGAAAACCTTAGAGAAGTGTTTTTGTGTGATGGCATAAAAATTGACATAGCATAATATGTGGCAAGGTGTCAAAATTACCAATAAGTGAAAGCCGAACACCAAAAGCCCAGTAGCTTACTTCAAGAAATGCAAGTTCTCACTTGGAAGTGGGAAGAAATTAATATGGACTTCTTAGAGGGTTTGCCACGGACTAAAAGGAAAAATGACTCTATATGGTGTGTGTGTGTGTGTGTGGGTAGATTGACGAAATCCGTTCATTTGATCCCCTGCAACTCCGCTAACTCAGCGAAGGATTATGCAAGGATCTTCATAGAGGAGATTGTGTATCTTCATAGTATTCCATTATCCATCATATGGGATCGGGGCGCACAATTCACATATACATTATTGGGGTTGTTCGAAAAATGATTGGGTACTGGAATAAAGCTTAGCATTGCTTTTTCATACCGAAACGGATGGTCAAGAGGAGTGTTCAATTCAAACCCTTGTGTATATGCTTAGGTATTGTGTTATCGACTTCAAGAGAAGTTGGGATGAACACTTGCCATTGGTTTAATTACTCTTATAACAATAGTTATTATTCGATAATATCCATGGCTCCTTTTGAGGCTTTTTATGGTAGGAGGTGTTTATCTCTTTTTGGGCGGTTTGAAGTTGGTCAGTCTCCACTTCTTGGTCCTAAATTAGTATATGAAACTTTTGAGAAGGTTCGTGTCATAAGGGATACATTGAAGGAAGTTTATAGTTTGCAAAAGTCTTATGCCAATAATATGAGATGAGAACCTGAATTTGAAGAGGGTGATAAGGTGTATTTGAAAATCTCACCCATGAAAGGGGTGATGAATTTAAAAATAAAGGGGAGTTGAGTCCTCATATGTGGATCCTATCAAATTTCACAAAGGGTTTTCTAGGTCGCATAAGTGTTGAGATAATCTAGTGATGTAGCTTTGGTTCATCCGGTTTTTCATGTCTCCATGCTTAAAAGTGCATCGGTGATCCCGATTCCGTTCTTCATATTAAGAGTCTAGGTGTGGATAAGACTGTCTCCTATGAAGTTGTTCAGGTGGAAGGAAATCCTTGATTGTCAAGTGAAGAAGTTGAAGAACAAAGAGCTGGCCTCCGTAAAAGTTTTATTTTATGAAAAACCCACCTAGTTGAGGGAGCAACATGGGAAGTCGAGGCCGACACAAAGTCCCGTTATCCTTACCACTTTTTTGATTAAGTTTAGTTGTTCCTATTAATGATAAAAGTAAAGAGTAAATTTGATTTTGACTTGTTTTGCAAAGATAAGCCTTTTTATGGTAAATGTTTTTGCTAAAATAAAGCTTTATGGAAAAATATCTTTTAGTTGTTTTGTACTTATTTGTGTGTATGGTATGTTATTTCCTTCGTGAAATGATACCGAGCATGTTGATATTTTTTGAATGGAGTTTTGGTATAATTGAATCTTTACTGTTAAGCTGAGCTTATGTTATTATTGTGAAGGCAGTTCCTCACGTTGTGATTTTGAGGTCTTGTGTGTAGTAAATGATGTTTTGGGTTTCTATGTGTAAACATCATCATTATATGTTGAGTGGAGTTATGAAGCACTTCTTTTAGTTGTAACTCATGTTGATGATGTATTTTTATTGGTTGGGCTGCTAGTATTGAATCTGTCCTTTCCCTTAAAAAAGATTTAGTGTCATTCTTGAACGAATGTTCCTAAGAGGGGAATAATGTACATTTTGAAATTCCAAGACCTAATGGAGCCTCACATGTGTGTAAAAGACTTGAAACATTCTTATCAGACCTAATATAATATTAATAATGTATTAAGAATTTTTATAGTCAAGACATCAAGAAAAGTCCATGACGTCCAGAGATTTGTGAAAGAGGTTCTACTGTGACTTAACCTATTTCATTGGGATTTAGGAGTTGAAAATTGATGAAAATTTGTGGAAAGATGCAAAAGTACTGTTAGGGAGTGTTTATGGTCGAAACATTCGTGTAAGACTCCCCAAGGACCACCCTAGGGGTCCTAGGGGAAGACCCTTGTGTTTAAACCAAACCTGCCAAATTTGGCAGTGTATACAGCAACACCAACGCTTGCTAAATGACAGGGCGTCGACTAGGTGATTGGTCGTTGATGCCTCTGTCTACGAAGACATATCTATTTTCATTAAATTGCCAAAATACAGACTTAGTGACAAAAAAAAATAGTTATGCAGGATGGAGGGGGGTTGTGATAGTCGACTGACCTACAGACCTT
This sequence comes from Solanum neorickii, assembly GCA_027704865.1. Classification (NCBI taxonomy): domain Eukaryota; kingdom Viridiplantae; phylum Streptophyta; class Magnoliopsida; order Solanales; family Solanaceae; genus Solanum; species Solanum neorickii. The sequence continues at coordinate 6,019,454 of JAKWJC010000369.1, forward strand.
AGGTCGGAATCTCGTAGTTCAGGCCTGCTATTTTTCTTTCAATTCATAAGTGACTTAATTTAATTAATTAACTGATTATGGGTTTAATTTGGCTTTAAGTGGTTGTTAATTAAGTTAGTAAAGTGACTATATAAATAACCCAAAGCCTAAACTCTTCCTTCTTTGTACTCTCCCTCTCCCAAATAAAAACCATAGAATACGAAAGTCCTTAAGTTGTCAAAAATATGGTATCAAGTCATTTTCTAGAGTTTTAGGTGATATGGAAGTGAAACGTCAAGGGACGCCCAAGATGTTCGACGACTAAGTCACCTATGTGCCTCATATGTGGTTATATGCTTATATAAGTGTTTTAAGAGTTATGAGGTCATTATATGTATTTCTATACATTTATATGCATTGTTTCAAGTTTCGTGATGTTTGGAGGTCAAACGTCCAAGAACGTTCACGGCGTTTGAAAGGTTTGCCTTGGAACGACCTTGCGTGTCTTCGCATGTTTCATTGTTTTTTACGTTGATGTTTTGGACGAAATTCATGTTAGAGGTCCTAAAGTCGTATATTAACATATTTGGGTTTGAAAAGTCAGGAAAAACATCCCGAAGGACCACCCAAGGGTCCTTGAGGGAGGACCCTTCAATGAGCCAAAGGCTGTCTTAGACCAGCCCAATTGACTGAGGCAATCAACGACCTGTAGGTTGGTCGACGCCCCATCGATTGAAGGCGTGGGTTGAGACTAAGCCTAGGGATGTAAGCTCCCATTTTACAGTCTCTGAACCCATTGATGGAGTACAATATGATTCGTTGGTGGACTGACGCCTCGTCTATGGACGACTGTCTATAAAGGTTGTCTCCTTCGTTTAATGACTGTTAAATAAGGGGTTAAATGGTAAATTCACCCAACATCGAAATTAAAAGTATGGAGGTCCTTATGGGTAGTTTGTGTATTTTAAACATTCATATAAGTCATTAAAAATTAAAAGATTTCATTCTTCAAAATCAAAACCCAAATTCCCTTAGAAAATCTGTTGAACTCCAACGGAGCCAAAACTCAAGAAAGGCCTTGGATTGATGAATAGTGTGGAGATTCTTCATTAAATTTGTGGTTAGATTCATTGACGTATGGTTTTTGATCCTTGAAACTCTATTCATCAAGGATACCAACTTTCAAAGAAGTTTTGTAATGTTTTCAAATCTGAATTGTCCAATTTTATGATTCATCCATGGTTTCTTGCATTAAAGATTTTAAATCATTGTACACGGACTAAATTGTAGTTAATTATATGATTTTAACTTAACTAAACTATGAACCCATGTAATTTATGAACCCTTGTTTTTGACTACTTTATGCGTTAAGTGATTTGGACTTAATGCTTTTGAATTCTAGTGTAGTTTTCTATTGTCTATTGATTGGTGTAATAATTGTATTGAATTTATATATAGATTTTCTAAGATTGGTGAATCTATATTGAATTAACTTAGTTTTATTGAATATCATAGTTTATGTATTGAATTGATATCCATGGTCATGGGTAAAGGCCTTATCGTATTGAATTGGATGGTTTAGCATTGGATTGAAGTGTTGAGGATGTAGTGCTGGTACTGTTCCCTAATTCCCTTTATTTCATGTTAATTAAACTTCAAGTATGTGGTAGAGGTGTTATGTGTCATACTTTCAATTGATGTGGCCTTATCGGTGTTACTTTATGTAATATGATAATCATGGCCTTGTTGCCACCATTTGAAGTATTAAGATGATTATTAGTGGATTTATGTGTAGTATGAGAATATCTATGTACATGTGAAGTAATGTTAAAGTATGTGTTCTTTTTACGTATATTAGGAGATCATGTAGACTGTGACTACGTGCTTATATATGTAGTCTTTCATGTTGATGCATGATTGTTCCTACTTGACTATATGAGTTGTGATGGTTAAATTTATTATGATATAGTTATGTATAGGACGACATAAAGATGATAAGGGTCATTCTTAAGTGATTAAAAGAATGATATGCTATATGGAATATTGTAAGGAATGTTGTGTCTTGTTTGGTAGACTTGTGTAACTTACTTGATATATGAATGAATTATCGGTGAATTATGAGATGTCTTGAGTAGGTAGGCTTAGTGAACCCTTGTCATGCATGAATTAATTATATGTGAGACCTTAGATTATGTTAAGAAGGACATGTACGTGGAAAAAGTCATGTGTTGAATCTAATGGTATCCTTCATGTAAAGGATGATGGACTTAGGTTTTGTTGGCTGGAACGAATTCATATCATCCTTAGGAACATCATATTAATCTATCTTAGTCTCCATTTAAAGGTAGCCCCGGTGGACCTCTTTTGTAGGGTGAATGTGATTAGGTTATGAACTAGATAAGGAAACTCTTCATGTGATCCATTAGCGTCAATTATTCTATGAGAATAAAGGTAGAACAGAGTGATTATGTTATGGCAAGAAACTCTACTTGACAAGGAGACTAGAGTACAATGTAGCTAAACTTGACAATGAGACTAGAGTGTATAAAAGCCCTTTATATTCGCTAATCATGTGCCTACATGGGATGTGTCCTAGCTCTACCCTTGGCAAGTAGAACACCTTTTTAGTGTAGGTTAGAACTATGGATTCCATGTATATCTATCATGGTTTATGTCGGATATTTCCTATTCTCAACATATAGGATACCTATTAGCATTAGAGATGTTCTATGAAGTTTATGTGGTGGTATGGGATACTATCTAGACATTGCACAATAGGCTCTGAATGAGATAGTTAGAGTCCTTAGGTCTTGTCCAAGACCATTACTTGAATGTTTTTATGTGATGAATGATTATTTAATGAACTAATGAAAGTAATGACTTAAGTTAAGGAAGCATTTTAATTGAGTAAGTACTTATCTATAGTAGTTAAGGGTTATCTAGTTAAGGTGTGAAAGGGGCATAGAGATGGTCACTTTGTATCTTACCCAGATAAGTCTTACGAATGACTCTATTTATGTAAGATGATTGATTTCGTGGACATGATATAAGACTTAGATAGTCTTAAGGACTATTTAGGATATTTTGAAGAGGTCAATCATGGACATTATCGTCTTGATTTACTTAAGTAAGTCTTTTGATAGACTTTTGAAGGCAAATGTCATATTGTCTATGTGTTTACCTATTAAGTGAGAACGGTTCAACTTTAGGTAGTCTATAAGATCTCTTAAGTGTTTTGTAAGGGATTTTATGGGCTGTCGCTTGACAACTCACTCAAGTAAGACTTAGAATCACCTTTGGTAGAAGGATCTAATGTACATGTGTATGATGTCATGTAAGTGTGTGTTGATCTAATTATAGGTGGTCTTAAGGAGAATTTAGGTGTTCCTAGAGAGGGTGTATGATAGGCCTCTCTTTGTTTTACTTAAGTTAGTCTTAGGATAGATTTTAGTGAGGGGATTACATGGTAAAAAACGTCTAAAGTGAAGATAAGAAAAGTTCAATATAACAATGAAGGGGTTCACTGTATAGTGAACTGGGTTACTTTAATATGGCTCCTAAAAGTGTGATAAATGGTTTAGGTGATTTCTTATGTGTTTCTATTGTGTTAAATGTTAACGGTTCCTTAAAATTTGATAAATGGTCTAAGTGATTTCTTATGGGTTTCTATGGTGTTAAATGTTATTCTTATGAGTATTAATATGATATTTAAATAAAAAGATGCATATTTGCTATAAATATCAGTTTTCATGATTTTATGCATTATGCCATACTTAGTACATGTGTTTGTACTAATTTCATGCTTTTATCTATCTCTATAGTGGTAGGAAGCTGAGGAGCATTTGGGAAGCAAGACATGGATCGAAGCATCATTCAAGTGAAGTTGAAGTATGCCCTCATTTGACTCGAGCCATAAGATGTTTTATATTTCCTTTGTCAAAGTATTGTAATAGACTAAGTATTTCTCTATTTTGAAGTATGGGTCCTGTCTCAAGTATTCTCATGTCTAAGCATTGATGAGATTGAGACTAAGTATTTCATATGATTTCTAATGAAAGATGTTACAAAAGATATCCTAATGTTTTATGTAAAGATTTAATTCTGCACTACTTTCCATTATATATATTTAATGAAATATCGGAAAAGGGCTTCTAAAAGACCTCCGAGGGGTCGAGTATAACGGTTGCACTCCGAGAGTGCCATATCTTCTAGGGTGTGGTCTCGCGAAGAGATAGCCAATGACATAAAGAGGGTCTCAAACATGTCTCCCAGTTCTTGAACTATGTTTCCCCCATAAGAATACTTGCTAGTGAATCCACCTAGATGTTATGTTCATGTTTTGGTACTACCTTCGAAAGCAGTCCACCTTTTTTCGGTGTAGGGTTTCATGACACCAGATTCCACATTAGCTCATGTGGTCTATGTTGGTTAAGGCAAGTATACCCGAAAGAAAAATGAAGTGACAAAGAGAATTCTAACAAGGAGGATTTAATGGTCTTGACTTAGTCTAGGTAGGGGTATGGGACTCTACCTATACTATGCAATAGTTGGCCTTGAGAGAAGTCCTAGGAGGATGATGTTACGTCCGTACAAGGTAATTATATGCATATGTTGACTTTACATGTTGATGATACTATATGATATTGGTTTCACTTATGAACATGTTGTTTGTATATGTTGTTAACTATGGTAAATACTCATGATGCTATGATATATGAAGTTAGTCATCACTTGATCCTTTGGATAGTTTACTTGGTTGAGTGGGGTTATGGGGCTTCACTTGGTCATTGCACTAGTAATCATGGTAAGGGGTTATGACTAAGAGTCTTGCATATGTTCTAAGGTTATGAACTCTTGTACATGTTTCATTTTTTTAGCATGATGTTGGTGTTGTTTTGGTAATGTATGTTAATATTCTACTAGACATGTTGACTTAACGTAACTTTATGATGTTGGTCTTGTGTTGATTATGCTATTGCCTTAAGGTATATATGATTATTGTCTTACGTGTGTTCTTGGTTGTGCATAAGGCTTTTAAAAATAACTTGGCATGGTTTTGATCAAATGTCCATATAACATAATTACTATGTTTATGTGCGCATATGTTTCCATACATAGTACAAGTGGTGTACTAACCCATATTCTTTTCCTTTTCCCAAACAATGTAGGTTTTGGCAGTTCAAGTATTGAGGATACTTTGAAGAAGGATTGGATATCTTTCTCCAAGTGTGGGTATGTCCTCAAGATCAGAGAATATTTCCTTTTCTTATTCTACCTATGTGAGTTGTTGTAATCTAGTAACATTCTTTTAACTCTTATTATTCAAGAAATTATATTAACCCTAAGTGGAAATTATACATTTGTGTAAGAGTTATGCCCGAGTTGTTCTATTCTGACTTAGATGGTTTTATATGAGATATTTGTATTATACTCCATCTTGTATATTGAATGCGTGACATAAAAGTAGAAGTCTATGTATGTTTCTTATGAGATAAGTCTAAGTAAACTCCCTATGTATATATGTTCTTAGTAAGCGAGATGTGTATGTAAGCCTTATGATTTTGATGCATATGAAAAAATTCTGTAATTTTTAACCAATGATAAGTAATGACGAATAGTAAGAGGCTAGTTTTAGTCCTCTACGAAGACAACGACACCGATTATGTTCAGGGGGTGCTCCCCGAATGTGACAAATAACTAAAAAGAGGTCGATCTGATGAGAAAAACCAATCTAGGTTTAAGAAGAGGTCTCCAACCCAAGATGTACGTAATGAACCTAACGTTTACCATAAGGGAGGTTGTGTCTCTCTAATTGTTAGACTTATTGCTCTACTTGTGGGAAGAAGATTTATGGGAAGTTCTAGCCCTTACTAATGGGTTATATGGTCGGGGAAAAAATTATCACCATGTGAAACATTGGCTTACCCTTACAGCATAAGGAAGGGAGGCTAAGAAAACTTCTCATAGTTGTTCAAATTGACACATTCGGGAAGAATCCCTAGGCGTAACTAGCGTCGTCGTCCTCGAAGAGGACTAATACTAGGATCTTAGTATTCGTTATTACATATCATAGGTTAAAAAGAGCAGAAAATTTAAAACTTTACATCTACATCTATTTATGAGGTTTACATAGACCTCTCGCTTAAACATAGTATACACGTACGGAGTGTAGTTAGACTTCTTCTAGTAAGAAGCTTACTTAGTCTTCTAACTTTTCTGTCACATATATCTAACATACATAATATAGTCATGATAGGTATGTCTCATATAAAACCATCTAAACGGAATAGACCAATATTGTCATAACCCTTAAACAAATATATAATTGCAACTTAGGGCTTACAACAATGTCTTGAACAATAACATTGAAACTAATGTCATTTTACTATAGAAGTCACAATGGTAGAATGAGGAAAAGTAATCATCCTCGGATCTTGAGGACATACCCACAGTAGTAGAAATGTTCCAATACTTCTTTCAAATTGTCCACAAACCCTTCAATGACCGAAACCTGAAATGTTGTGGCAAAAGGGAGAAATAAGGGCTACTACATCACTTGTACTAAAAATGGAAAAATATGCTCACACAACCAACAAATCATGTTAAAGGGATATTTGTTCAATACCATGCCAAGTTACTTTTGAAAAACCTTATGCACAATCAAGAATACATATAAGACAATAATCATATATTCCTTAAAATAATAGAATCATCAACACAAGACCAACATATGTGTAGCACGTCAGCACCACATCAAAAGCAACTCTAACATTATGTTATAACAACAAAGCATGTTCATGAATTCATAATATAAGTGAAACCTTTACCCATAACCCTTTAACAAGCCTACTAGTACAATGATCAAGTTAAGACCCATAACTTATCTCAACCAAGAAAACTAACCAAAGTATCATGAATAATGATTAACTTCACATAACTTAGCTCCATGCATGTTCATCATCACATTTAACAATAGAGACCATTAATATGGAGGATAAACATAAGCATAACCTTCAATTCATAGGAGCATAAAAGCATAAGAATCACCACCTAGGACTTCCCTCAACGTTGACTAGTTTAATGTATAGGTAGAGTCCCATATCCCAACCTAGACTATGTCAAACCCCTTAAGTCCTTCTAGTTAGATTTCACTTTATTAATTAATTTTTACTTTCAGGAACATATTTTCTTAACAAACATAGACGAAATGATCTAATATTGAATCCGATGTCATTGAATCCTACACCAACAACATGAATATAGCATCTACGTGAATCCACTATCTACTATTCTTATTGGGGAAATATAGTTCACTAACTAAGTGATGTACTTGGGACCCTCTTTTATGCACGATGCATTATAGTCTCCAAGCTCATTAGTACAATAGTGAACCTATATTTCCTACTTGGGAAAGGACACTCCTCACTAGTAGTTTACTCGATGCTAAGGTAGGATCCCTTCTGAAATGTCTTTATTTAACAATCATAACTTAGTTTAGGTCATAGGATACTAGTCTTTGTATAGTCATAGTCAATAGATAAATAGGAATTTTCATGAGAATATCCTTTCATAAAACCCGCATAGGTGAGATTAGCACATTATCATCATCATGTTATAATAAGGAACATAGGCAATTTATAACCAACCTTATATTATTACATCATAAGAATATTCTCACAATCACATAATGAAGATATATCAATTGCATCACCGTACCACACATACTTAACGAAATCACAACATATATGTATATATTTATATATATATATACATACACGCACACACACACTTCAATCTAACTTCATCATCAAGTATAAGTCATCACAATTGAAGTAAAGGATTAAGATCACAAAGACATCTGATTCTCCTTCAAAAGACATCATCTATGGTTTTACCATCAACCAACCAATTTCATCCAATAACAGGTGTAACAAATCAAACAGTAGTCCTTATAATAATGTTTAAGTCTATCATAACCAAGATTAATCCCAACAATAAAAGCTACTAGGTAGTCCAAAAACGAAATAAGACAAATAAAAAAGCCCACACGTTCCCCTACTTCCATACATGTACAAGTGAGAACAAAGAATTTGGTAAAATGACATGATCTATACAAAATTCCCATAACTAGCATTAATTACTCAACAGTCTGCACTTGATTAGTCATAGGCAATCATAACATAATTAATCATCAATTACGACTTTAAAAGAAAACCCATTTGTATAGAAAACCCTAAGAATTAGGTAAATTTTAATATAATTTTAGAGGGAACAAATGGGGATAGGAATTCCAAGAATGAAGAACTCATACCTTAATGACGATTTATCCAGGAAAATTGAGTGAAGACCTTGGAGACTTTGTCTTCTTCCTAAACCTTCTTGTTCTGCAATGGAGGATGAATAAAGAGTGAGAAAGTAGAAAGAAGTGGGAGAAATTTGGGTTTCAATTTGTGTTTGAGCTTTGGAGTGGGAAATGAATGAAAATTCACCTAAAGCCAATATATAGTCCACCCCTAAAATAGATAAACCACCCCTCATTAAGTTGGACATCGAAAACTGAAGTCAAACTAAATGTTACTATGAGACCTCATCAATCCTCACGCCTCAATTTACGGTCCGTGAAGAGCATGATGGACCGTGGTGGTCATCGTGGAGTGGTGATGCAATATCTCTTCCAAAGGAGCCCCCTCCAATTGTCCCACTAAGGAAAATACATAATTCCCCTTTCTCCCTTCCGTAACGATGCACACGGACTGTCAAGTGGCTTGTTGTGCTCTTAGGCAGTAGTTCACCCACACCCCATATAACTCACATCAATTTTCTACGACACATTCACAGCTGTCCCTCACCTTCTGTCAAGTACATCCGACTCGTGAAGTGACTCGTTGTATCTTTGATGATAGCTAGGTCTCAAAAACTCTTCTCCCCCATGGACAAGTGATATTCACGAGCTCCCCACCTTGGCCGTGGTCATGACCAGGAGATATGGTCATGCTCATGAAAAGTGAGGTAGTATCCTCCTTTATTGATTAGCCTTGGCCTCTTTGTGTTTCCCTTGAAGGTTGGCACTATTCACTTGGCCTTGCTTCCTAATACCCTATCTTATGCACCTATGTCCATCCAAATCACATCACCATGATTAACCTTTTATGCACCTCTTTAAAATCATCAAAGACACCACACTAGTCCAAGATACAAATATACTGGATGTCGTAGACGTTTCTTGACATTTTGTCTCCAACACCCCCTAAATGTTCTATATTCATCATTTAAGGCCATATAACAGTGTTACAAACCTTAGAAAATCATGTTAGGTCTTGATAAGGTCTTGGACTTTCAGAGTATTACACAAAATCTTGATTGTCAATAGAGGAACCAATTCTATGTTCACCTAGAAAACAAGGAAGAAAGTCTAGATGAAGTTTCGAGTAGTTATTGTTCCCCTTTTGTTTTGTGGTGGGTTCCTTATAAGTGGGGGTGTATTGTAATTAGTGGGGATGATATGATTTTGTGGTGTCTTTTAACTTTTTAGGATTAACACAAACATATTTATTTTAATAAACATTGATTGTGTTGAGAGAATGAGTAGCTAAGCTTCACAACTAGGTTTGTGGGAACCATGAGTGATTAACAAAGTATGAATAGTAATTTAGTGATTCTCAAATAGATTATTGCATGTATTGATAATCTTCCACGTAGAAGTCTTTTTAATGAGTGCACGCGTTCGAATTCGCCTTCTTGCTACTTGGCATACCAACGAGGTAGTTAATAAGAAAAGAATTATCAACATACATTTAGTGAGATACTATATAATAGGTTAGTGTCGATTGGTGCGAAGTAATAACGAAGCCATACATCGATTATGATGATTAATATGAAGTAAAGGTAAGGGTTAGTAAATTATACACACGTACACGGACCAAGGTACGGGGTAAAACTCTCTAGATGTCGGACAAAGGATTAAGAGATACATATCTTATCACATTGCATGCATAACACAAGAGAATAATTGTTATTACTAGAATTACCGCATTATGAGTTTATGGGGTACACATTCCTATATATTTTTATTAGTTTGGATATAAATAAATACTTAGTTCAAAGCTTATTTTATTTCTTTTATTTTTAATTCAATTTAAAATCCCCAATTTTTATATGATGACTATCAGGTTAAATTTTTAGTATTGATAATATTCTTTCATATTCTTTGTGGGATCAACCCCGACTCATAATTTGGTAAATATTTTTCATACGGTCGTTTATATTTCTTTTGAAGAAGTATATTCGAACGTTATCAGTTTGGAGTCTAAAATAATGGTAGGTGACCCTAGAATCTAGATTGTCATGTTTAGGGTCAAAACCTCCGGGTACAACTCCTGAAGTACCACCCTAAGGGTCCTTGAAGAGGACCCAAACTTTTGCCAAGAAGTTGTCAAGGCAGCTTGACTAACAACCATGAGTGACACCCAATAGGTCAGAGACATAGTTAAACAATTAGTTGTGGGAGCTTATCCCCTTTTGATGACCCTCAATCAAGTTCCACGAGCATGCAGGATGTCCATGTCACCCCACCTACGGTCCGGTAGGTGGTGGTCATATGTCTGCATTGCTAGTGCCATTCGGCCAAGTAAAGAGTGAATTGTTAAATTCACTCAACATTCCAATTAAGTCATGGACGGTTAGTTTTAGTTTTTTGGGTATTTTAAGTAATTTAAAACAAATAAACCCTCAATTATACTCAAACACCCAAATCAAACTCTTCCCTCTCAAATATATTCTCTCAAGCACACTATTGAAGGTTTAGGTCAAATTCATACTAGGAGAAGGGGTTTCAAGTTATTTCTTCATCAATTTTATGTGGGATTTAAAATAATAAGGTATGTTTATCCTTCATTCTTGAATAATTTCTCATTAAAGAATCCCAATACAAAGGATTCAAAGTGAATCATCAATCAATCTTCTCTATATTCTATTCTACGCATGGGTCATTTCTAAAATGTTTTCTAAGTTGTGATATTGATCTATTAATGTTGAATCAAGGTTTTAAAGATGAGTTCAATGGAATTCCTTGAAAAACCCATGTTTTTTCCAAATCTCCCAAATCAGCTTACATAGTTTATTTGATGAATGTAATTGGATATTTTTTCAACTTTGTTTTGTTTATGTTCTATTACTGATTTATAAGGTTATCCATGCTATTGTATGTTGTATTAATGGAGGGTTAAGGTATGGTAATTATGGATACTGGAAAAGGGTAGCTTGACCGAATTCCTTTACTAATATAGAATTGCTATAGAATTTCTCTTGTGTGGTATGACCAACTTATGGTGGCGGTTTTGACTTCATGTTCTTATTGTGATCATGACCTTTTTGGCATTATTATGGGAATTATAGTAGTATCATGTTAGGGTATATGTGAAGGTATAATGTGAAATGGATTATGTGAAGTAATGTGATTATGTATAAGGTGTTATGGCAAATATGAAAGTATAAGGTGAAGTTATTATGTAATGTGTGTGTGATCTTGTATAATATGGGCATGATGTGATGCATATTGTATTTATCTTAATGTTTACATGTGATGATGATTGTCTATGAGGGTCCTTATATGTGGATACGGTGTCTAGTTTACATATACCTAGTTGTCCCTGCTTGATACTTAAAGGCATCTAGATGATGAACTCTCGGACTTGGTAGATTTAGGTGTATTCTCCTTGTTGTAGGAAAGTTATGTGAATGTGATCTCTTTATTTGGCAGTCTTATTCACCCTTTTCATATATTTATGAATTAATGGAAGTCTAGGATTGATAGACCTAAAGTAGGTACCCTTTTATGAATGACTAATACCGAACCTCCAATATGAAAACAAGGTTAATAATAAAAAATTTAAGTGGTTGACCGTAATGGTGCCTCCTTCTGAAGTGGAATGATGGACTTAGAGGTAAGTTGACTAGAATGACCTAAACCATATATAATAAATTGATAAGAGTTATCCTTATGAACCTTTATCAGTTGATCCTTGAGGTTCTCTTCCTAGTAGTGGTATTATGAGTTTGTTAGGACTTAGAGATGGTACATTCTCAAAGACTATTATGTGAATGAACTTACTCTTTGAGAAGTAATGCAAAACCGAGTTGATATGATTGAGGTAGTATCTCTACTTGAGAGACTAGAGTACAAAGAAGCCTCTTTATATCTCTTAGACCATATGCAAACATGAGACGTGTCCTAGTTCTACGCTTGTCAAGTAGAACACCATCCACGGTGTGGGGTTTTGATGACACCGAATTTCATTCTTAGCTAGTGTGGTCTATGTTTGTTAATGCCTATTTTCTTCATGTGGGATGTGCACATTAGTTATTGGATAGGCTCCAAAACGTGTAGGTAGTTGAATAGGATGCTATCTACACATAGAACGAGTAGGCTTTGAAGATGCTAAGTTATTTCCTAGATCTTCCGAAAGCACTATGTGAAGTCCCTTATATACATGAATATATGTCTTAGGATCTGTAGTAATTAATGTTGACTTGTTGGGTTGTATTGGAAAATAAGTATCCTTTTCTTTGGTAGTATTTACGAACACTTAGGTGCGTATTAAAGAGGTCGTATAGGCAGTTTTTTCATGTCTCACTCAGGTGGATCTTTGGATAACCTTAGGGAGAAGGTCTAAATGGCTAAATGGACTTGTATGGTATCTTTTGAACTTGCTTATGAGATTTTATCAAAATAGCATGAAAAGTATATTTCAAACTAAAATGCCCCCTTTTACATGATTTCTTGCATGATTATAATCCTTAGATCTTAATTGTACTAACTCCATGTTCTCTTCTACTTCTACAAGTGTAGGTAGTGGAAAGTGACGGTTCCTATAGTTGAAGCTTGGGAAGTAGAATTTTCTCAGGATATTGTATGTCCACACATGTTCGAGGGCATGCATGATTTTTATATTTTTATTTCACTTAAGACTTTGTATTAGGCATAATTTTCTTTTCAATGCAATGTCGTGAGCCAATGATAATAAGATGTTCTTAAGTTGGCTTGTGATGATACTGACTTATTCTTACGTTTTATAAAAGAGATTCCTTATTGACTTTATTGTTTAAGGTTTTAAATTTGGCACTACTTTTCATACTTATGTTATGAATCAATACTAAGGGCTTGTATAAGACCTCAGAGAGGTCGAGTACGCCGTATTACTTCTTGGTCGTAACGGATTTATGCATAGAACCGAGAGGATATTGATGATGAGATGGAAGAAGTCGCATTTTAGTAGGGGCTGGTTTTATATTAGAAATCTCGTTATCCTCTAACTATGTGCCCCCTGTGAAGAAACCTTACCCCGAGATCAAGATCCAGGTTCTTGATTATTTGCCTAAGAAAAGAGTTAAATAAAGTAATATACTTTTAACGAAAACCTTTCTTTCTTAAGAAAGGAAAAGCACAACTTTTTATTAACTTTTCAACTCAAAATACAATTGTCGATTAACTCTTATCACAACTCTTTAACTTATAAGAAGTCAAACCCACTTCTTATTAGTTAAACACTCTCTCTCCACAAGAATCCAAACCCACTTCTTGTTTACAATCACACAAGCTCACAAACTTACTACGAAACTCACAAAACTCATAAGCTAAGAAAAACAGACAAAACTCGAAAACAATCTTTGTTGCCACTCCACTCTTCTCGCCTCACTTTTTCTTCAATTGCAAAAGAGTGAGTTCTTTGTCTTGATATATTTATTTATATTGACTTTTTATGATCAAGAAATATCTCCTCTCTTTGAAGTTGATAATAATTCTAATATCTACATCTTTCTTTGATATGGAAAGATTTGCTTTTATTTGTTATATAAAATAAACAACCTTTTAAGAAAAGGTTTTATGTTCTTATAAAGTATACAACCTTATTAGAAAAGGTTTTGTCTCAATTATAAATGGAAATATACTTTTTTATTTTCATTCTTTCCATAAATAAATTTGTGCCTTAATATTTATCCTTCACTTTTTTTCCCATAAAACGACAAATCTTTTATTCTATTTTCTGATTTAATAAATGAACCTGGTTCATAAGTCATCATCATTATAAGTATTTTTCATCATAAAGAGGAATTAATAAAACTTCCATCAAATTCCCCCTTTTTGATGATGACAAATAATACCCAGTTTTGAGAAACTGTTTCCCCATGTTAACATATCAAAAAGCCCAAGATAGAGACAAAATATATCCACAATATCAAAATAGAAAGATACTACTACAATATATCCACATAAGCTATAGCGGCAATACAACCAAGCAAAAATAATTGAACCATTAACAGTGTATGAATATAATACATAAAAGGCACTAAGTAAGGCCTAAATTTTTTTTGCATATGATCAACATGAGAATTGTTATTAATTTGTTGTTGAATGAGTTGATCTTTTAATCTCACAACTTCCCCCTGAGAAGCAGCCAACTCGGCTTGAAGAATAGTAACTTCATATTTTAATAACATAATTTGAGCTCGAGCCTCATTAAGTTCAGAAACAAGAGTAGTAACTGGACAAGCAAAGCGAAGAGGAACTTGATCCACAACATCATCACAGAGATTGCATTCAACAAGAGTAGTTTGAGTAAAGATATCATGCTTACTCAAAGATCGTCCATCCTTCAAAGGTACCACAAATTATTTAAACATTGTAGTCAACAGATTCCCATATGCTAATTGATGAGGTTTCTTAGGATCCACTATTCCGACCATATGCGTAATTATAGGAGAGGGCCAATTAAGAGGACGCATTGTATCCAAAGCATGACCAAGACATATATCTCAAAAATTTTCTTCATGTCTCCTTTCACATCTTTGTGTAATACCATTTTGCACTACTTAAAACACCAATTCGTGGAAAGGAGACATTTCTCCTTTTACTATCTTTCGCGGTCGGTCATTTACCCTCCCCTGTGTCAATTTTTGAAGTTAACGCACAATTGTCATCTTTACTCTCAATACATAAACAAGTGCAGAGCCATCCACCTCTTGGTGGTCTCTCTTTAAGATAGCTAACACAAGAATTAGTCATCTTTTACCAATTTCCAACGGTAGTCGAATTAGCGGTGAGAGGGGTCCTGTTGGCATCAACATCGTCGCCGTACAGATACCGGTGGATGGAGGGAAGGCAACATCCACGTCGTACAAATACCAACGGATGGCAGGCATGGAAATATTGACTTGTATGCCACGTACTCAGACGTGCTCATGTGGGGCCTATTTGGCAGGGGCAGCCCGCCTATCTATATATAATCGGAGAGTATACACGTAAGAGGCATAAAACTCTCATACCAACTCCTTACTATAGCGGCATAAAGAACAAGCTGTCCACTCCAGCCGGTGTCAGGTGAAGAGATTGTGGATCTCTGGAATGGTCGGGAGACTTCCCGTAGGGACCCACCTCTCATGTATAAGGGTCTGTGTCATGACGCCTTTATCATTTAGAAACTTTGCTTCTGAATACACTTGGTATTTCTCGTAAACAAACCACTTGTTGGGCTGATCGGCAACCGGGGTGAGAGCACCAGTCGATGAGCCTGGAGTGGAATCAGGAGTGCCAGCCTCATCAGATGAGGAAGTCTGTGCAACTGTGGCGGGTGCAGGGACTTCTGCGAACCTGGAGGATTCCTCCAACCATGAAACTCCTAAGGAACCAGACGCTCCTTCTTCATGTGTAGTTGACCGAGAAGGTGTGCAATTCAGTGTGCACTCCTCATCAAACTAGGAGGCAGTGACTATGCGGGATGCCACCTTTTTGAGCATAGCTCTTGTTGAACGTGCAGCTCCTAATGGACTGGCAGAGTCTCGGGCACGTACTCGGGATCATGATCATCATTAGAGGCTATAACCAATCGGGCAGACGGGGCGAGTGACTTTTAACGACCACGTGCATAAACTCGATCTTGTCTTAATGCCATTAGAGATAGTACCTGTAAAGAACAAATATTAGTACTAGAAGAAGCAAACAAGACAAGCAGCAACAACACTAAATAAGCATAAGAGCAAAGTGGTATTGACATCTCTGGAGTAACAGTGAAGAACGACGGACAAGGTGACGACTCCTCGTGAGTATGACGGACCGTCATGGTGTCCATCATGTCTTACTTCAATCATGTTTATATGGATACCCCAAAAGAAAGTCTCTGAAAGTTATGTCGGATAAGTAGGATGGACCGTCATGACAATGACAGTCCTTTGTGGGGCACTTAGAAAAAGTATGGAGACCCTTAAGAGAGGTGTATCTGATCTTCATGACGGTAGTGAAGGATGGACCATCGAGGGTATGACGATCAATCGTAGATGTATGTAAGAAGACACATGGAAAAAAAATGAAGACCCTTAGGAAAAGTGTCTCTGACAACCATGACGGTTGAGCAGGACGGACCGTCGAGGATATAATGGTCCGTCGTAGATGTCCGTCAGAGGACACTTGGAAAAATGGAGACCCTTAGGCCAAGGGTATCTGAGAACCTTGACGGTTGTACAGGACGGACCGTCATGGGAACGACGGTCCGTTGCATGTGTTTGCTAGAGGACACTTGGAAAAAAGTTGGAGACCCTTAGGAAAAGGGTCTCTGACAACCATGACGGTTGTGTAGGATGGACCGTCGTGGGAACGACAGTCTGTCGCATATGTCTGTTGGTGGACACTCAGAGAAAACGAATAGTGTGGTGTTGAAACGGACCGTATGACAGTCCGTCGTGGGTATGGCGGTCCGTCATCAGGGACTTGTTCTGTCATTTAGTGACAGAACTGAGGATGCCACAATCATCCCCTATGACTCTAACGGAGTACTTAGTGTTAACCTAAATGTTTCTAACCCAAATACCTAGCAGTATAGCAATGCTAAAGCACGAATTTATCGAGTTTGAACAAGGCAATTTGAGGATTGTCAAGCTTAGTTAGACAAAATTTGATCAAAGAATGAAGACCCACCAAAAATAAATAGGCTCATAGGAATTGAAAAACTAAAATGCAATGTAAATGGATAGATATCAAAGACACATACATGAGAAGAGGAGAAAAACAAGCAAATGAGGCACTTGGTTATCAAGAGCAGAACCACAACAGCAGACTCCGACCAGTAGATATTTCTAGAATTGGGAATTTTTTGGAAGTGATCAGTTGATACAGAAGAGAGGTAGGAAGTTAGAATATTGAAAGGGAGGGAAATTGGAAAAAAACAGGGAAGGAAATGGTTGAAATGAAGGGGTGGGGATTTTAAATGTTGACAACTTTTAAAAAAACCCAGCCGGTTCGGGTCGTGCATGCTGGATAATGACGCAACGAGTCCTCAATGATGGTCAATCGCAGATGTGACGGTCTGTCAAGGGTTCCGTCACGTGTGCCCTAATTTTGAAAATAAATGAATGACGTACCTGGAACGACGGATTCATATGACGGTCCATCGCATGCGTAACCATCCAATGCATGCGTGACGGTCTGTCGATGTATCCATCAGTGAATGTTGCATAGTGATTTTTTGCAGAATTATCTTGGTGATGTGCCTGCAAATTTAGAACCCATTAGTAGACAATGCTACCATTACTAGAAATAAAACTTTAAGTATTGGGTTGCCTCACAACCAGTGCCTGATTTAACGTCTCGGAACGACTGAATACACTTGATTACTCAGACTTCATCAAGATGGTATGTCTCGATCACTTTATTCGTTGATTAAGCATGCCCGAAATAGATTTTTATTCATTGTCAATTCACCTTTAACCGCACACTCTCCTTCATTTCCAACTCAACTACTCCATGAGGGAATAGTTGGTTAACCATGTTAGGGACAGTCCATTTGGATTTGATCTTTCACAAAAACAAGCACAATCTAGAATTGAATAAAAGTAACAAATCCCCAATCATAGACTCTCGCTTTTCAATTTTTAGTTCATGGTAATTCTTCATCTTTATTAATAGGATACAACAGATAGCGATTGGATCTCACCACTCTGCCTCATGGACCAATAAATTTGGAAGGTTGCTTCTTCATTTTTCAACCAAAATTTCATCGGCCTCTTTTGCAGATCAACTAAGGCTCAACCCATAGCAAGGAATGGCCTCCCATTAATAATAGGCATTTCATAATCGACTTCACAATCAAGAATAACAAAATCTACCGAAAATATGAACGACTCCACTTTTACTAGCACATCGTGGAGTGTCTCTATTGGCCTTTTTACTGTTTAATCGACCATCAGTAGACGCATCGCAGTGGACTTTGGATCGCTTGAACCCAACTTCTTGTAAATCGATAGGGGCATGAGATTTATTCTTGCCCCCAGATCACATAATACTTTCGTAAAATTTAATTATCTGACTGTACAATGGATAGTGAACACACCCGGATGTTCTTTCTTTTGTACTAGACATCTTGTAGAAATAGCACTACAGTGTTGCATTCTATCATCATCCTCAAAAGTGACCGATCTTTTCTTTGTAATCTTTCATAAACATGGAATAACCGGGCATTTGTTCTAGAGCTTCTACCAAATGGACATTGATACAAAGTTGCTTCAATTTTGTTATAAAAAGCTGATATTTACCATCCTTGGTCTTTGTTATTTGTAGTTTTGATGATATGACAAACTCAGGGACCTTGTAAAGGTACCAAGTTCTGAACATGAGTTTGGCTGATGTAACAAACACAGGAACCTTGTGAAGGTACCAAGTTCCCAACATGATTAGTCTGTTAAATGCCAGCTGGAGAAGGTATAGAAAGTGGGTACACATTACCCAACATCGTCAGAAAAGTCAGACTTTTCCAACCAATGGAAAGAATTTAATAAAACGGACTTGTCTATGAAATGTCTCTTTCCTAAACATTATTCCTCAGTTTTGGCAACTTGAAAAAGTACTCTCAAGAACACTTGCAAAGCCTATAGTAAATTAACGTGAAGATTTATTCAACAACAACTAAAACACTAGAGCATATCGTGTAGTTGTTTGAGAATATATTTGTGTGGTCTTACATTGTAAACTATTCCTAAATCTATTAAGGAGTCAGTGTGGTGGTATTAAAAATTCTAAGTTGTCTAGAAGGGATAGCTTATTGGGTAGAATAACATCTACTTAGGCTTATCAAGCATTAGAGGCATTGCCTGAACGTGAGATTAAAAACTTTTTCTCACATTTGTCTAACTTCTTTTACTTTTGCTTGCTAAGATTAGAATATGGAGATTGATTTTAGAAAAAATGATTTCATTGCATGGATGTTTCCATCTCATGAGACAACATCAATGTCGGGAATCCGACTTGCTAAACGTGAAGGTACCCTTTGTGGGAAGCCGGACTTACTAACGTGAAGCTACAACTCTAATTTGTCATGTTCACTCCGTGCTAGGATCTAACTACCTTTTTAATATATATTTAAGGCCTTTACTACTCTCATTCATAAGGAAGGCTTTAGGATCTTACTCCTTCATATTTTATATAGCTCAAAGGTATCTAAGATTAGAATGCACTATCATCATGGACACTATTTCATGTGAGAATGTCCTTTCACATATTCATAAAAACACACATCATTTGTGTGTGAATACAATGTGAAATCTACCTTCACATAAACTTTTCTAATCACACGTGTTCATAACTTCATTAATCATATACTTCACATGCATAGAATTAGTTAATGATGCATAGGAGAACTATCCTTTCCTTAGTCATCATGAATCTACCATATTCATAGATATGCATGAAGTGTGTGTGTGTGTGTACATTGGTTAACATGATCACATAATGTCTTAACATTGAGGAATGCACCTTCTAAATATAAAAACAAATGTACAACCTTTCCTCAAGTCTCAAGTCATACACACATATAGAGTATATAAGACTATATATTAAACACACTCTCATTATATCATATGAAACTAACATATTCAACATTAGAATAGAAGATTCCTAGCATACTTTGATCACACATTCATATAGGGTTCATATAGATAGTAGTCATGCTACAAGAGTATTGATCCTCATTAGCAATATATACCACTCCTAACCCTAAAATTATCATCACATGTACACAACATCATCCACAACCCTTTATCATGCAACTAGTGTGGAAGATTACTCATATAAATACACATAACATGAATTCACTTGGAACATACTATTATAATCAAGTTTAAATCCTTCAACTTCCTAAACATGGAAATCATCATAAAAATTCATATTGAATCCAATTCCTTAAAGTTCATTATCATAACACATCAAAATTTAAATGAACGTAAACACCGCCACAATAACTGGACCATACCAATAAGAACAATTCAATATATATTCAAAGCTAATTAGAGAAAAAAGGTCAATTAACCTAATCTCCAAGGTAATTATCATCTTTGATCATTTCGCCACAATTAATGTTCAATTGATATATATAGCAAAAGTAATAACAAATTCAATAGAATCTAATCACAATTCCATAAATATGAGATCAAGATCAAAAGACCCACATTATAGGACAATTTAATAAATTACGAGGATCATAGGTTATTCGTAAAATTGGATAGAAATTCATTACAATATATGTATCTAAACATATATTAATCATTATAATGCTTTTGAAATCAATTCGAGAAAGAATCTATGACTAGATTGAAAGATAGGTTTTTTGACTTACAATCATGATTGGAAAATTTTTTGAAAGGACTCCATAGATCAATGGTTATCTAGGGATGAAGTATTACCATACGTTTTACATTAGAAAGATCATGAGAATGTTAGAAGAAAGAACCAAGAATCAACCTCCATAGCTTGGTCTTCAATTTAGGTTTTGGGGTTCTTAAAAGAAGAGATAGTTTTGGGGATTTTTATTTCTTAATGGCTATTGGGGTTTTGACTTGGAAAAAGGGTTTTAAAAAGTCCTAAAAACAGTTTATAACCGTCATCCAAAGTAACCAAAACTCCCCCTTACTTCTTGAGTCTTTTAGACATGTAAAAATTGACTCTAAAATGATGTAACCGGATAAGGGAAGTGGTTCTGCGTCATTGGGGCAGCCTCTGATTTTTCCCCAATTAATTTATGAGGCAGTGAGCCTTGTATTGGGAGCGCGTCGCACAGGAACACTCAGTGCAAGGCGTGCGACGCGAGGCTGGTTCCCAATCTTGCTTCTGCAGTTTCCTTGGGAAGCCTCCTTGTCCAACATTTTTGTCCTCCTTGGGAACTCTTAGGGTGGTCCTTGGGGATTAGTACCCGGATTTTTCGACCCTTAACATGTCTATTTAGATAATAGGATCACCTACTATTCAACTCCAAAAAATACATAAAAACAAATCAAACATACAAGGACTCACTAGCGCGTCTAAAGACCAACTTGTAAACGTCTTGGACGTTCATGGACATTTGACCTCCAAACCTCTTCAAATAAACTTTACATTCTGTAGAATACTTTATTAACATGTTATTAACCTTTTTAGGAA
Source organism: Solanum neorickii (assembly GCA_027704865.1). NCBI lineage: Eukaryota > Viridiplantae > Streptophyta > Magnoliopsida > Solanales > Solanaceae > Solanum > Solanum neorickii. The sequence goes on from JAKWJC010000369.1 coordinate 6,040,887, forward strand.
TATATGAGGCTATAGATACCTTAGTTTATTTTTAGGGTGTAAAATTTGCTAGCTAGAAAGTTTAATATTTTTCTCGATAACTTAAATGAACCTTTTGTTGTAACTACCATGGTAGGTGATTCAGTGGTTGCAAAGAGGGTGTAAATAAATCTTCCTATAAAGTTTCCCAATAGAGTTTCTCATGTTTAATTAGTAACTTTATTTGGTTGATTTTGACGTCATTTTGGGGATGGATTGGTTGCATGATTATTTTGCATCCATAGACTGTGGGCAAGAATTGTAAAGTTCAATATTATTAATGAACCCGTCTTAGAACGGAAGGGGGAAAAGTCAATTCCAAGAGGTCGTATGATTTCTTTTCTAAAGGATTATAAGATTATATCTAAACGATGTTTAGACCATATTGTATAAGACAAAGATTTAGAGTCTAAAAATCCTTCCATTGAGTTAGTCCCGGTAGTTGAGGTCTTTCCTAATAATCCTCTCGGAATCCCCCTTGAACGGGAATTGATTTTGGTATTGACTTGCTACGAGACATAATCCCTATTATATTCCCCCTTATCGGATGTTTTGCATTGTTTGTGAAAAAGACGGGTGAGTCCTTTTGAATGTGCATTAATTATCGCCAACTCAATAAATTCACCATTAAGAAAAAGTATCCTCTCTCCCTCTGATTGATGACTTGCTTGATAAACTCCAATGGAAAAGCTACTTTTCTAAAATTTACTTGAGGTAGGGGTATCACCAACTTAGGGTGAGAGGTGAGGATATACCAAAAATGGCATTTCAAACTAGATATAGTATGAGTTACTAGTAACTTTCTTTTATCTCACAAATAGCCAAACAACTTTTGTGGACCTAATGAGTAGGGTGTTTAAAAATTACTTGGATTCATATGACATTGTCTTTATTGACGACATCTTTGTATATTAGAAGAATGAGTGTGAGGACATGGACCATTTGAATGTAGTACTACCAATGCTTAATGAACACTAACTATTTGTTAAGTATAGAAAAATTTAGTTTTCCTTGAGGTTAGTGGCGTTTCATGGTCATATCACCTTTATTGAGGGAGTTGAGGTTGATCCAGCGAAAACCGAGGTGGTTAAAAATTAGCCTAGACCATTAAGTCCACTCAACATTAGGAGTTTCTTTGGTCTAGCTGGGTACCATAGGAGGTTTGTGTATGGTTTTGCGTCCATTGTTTCTCCTTTGACTACGTTAACCAAAAAGATTGTGAAATTTGAGTGGTTAGAGGCATGAGAACGAATCTTCTAAATTTGGTAAGATAGGCTTACCTCCGCTCCGGTATTGACTTTAAAGGAGGATACCAAGTGCTTCGTTATATATTGTGATGCATCCCAAGTGGTATTGGGGTATGTCCTTATGCAACATGGGAAAGTAGTAGCCTATGCCTCTAGACAACATAAGGTGCATGAGAAGTATTATCGAACTCATGATCTTGAGTTAAAGACCGTGGTATTTCCCTTTTAAATATGGAAGCATTACCTTTACAGTGTTCATATGGATGTGTATACCGACCATAAGAGTCTTTATTATGTGTTTCGCAAAATGTGTTAAATCATTGATAAGGAAGATTGTTGTAATTGTTAAAAAATTATGACGTGTGTGTTCTCTAAAACCCCGGAAAGGACAGTAGGGTTGCGGATGCTCTAAGTCGTATGACCATGGGTAGTATGTCTCATGTGGAAGAAGCCAATAAAGATGTAGCCAAAGTGTTCATAGGTTTTCTCGTTTGAGTGTTAGATTGGAAGATTCTAAAAATAGTTGTTTTATTTTCCATTGGGACTCCAAATCGTCATTGGCGGTTGAAGGGAAGTATAACAAACACCTTCATCCATAATTAATGGAGTTAAAGGAATTGGTTATTGATAAGCTTAACTAGCCATTCTCCTTAGGGGTATATTGTTTTGAGGTATCAAAAAAGGTTGTGTGTTCCCAATGTTCATGACTTGAGAAAGACCATGGTTCAAGTTATTGTATTCATCGGGGCTCTACTAAATTGTATGAAAACCTTAGAGAAGTGTTTTGGTGGGATGGCATAAAAATTGACATAGCATAATATGTGGCAAGGTGTCAAAATTGCCAATAAGTGAAAGCCGAACACCAAAAGCCGAGTAGCTTACTTCAAGAAATGCAAGTTCCCACTTGGAAGTGGGAACAAATTAATATGGACTTCTTAGTGGGTGTGCCACGGACTAGAAGGCAAAATGACTCTATATGGGGTGTGTGTGTGTGTGGGTAGATTGACGAAATCCGTTCATTTGATCCCCATCAACTCCGCTAACTCAGCGAAAGATTATGCAAGGATCTTCATAGATGAGATTGTGTATCTTCATAGTATTCCATTATCCATCATATGGGATCGGGGCGCACAATTCACATATATATTATTGGGGTGGTTCGAAAAAGGATTGGGTACAGGAATAAAGCTTAGCATTTCTTTTTCATACCGAAACGGATGGTCAAGAGGAGTGTTCTATTCAAACCCTTGTGTATATGCTTCGATATTGTGTTATAGACTTCAAGAGAAATTGGGATGAACACTTGCCATTGGTTTAATTACTCTTATAACAATAGTTACTATTCGACAATATCCATGGCTCCTTTTGAGGCTTTGTATGGTAGGAGGTGTTTATCTCTTTTTGGGCGGTTTGAAGTTGGTCAGTCTCCACTTCTTGGTCCTAAATTAGTATATGAAACTTTTGAGAAGGTTCGTGTCATAAGGGATACATTGAAGGAAGTTTATAGTTGGCAAAAGTCATATGCCAATAATATGAGATGAGAAACTGAATTTGAAGAGGGTGATAAGGTGTATTTGAAAATGTCACCCATGAAAGGGGTGATGAATTTGGAAATAAAGGGGAGTTGAGTAGTCATATGTGGATCCTATCAAATTTCACAAAGGGTTTGCTAGGTCGCATAAGTGTTGAGATTACCTAGTGATCTAGCTTTGGTTCATCCGGTTTTTCATGTCTCCATGCTTAAAAGTGCATCGGTGATCCCGATTCCATTCTTCATATTAAGGGTCTAGTTGTGGATAAGAACCTCTCCTATGAAGTGGTTCAGGTGGAAGGAAATCCTTGATTGTCAAGTGAAGAAGTTGAAGAACAAAGAGCTGGCCTCCGTAAAAGTTTTATTTTATGAAGAAACCACCTAGTTGAGGGAGCAACATGGGAGGTCGAGGCCGACACAAAGTCCCGTTATCCTTACCTCTTTTTTGATTAAGTTTAGTTGTTCCTATTAATGATTAATGTAAAGAGTAAATTTGATTTTGACTTGTTTTGCAAAGATAAGCCTTTTTATGGTAAAAGTTTTTGCTAAAATGAAGCGTTATAGAAAATTATCTTTTAGTTGATTTGTACTTATTTGTGTGTATGGTATGTTATTTCCTTCATGAAATGATACCGAGCATGTTGATGTTTTTTGAATGGAGTTTTGGCATAATTGAATCTTTACTGTTAAGTTGAGCTTATGTTGTTACTGAGAAGGTAGTTCCTCATGTTGTGATTTTGAGGTCTTGTGTGTAGTAAATGATGTTTTGAGTTGCCATGTGTAAACATCATGATTGTATGTTGAGTGGAGTTATGAAGCACTTCTTTTAGTTTTATCTCATGTTGATTATGTATTTTTATTGGTTGGGCTGCAAGTATTGAATCTGTCCTTTCCCTTAAAAAGATTTAGGGTCATTCTGGAACGAATGTTCCTAAGAGGGGAATAATGTACACTTTGAAATTCCAAGACCTAATGGAGCCTCACATGTGTGTAATAGACTTGAAACATTCTTATCAGACCTAAAATAATGTTTATAATGTATTAAGAATTTTTATAGTCAAGACATCAAGAAAAGTTCATGACGTCCAGAGATTTGTGAAAGAGGTGCTACTGTGACTTAACCTATTTCATTGGGATTTAGGAGTTGAAAATTGATGAAAATTTGTGGAAAGATGCAAAACTAGTGTTAGAGAGTGTTTATGGTCGAAACATTCGTGTAAGACTCCCCAAGGACCACCCTAGGGGTCCTACGGGAAGACCCTTGTATTTAAACCAAACCTGCCAAATTAGGCAGTGTATACAACAACACCAACGCTTGCTAAACGACAGGGCGTCGACTAGGAGATGGGTCGTTGATGCCTCTGTCTACCAAGACATATCTATTTTCATTAAATTGCCAAAATACAGATTTAGTGACAAAAAAAATAGTTATGCAGGATGGAGGGGGGTTGTGGTAGTCGACTGACCTACAGACCTTAGGTCGGAATCTCGTAGTTCAGGCCTGCTATTTTTATTTCAATTCATAAGTGACTTAATTTAATTAATTAACTAATTCGGGGTTTAATTAGGCTTTAAGTGGTTGTTAATTAAGTTAGTAAAGTGACTATATAAATAACCCAAAGCCTAAACTCTTCCTTCTTTGTACTCTCTCTCTCCCAAATAAAAACCATAAAATACGAAAGTCCTTAAGTTGTCTAAAATATGGTATCAAGTCATTGTCTAGAGTTTTAGGTGATTTGGAAGTGAAACGTTAAGGGACGCCCTAGATGTTCGATGACTAAGTCACCTGTGTGCCTCATATGTGGTTATATGCTTATATAAGTGTTTTAAGAGTTATGAGGTTATTATATGTATTGTTATACATTTATATGCATTGTTTCAAGTTTTGTTAAGTTTAGAGGTCAAACGTCCAAGAACGTCCACGACGTTCGAAAGGTTATCCTTGGAACGACCTTGTGTGTCTTCGCATGTTTCATTATTTTTTATGTTGATGTTTTGGAAGAAATTCATGTTAGAGGTCCTAAAGTAGTATATTAACATATTTGGGTTTGAAAAGTCAGGATAAACATCCCGAAGGACCACCCAAGGGTCCTTGAGGGAGGACCCTTCAATGAGCCACAGGCTGTCTTAGACCAGCCCAATTGACTGAGGCAATCAACGACCTGTAGGTTGGTTGACACCCCATCGATTGAAGGCGTGGGTTGAGACTTAGCCTAGGGATGTAGGCTCCCATTTTACAGTCTCTGAACCCATTGATGGAGTACAATATAATTCGTTGGTGGACTGACGCGCCGTCGATGGACAACTGTCTATAAAGGTTGTCTCCTGCGTGTAATGACTGTTAAATAAGGGGTTAAATGGTAAATTCACCCAACATCCAAATTAAAAGTATGGAGATTCCTTATGGATAGTTTGTGTATTTTAAACATTCATATAAGTCATTAAAAATTAAAAGATTTCATTCTTCAAAATCAAAACCCAAATTCCCTTAGAAAATCTGTAGAACTCCAATGAAGCCAAAACTCAAGAAAGGCCTTGGATTGAAGAATAGAGTGGAGATTCTTCATAAAATTTGTGGATTAGATTCATTGACGTATGGTTTTTGATCCTTGAAACTCTATTCATCAAGGATCCCAACTTTCAAAGAAATTTTGTAATGTTTTCAAATCTGAATTGTCCAATTTTATGATTCATCCATGGGTTCTTGCATTAAAGATTTTAAATCATTGTACACGGACTTAATTGTAGTTAATTATATGATTTTAACTTATCAAAACTATGAACCCATGTAATTTATGAACCCTAGTTTTTGACTACTTTATTCGTTAAGTGATTTGGACTTAATGCTTTTGAATTCTAGTGTAGTTTTCTATTGTCTATTGATTGGTGTAATAATTGCATTGAATTTATATATAGATTTTCTAACATTGGTGAATCTATATTGAATTTACTTAGTTTTATTGAACATCATAGTTTATGTATTGAATTGATATCCTTGGTCATGGGTAAGGGCCGTATCGTATTGAACTGGATGGTTTAGCATTGGATTAAAGTGTTGAGGATGTAGTGCTGGTACAGTTCCCTAATTCCCTTTATTTCATGTTAATTAAACTTCAAGTATGTGGTAGAGGTTTTATGTGTCATACTTGCAATTGATGTGGCCTTGTCGGTGTTACTTTATGTAATATGATAATCATGGCCTTGTTGCCACCATTTGAAGTATTAAGATGATTTTTAGTGGATTTATGTGTAGTATGAGAATATCTATGTACATGTGAAGTATGAGAATATCTTTGTACATGTGAAGTAATGTTAAAGTATGTGTTCTTTTTATGTATATTAGGAGATCATGTAGACTGTGACTACGTGCTTATATATGTAGTCTTTCATGTTGATGCATGATTGTTCCTACTTGACTATATGAGTTGTGATGGTTAAATTTATTATGATATAGTTATGTATAGGACGACATAAAGATGATAAGGGTCATTCTTAAGTGATTAAAAGAATGATATGCTATATGGAATATTGTAAGGAATGTTGTGTCTTGTTTGGTAGACTTGTGTAACTTACTTGATATATGTATGAATTATCGGTGAATTATGAGATGTCTTGAGTAGGTAGGCTTAGTGAACCCTTGTCATGCATGAATTAATTATATGTGAGACCTTAGATTATGTTAAGAAGGACATGTACGTGGAAAAAGTCATGTGTTGAATCTAATGGTATCCTTCATGTAAAGGATGATGGACTTAGGTTTTGTTGGCTGGAACGAATTCATATCATCCTTAGGAACATCATATTAAGCTATCTTAGTCTCCATTTAAAGGTAGCCCCGGTGGACCTCTTTTGTAGGGTGAATGTGATTGGGTTATAAACTAGATAAGGAAACTTTTCATGTGATCCATTAGTGTCAATTATTCTATGAGAATAAAGGTAGAACAAAGTGATTATGTTATAGCAAGAAACTCTACTTGAGAAGGAGACTAGAGTACAATGTAGCTAAACTTGACAATGAGACTAGAGTGTAATAAACCCCTTTATATTCGCTAATCATGTGCCTACATGGGATGTGTCCTAGCTCTACCCTTGGCAAGTAGAACACCTTTTTAGTGAAGGTTAGAACTATGGATTCCATGTATATCTATCATGGTCTATGTCGGATATTTCCTATTGTCATCATATGGGATACCTATTAGCATTAGAGATGTTCGATGAAGTTTATGTGGTGGTATGGGATACTATATAGACATTGCACAGTAGGCTCTGAATGAGTTAGTTAGAGTCCTTAGGTCTTGTCCAAGACCATTACTTGAATGTTTTTATGTGATGAATGATTATTTAATGAAATAATGAAAGTAATGACTTAAGTTAAGGAAGCATTTTAATTGAGTAAGTACTTATCTATAGTAGTTAAGGGCTATCTAGTTAAGGTATGAAAGGGGCATAGAGATGGTCACTTTGTATCTTACCCAGATAAGTCTTACGAATGACACTATTTATGTAAGATGATTTATTTTGTGGACATGATATAAGAGTTAGATAGTCTTAAGGATTATTTAGGTTATTTTGAAGAGGTTAATTATGGACATTATCGTCTTAATTTACTTAAGTAAGTCTTTTGATAGACTTTTGAAGGCAAATGTCATATTGTCTATGTGTTTACCTATTAAGTGAGAACGGTTCAACTTTAGGTAGTCTATAAGATCTCTTAAGTGTTTTATAAGGGATTTTATGGGCGGTCTCTTGACAACTCACTCAAGTAAGACATAGAATAACCTTTGGTAGAAGGATCTCATGTTCATGTGTATGATGTCATGTAAGTGTGTGTTGATCTAATTATAGGTGGTCTTAAGGAGCATTTAGGTGTTCCTAGAGAGGGTGTATGATAGGCCTCTCTTTGTTTTACTTAAGTTAGTCTTAGGATAGATTTTAGTGAGAGGATTACATGGTAAAAGGCGTCTAAAGCGAAGATAAGAAAAGTTCACTATAACAATGAAGGGGTTCACTGTATAGTGAACTGGGTTACTTTAATATGGCTCCTAAAAGTGTGATAAATGGTTTAGGTGATTTCTTATGTGTTTCTATGGTGTTAAATGTTAATGGCTCCTTAAAATTTGATAAATGGTCTAAGTGATTTCTTATGGGTTTCTATGGTGTTAAATGTTATTCTTATGATTATTAATATGATATTTAAATAAAAAGATGCATATTTGCTATAAATATCAGTTTTCATGATTTTATGCATTATGCCATACTTAGTACATGAGTTTGTACTAATTTCATGCTTTTATCTATCCCTATAGTGGTTGGAACCTGAGGAGCATTTGGGAAGCAAGACTTGGATCGAAGCATCATTCAAGTGCAGTTGAAGTATGCCCTCATTTGACTCGAGCCATAAGATGTCTTTTATTTCCTTTGTCAAAGTATTGTAATAGACCAAGTATTTCTCTATTTTGAAGTATAGGTCCTGTCTCAAGTATTCTCATGTCTAAGCATTGATGAGATTGAGACTAATTATTTCATATGATTTCTAATGAAAGATGTTACAAAAGATATCCTAATGTTTTATGTAAAGATTTAATTCTGCACTACTTTTCATTATATATATTCAATGAAATATAGGAAAAGGTCTTCTAAAAGACCTTCGAGGGGTCGAGTATAACGGTTGCACTTCGAGAGTGCCATATCTTCGAGGGTGTGGTCTCGCGAAGTGATAGCCAATGACATAAAGAAGGCATCAAACATGTCTCCCAGTTCTTGTACTATGTTTCCCCCATAGGAATACTTGCTAGTGAATCCACCTAGATGTTATGTTCATCTTTTGGTACTACCTTCGAAAGCAGTCCACCTTTTTTCGGTGAAGGGTTTCATGACACCAGATTCCAAATTAGCTAATGTGGTCTATGTTGGTTAAGGCAAGTATTCCCGAAAGTAAAATGAAGTGACAAAGAGAACTCTAACAAGGAGGATTTAATGGTCTTGACTTAGTCTAGGTAGGGGTATGGGACTCTACCTATACTATGCAATAGTTGGCCTTGAGAGAAGTCCTAGGAGGATGATGTTATGTGCTTACAAGGTAATTATATGCATATGTTGACTTTACATGTTGATGATACTATATGATATTGGTTTCACTTATGAACATGTTGTTTGTATATGTTGTTAACTATGATGATAAATACTCATGATGCTATGATATATGAAGTTAGACATCACTTGATCCTTTGGATAGTTTACTTGGTTGAGTGGGGTTATGGGGCTTCACTTGGTCATTGCACTAGTAATCTTGGTAAGGGGTTATGACTAAGAGTCTTGCATATGTTCTAAGGTTATGAACTCTTCTACATGTTTCATTTTTTTAGCATGACGTTTGTGTTGTTTTGGTTATGTATGTTAATATGCTACTAGACATGTTGACTTAACGTAACTTTATGATGTTGGTCTTGTGTTGATTATGCTATTGCCTTAATGTATATATGATTATTGTCTTATGTGTGTTCTATGTTGTGCATAAGGCTTTTAAAAATAACTTGGCATGGTTTTTATCAAATGTCCATATAGCATAATTCCTATGTTTATGTGCGCATATGTTTCCATACATAGTACAAGTGGTGTACTAACCCATATTCTTTTCCTTTTCCCAAACAATGTATGTTTGGGCAGTTCAAGTATTGAGGATACTTTGAAGAAGGATTGGATATCTTTCTCCAAGTGTGGGTATGTCCTCAAGATCCGAGAATATTTCCTTTTCTTATTCTACCTATGTGAGTTGTTGTAATCTAGTAACATTCATTTCACTCTTATTGTTCAAGAAATTATCGTAACCCTAAGTGGAAATTATACATTTGTGTAAGGGCTATGCCCGAGTTGTTCTATTCTGACTTAGATGGTTTGATATGAGATATCTGTATTATACTCCATCTTGTATATTGAATACGTGACATAAAAGTAGAAGTCTATGTCAGTTTCTTATGCGATAAGTCTAAGTAAACTCCCTATGTATATATGTTTTGTTTAAGCGAGATGTGTATGTAAGCCTTATGATTTAGATGCATATGAAAAAAATTCTGCAATTTTTAACCAATGATAAGTAATGACGAATACTAAGAGTCTAGTTTTAGTCCTCTACGAGGACAATGACACCGATTATGTTCAGGGGGTGCTCCCCGAATGTGACAAATAACTAAAGAGAGGTCGATCCGATGAGAAAAACCAATCTAGGTTTAAGAAGGTCTCTAACCCAAAATGTACGTAATGAACCTAACGTTTACCATAAGAGAGGTGGTGGCTCTCTAATTGTTAGACTTACTTGCTCTACTTGTGGGAAGACGAACTATGGGAAGTTCTAGCCCTTACTAATGGGTTATATGGTCGCGGAAAAAATTATCACCACGTGAAACATTGGCTTACCCTTACAGCTTAAGGAAGGGAGGCTAAGAAAACTTCTCATAGTGGTTCAAATTGACACATTCGGGGAGAACCCCTAGGCGTAACCAGCGTGGTCGTCCTGGAAGAGGACTAATACTAGGATCTTAGTATTCGTTATTACATATCATAGGTTAAAAAGTGCAGAAAATTTAAAACTTTTCATCTACATCTATTTATGATGTTTACATAGACCTCTCACTTAAACATAGTATATACGTACGAAGTTTAGTTAGACTTCTCCTAGTAAGAAGCTTACTTAGTCTTCTAACTTTTCTGTCACATATGTCTAACATACTTAATATAGTCATGATAGGTATGTCTCATATAAAACCATCTAAACGGAATAGAACAATATTGTCATAACCCTTAAACAAATGTATAATTGCAACTTAGGGCTTACAACAATGTCTTGAACAATAACATTGAAACGAATGTCATTTTACTATAGAAGTCACATAGGTAGAATGAGGAAAATTAATCATCCTCGGATCATGAGGACATACCCACAGTAGTAGAAATGATCCAATACTTCTTTCAAATTGTCCACAAACCCTTCAATGACCGAAACCTGAAATGTTGGGGCAAAAGGGAGAAATAAGGGCTACTACATCACTTGTACTAAAAATGGAAAAATATGCACACACAACAAACAAATCATGTTAAAGGGATATTTGTTCAATACCATGCCAAGTTACTTTTGAAAAACCTTATGCACAATCAAGAATACATATAAGACAATAATCATATATTCCTTAAAACAATAGCATATTCAACACAAGACCAACATATGTGTAGCACCTCAGCACCATATCAAAAGCAACTCGAACATTATGTTTTAACAACAAAGCATGTTCATGAATTCATAACATAAGTGAAACCATTACCCATAACCTTTTAACAAGCCTACTAGTACAATGATCAAGTTAAGACCCATAACTCATCTCAACCAAGCAAACTAACCAAAGTATCATGAATAATGATTAACTTCACATAACTTAGCTCCATGCATGTTCATCATCACATTTAACAATGTAGACCATTAATATGGAGGATAAACATAAGCATAACCTTCATTTCATAGGAGCATAAAAGCATAAGAATCACCACCTAGGATTTCCCTCAACGTTGACTAGTTTAATGTATAGGTAGAGTCCCATATCCCAACCTAGACTATGTCAAACCCCTTAAGTCCTTCTAGTTATATTTCACTTTATTAATTAATTTTTACTTTCACGAACATATTTTCTTAACAAACATAGACGACATGATCTAATATTGAATCCGGTGTCATTGAATCCTACACCGAAAGAAGGTTGACTACTTGCCAAGGTAGTACAAAAACATGAACATAGCATCTACGTGAATCCACTATCTACTATTCTTATTGGGGAAACATAGTTCACTAACTAAGTGATGTACTTGGGTCCCTCTTTTATGCACAATGCATTATAGTCTCCAATCTCATGAATAAAATAGTGAACCTATATTTCCTACTTGGGAAAGGACACTCCTTACTAGTAGTTCACTCGATGCTAAGGTAGAATCCCTTCTGAAATGTCTTTATTTAACAATCATAACATAGTTTAGGTCATAGGATACTACTCTTTGTATAGTCATAGTCAATAGATAAATAGGAATTTTCATGAGAATATCCTTTCATACAACCCGCATAGGTGAGATTAGCACATTATCATCATCATGTTATAATAAGGAACATAGGCAATTTATAACAAACCTTATATTATTACATCATAAGAATGTTTTCACAATCACATAATCAAGATATGTCAATTTCATCACCATACCACATATACTTAACGAAATAAAAACATATATAAACATATATATTTATATATATATATATATAAACACGCACACACACACACTTCAATCTAACTTTATCATCAAGTATAAGTCATCACAATTGAAGTAAAGGATTAAGATCACAAAGACATCCGATTCTCCTTCAAAAGACATCATCCATGGTTTTACCATCAACCAACCAATTTCATCCAATAACAGGTGTAACAAATCACACAGTAGTCCTTATAATAATGTCTAAGTCTATCATAACCAAGATTAATCCCAACAATAAACGCTACTAGGTAGTCCCAAACCGAAATAAGACAAACAAAAAAGCCCACACGTTCCCCTACTTCCATAAATATACAAGTGAGAACAAAGAATTTGGTAAAATGACATGATCTATACAAAATTCCCATAACTACCATTAATTACTCAACAGTCTGCACTTGATTAGTCATAGGCAATCATAACATAATTAATCATCAATTACGACTTTAAAAGAAAACCCATTTGTATAGAAAACCCTAAGAATTGGGTAAATTTTAATATAATTTTAGAGGGACCAAATGGGGATACGAATTCCAAGAATGAAGAACTCATACCTTAATGACGATTTATCCACAAAAATTGAGTGAAGACCTTGGAGACTTTGTTTTCTTCCTCAACCTTCTTGTTCTACAATGGAGGATGATTAAAGAGTGAGAAAGTAGAGAGAAGTGGGAGAAATTTGGGTTTCAATTTGTGTTTGAGCTTTGGAGTGGGAAATGAAGGAAAATTGACCTAAAGCCAATATGTAGTCCACCCCTAAAATAGATAAACCACCCCTCATTAAGTTGGAAATCCAAAACTGAAGTCAAACTAAATGTTACTATGAGACCTCATCAATCCTCACGCCTCAATTTACAGTCCGTGAAGAGCATGATAGACCGTGGTGGTCATCGTGGAGTAATGATGCAATATCTCTTCCAAAGGAGCCCCCTCCAATGGTCCCACTAAGGAAAATCCATAATTCCCCTTACTCCCTTCCGTAACGATGCACCACGGACTGTCAAGTGGCACATTGTGCTCTTAGGCAGTAGTTCACCCACACCCCATATAACTCACATCAATTTTTTACGAAACTTTCACAGCTGTCCCTCTCCTTCTGTCAAGTACATCCGACTCGTGAAGTGACTCGTTGTATCTTTGATGATAGCTAGGTCTCAAAACCTCTTCTCCCCCATGGACAAGTGATATTCACGAGCTCCCCACCTTGGCCTCTTGTGTTTGTGTTTCCCTTGAAGTTGGCACTATTCACTTGGCCTTGCATCCTAATACCCTATCTTATGCACCTATGTCCATCCAAATCACATCACAATGATTAACCCTTTATGCACCTCTTTAAAATCATCAAAGACACCACACTAGTCAAAGATACAAATATACTGGATGTCGTGGACGTTTCTTGACATTTTTGTCTCCAACACCCCCTAAATGTTCTATATTCATCATTTAAGGCCATATAACAATGTTACAAACCTTAGAAAATCATGTTAGGTCTTGATAAGATCTTGGACTCTCAGAGTGTTACACAAAATCTTGATCGTCAATAGAGGAACCAATTCTATGTTCACCTAGAAAACACGGAAGAAAGTCTAGATGAAGTTTCGAGTAAGTTATTGTTTCCCTTTTGTTTTGTGGTGGGTTCCTTATAAGTGGGGGTGCATTGTAATTAGTGGGGATGATATGATTTTGTGGTGTCTCTTAACTTTTTATGATTAACACAAACATATTTATTTTAATAAACTTTGATTGTGTTGAGAGAATGAGTAGCTAAGCTTCACAACTAGGTTTGTGAGAACCATGAGCCATTAACAAAGTATGAATAATAATTTAGCGATTCTCAAATAGCTTATTGCATGTATTGATAATTCTTTCGCGTAGAAATCTTTTTAATGAGTGCATGCGTTCGAACTCGCCTTCTTGCTACTTGGCATACCAACGAGGTAGTTAATAAGAAAAGAATTATCAACATAGATTTAGTGAGATACTATATAATAGGTTAGTGTCGATTGGTGCGAAGTAATAACGAAGCCATACATCGATTATGATGATTAATAAAAAGTAAAGGCAAGGGTTAGTAAATTATTCACACGTACAAGGACCAAGGTACGGGTAAAACTCTCTAGATGTCAGACAAAGGATTAAGAGATACATAACTTATCACATTGCATGCATAACACTAGAGAATAATTGTTATTACTAGGATTACTGCATTATGAGTTTATGGGGTACACATTCCTATTTATTTTTATTAATTTGGATATAAATACATAATTAGTTCAAAGCTAATTTTATTTCTTTTATTTTTAATTCAATTTAAAATCCCCAATTTTTATATGATGACTATCAAGTTAAATTTTTGCTATTGATAATATTCTTCCATATTCTTTGTGGGATCAACCCCGACTCATAATTTGGTAAATATTTTTCATACGGTCGTTTATATTTCTGTTGAAGAAGTATATTTGAACGTTATCAGTTTGGAGTCTAAAATAATGGTAGGTGACCCTAGAATCTATATTGTCATGTTTAGGGTCAAAACCTCCGGGTACAACTCCTGAAGTACCACCCTAAGGGTCCTTGAAGAGGACCCAAACTTTGGCCATGAAGTTGTCAAGGAAGCTTGACTAACAACCATGAGTGACACCGAATAGGTCAGAGGCATAGTTACACAATTAGTTGTGGGAGCTTATCCCCTTTTGATGACCCTCAATAAAGTTCCACGAGCATGCAGGATGTACATGTCACCCCACCTACGGTCCGTAGGTGGTGGTCATATGCCTGCATTGCAAGTGCCATTCGGCCAAGTAAAGAGTGAATTGTTAAATTCACTCAACATTCCGATTAAGTCATGGACGGTTAGTTTTAGTTTTTTAGGTATTTTAAGTATTTTAAAACAAATAAACCCTCAATTATACTCAAACACCCAAATAAAACTCTTCCCTCTCAAATATATTCTCTCAAGCACAGTATTGAAGGCTTAGGTCAAATTCAAACTAGCAGAAGGGGATTCAAGTTATTTCTTCATCAATTTTATGTAGGATTTATACTAATAATTTATGTTTATCCTTCATTCTTGAATAATCTCTCATTCAAGAATCCCAATTCAAAGGATTAAAAGTGAATAATCGATCAATCTTCTCCATATTCTATTCTACGCATGGGTCATTTCTAAAATGTTTTCTAAGTCGTGATATTGATCTATTAATGTTTAATCAAGGTTTTAAAGATGAGTTCAATGTAATTCATTCAAAAACCCAAATCTCCAAAATCAGCTTACATAGTTTATTTGATGAATGTAATTGGATATTGTTTCAACTTTGTTTAGTTTATGTTCTATTACTGATTTATAAGGTTATCCATGCTATTGTATGTTGTATTAATGGAGGGTTAAGGTATGGTAATTATGGATACAGGAAAAGGGTAGCTTGAACGAATTCCCTTACTAATATTAAATTGCTATAGAATTTCTCTTGTGTGGTATGACCAACTTATGGTGGCGGTTTTGACTTCATGTTATTATTGTGATCATGACCTTTTTGGCATTATTATGGGAATTATAGTACTATCATGTTAGGGTATATGTGAAGGTATAATGTGAAATGGATTATGTGAAGTAATGTGATTATGTATAAGGTGTTATGGCAAATATGAAAGTATAAGGTGAAGTTATTATGTAATGTTTGTGTGATCTTGTATAATATAAGTATGATGTGATGCATATTGTATTTATCTTAATGTTTACATGTGATGATTATTGTCTATGAGGGTCCTTATATGTGGATATGCTGTCTAGTTTACGTATACCTAGTTGTCCCTGCTTGATACTTAAAGGCATCTAGATGATGAAGTCTCGGACTTGGTAGATTTAGGTGTCTTCTCCTTGTTGTAGGAAAGTTATGTGAATGTGATCTCTTGATTTGGCAGTCTTATTCACCCTTTTCATATATTTATGAATTAATAGATGTCTAGGATTGATAGACCTAAAGTAGGTACCCTTTTATGAATGACTAATACCGAACCTTCAATATGAAAACAAGGTTAATAATGAAAACTTTAAGTGGATGACCGTAATGGTGCCTCCTTCTGAAGTGGAATGATGGACTTAGAGGTAAGTTGACTAGAATGACCAAAAACTATATATAATAAATTCATAAGAGTTATCCTTATGAACCTTTATCAGTTGATCCTTGAGGTTCTCTTCCTAGTAGTGGTATTATGAGTTTGTTAGGACTTAGAGATGGTACCTTCTCAAAGAGTATTATGTGAATGAACTTACTCTATGAGAAGTAATGCAAAACCGAGTTGATATGATTGAGGTAGTATCTCTACTTGAGAGACTAGAGTACAAAGAAGCCTCTTTATATCTCTTAAACCTTGTGCAAACATGAGACGTGTCCTAGTTCTACCCTTGTCAAGTAGAACACCATCCACGGTGTAGGGTTTTGATGACACCGAATTTCATTCTTAGCTAGTGTGGTCTATGTTTGTTAATGCCTATTCTCTTCATGTGGGATGTGCACATTAGTTATTGGATAGGCTCCAAAACGTGTAGGTAGTTGAATAAGATGCTATCTACACATAGAACGAGTAGGCTTTGAAGATGCTAAGTTATTTCCTAGATCTTTCGAAAGCACTATGTGAAGTCCCTTATATACATGAATATCTCTCTTAGGATCTGTAGTAATTAATGTTGACTTGTTGGGTTGTATTGGAAAATATATATCCTTTTCTTTGGAAGTATTTACGAACACTTATGTGTGTATTAAAGAGGTCGTATAGGCAGTTTTTTCATGTCTCACTCAGGTGGGTCTTTGGATAACCTTAGGTAGAAGGTCTAAATGGCTAAATGGACTTGTATGGTATCTTTTGCACTTGCTTATGAGATTTTATCAAAATAGCATGAAAACTATATTTAAAACTAAAATGCCCCTTTTTTACATGATTTCTTGCATGATTATAATCCTTAGATCTTAATTGTACTAACTCCATATTCTTTTGAACTTCTACAAGTGTAGGTAGTGGAAAGTGACGATTCCTATAGTTGAAGCTTTGGAAGTAGAATTTTCTCAGGATATTGTATGTCCACACATGTTCGAGGGCATGCATGATTTTTCTATTTTTATTTCACTTAAGACTTTGTATTAGACATAATTTTCTTTTCAATGCAATGTCGTGAGCCATTTATAATAATATGTTCTTAAGGTGTCTTGTGATTATACTGACTTATTCTTACGTTTTATAAAAGAGATTCCTTATTGACTTTATTGTTTAAGGTTTTAAATTTGGCACTACTTTTCATACTTATGTGATGAATCAATACTAAGGGCTTGTATAAGACCTCAGAGAGGTCGAGTACGCCATATTACTTCTTGGTCGTAAAGGATTTATGCTTAGCACCGAGAGGATATTGATGATGAGATGGAAGAAGTCGCTTTTTAGTAGGGGCTGGTTTTATATTAAAAATCTCCTTATCCTTTAACTATGTGCTCCCGTGAAGAAACCTTACCCCTAGATCAAGATCCAGGTTCTTGATTATTTGCCTAAGAAAAGAGTTAAATAAAGTAATATACTTTTAACTAAAACCTTTCTTTCTTAATGAAGGAAAAGCACAACTTTTTATTAACTTTTAAACTCAAAATGCAATTGTCGATTAACTCTTATCACAACTCTTTAACTTATAAGAAGTCAAACCCACTTCTTATTAGTTAAACACTCTCTCTCCACAAGAATCCAAAACCACTTCTTGTTTACAATCACACAAGCTCACAAACTTACAATGAAACTCACAAAACTCATAAGCTAAGAAAAACACACAAAACTCGAAAACAATCTTTGTTGCCTCTCCACTCTTCTCGCCTCACTTTTTCTTCGATTGCAAAAGAGTGAGTTCTTTGTCTTGATATCTTTATTTATATAGACTTTTTATGATCAAGAAATATCTCCTCTCTTTGAAGTTGATAATAATTCTAATATCTACATCCTTCTTTGATATGGAAAGATTTGCTTTTATTTGTTATATAAAATAAACAACCTTTTAAGAAAAAGGTTTTATGTTCTTATAAAGTATACAACATTATTAGAAAAGGTTTTGTCTCAATTATAAATGGAAATATACTTTTTAATTTTCATTCTTTCCATAAATAAATTTGTGCCTTAATATTTATCCTTCACTTTTTTTCCCAAAAAAAGACAACTCTTTTATTCCTTTTTCCGATTTAATAAATGAACCTGGTTCATAAGTCATCATCATCATAAGTATTTTTCATCATCAAGAGGAATTAATAAAACTTCGATCAAATTCCCCCTTTTTGATGTTGTCAAATAATACCCAGTTTTGAGAAACTGTTTCCCCATTTTAACATATCAAAAAGCCCAAGATAGAGACAAAATATATCCATAATATCATAATAGAAAGATACTACTACAATATATCCACATAAGCTATAGAGGCAATACAAACATGCAAAAATAATTGAACCATGAACAGTGTTTGAATATAATACATAAAAGGCACTAAGTAAGGCCTAAATTTTTTTTGCATATGATCAACATGAGAATTGTTATTAATTTGTTGTTGAATGAGTTGTTCTTTTAATCTCACAACTTCCCCCTAAGAAGCAGCCAACTGGGCTTGAAGAATAGTAACTTCATATTTTAATAACATCATTTGAGCTCGAGCCTCATTAAGTTCAGAAATAAGAGTAGTAACTGGACAAGCAAAGTGAAGAGGAACTTGATCCACAACATCATCCAAGAGATTGCATTCAACAAGAGTAGTTTGAGTAAAGATATCATGCTAACTCAAAGATCGTCCATCCTTCAAAGGTACCACAAATTATTTAAACATTGTAGTCAACAGATTCCCATATGCTAATTGATGAGGTTTCTTAGGATCCACTATTCTGACCATATGCGTATCTATAGGAGAAGGCCAATAAAGAGGACGCATTGTATCCAAAGCATGACCAAGACCTATATCTCAAAAATTTTCTTCATGTCTCCTTTCTCATCTTTGTATAATACCATTGTGCACTACTTAAATCACCAATTCGTGGAAAGAAGACATTCTCCTTTTAGTATCTTTCGCGGTCGGTCATTTACCCTCCCCTGTGTCAATTTTTGAACATAACGCACAATTGTCATCCTTACTCTCAATACATAGACAAGTGCAGGTCCATCCACCTCTTGGTGGTCTCTCTTTACGATAGCTAACACAAGAATTGGCCATCTTTTACCAATTTCCAACGGTAGTCAAACTCAGCGGTTAGAGGGGTCCTGTTGGCATCAACATCATCGGCGTACAGATACCAGTGGATGGAGGGAAGGCAACATCCTCGCCGTACAAATACCAACGGATGTCAGGCATGGAAATATTGACTTGTATGCCACGTACTCAGACGTGCTCAAGTGGGGCCTATTTGGCGGGGGCAGCCCGCCTATCTATCAATGATCGGAGAGTATACACGTAAGAGGCATAAAACTCTCATACCAACTCCTTACTATAGCGGCAAAAAGAACAAGCTGTCCACTCCAGCCAGTGTCTGGTGAAGGGATTGTGGATCTCTGGAATGGTGACCCACCTCTCCAGTATAAGGGTCTGTGTCATGACACCTTTATCATTTAGAAACTTTGCTTCTGAATACACTTGGTATTTCCCGTAAACAAACCACTGGTTGGGCTGATCGTCAACCGGGGTGAGAGCACCAGTCGGTGAGCCTAGAGTGGAATCAGGAGTGCCAGCCTCATTATATGAGGAAGTCTATGAAACTATGGCGGGTGCAGGGACTTCTGCGGACCAGGAGGATTCCTCCAACCATAAAAATCCTAAGGAACCAGACGCTCGTTCTTCATGTGTAGCTGACCGAGAAGGTGTGCCAGTCAGTGTGCACTCCTAATCAGACTTGGAGGTAGTGACTATGCGGGATGCCACCTTTTTTAGCATAGCTCTTGTTGCACGTGCAGCTCGTGATGGACTGGCAGTATCTCGGGCACGTACTCGGGATCATGATCATCATCAGAGGCTATAACCAGTCGGGCAGACGGGGCGAGAGACTTTTAATGACCACGTGCATAAACTCGATCTTGTTTTAATGCCATTAGAGATAGTACTTGTAAAGAACCAATATGAGTACTAGAAGAAAAAAACAAGACAAGCAGGAACGACACAAAATAAGCATAAGAGCAAAGTTGTATTGACATCTCTGGAGTAACAGTAAAGAACGATGGACAAGGTGATGACTCCTCGTGAGTATGACGGACTGTCATGGGGTCCGTCATGTCTTACTTCAATCATGTTTATGTGGATACCCCTGAAGGAAAGTCTCTGAATGTTATGACGGATAGGCAGGATGGACCGTCATGACAATGACGGTCATTTGTGGGGCACTTAGAAAAAGTATGGAGACCCTTAAGAGAGGTGTATCTGATCTTCATGACGGTTGTGAAGGACGGACCGTCGAGGGTATGACGATCAATCATAGATGTCTGTAAGAAGACACACGGAAAAAAAATGAAGACCCTTAGGACAAGTGTCTCTGACAACCATGACGGTTGTGCAGGACGGACCGTCGAGGGTATGATGGTCCATCGTAGATGTCCGTTAGAGGACACTTGGAAAAAATGGAGACCCTTAGGCCAAGGGTATCTAAAAACCATGACGGTTGTACAGGACAGACTGTCATGGGAACGACGGTCTGTTGCATGTGTCTGCAAGAGGACACTTGGAAAAAAGTTGGAGACCCTTAGGACAAGGGTCTCTGACAACCATGACGGTTGTGTAGGATGGACTGTCGTGGGAACGACATTCCGTCGCATGTGTCTGTTGGTGGACACATAGAGAAAACGAATAGTGTGGTGTTGAAACGGACGCTATGACAGTCCGTCGTGGGTATGGCGGTCCGTCATCAGGGACTTGTTCTGTCATTTAGTGACAGAACTGATGATGCCAAAATCATCCCCTATGCCTCTAACGGAGTAATTAGTGTTAACCTAAATGTTTCCAACCCAAATACCTAGCAGTATAGCAATGCTAAAGCACGAATTTATCGAGTTTTAACAAGGCAATTTGAGGATTGTCAACCTAGGTCAGACAAAATTTGATCAAAGAATGAAGAACCACCAAAAATAAATAGGCTCATAGGAATCGAAAAACTAAAATGCAATGTAAATGGATAGAGATCAAAGACACATACATGAGAAGAGGAGAAAAAACAAGCAAATGAGGCACTTGATTATCAAGAGCAGAACCACAACAGCAGACTCCGACCAGTAGAAAGGATATTTCTGGAATTGGGGATTTTTTTGGAAGTGATCAGTTGATACAGAAGAGAGGTAGGAAGTTGGAAGATTGAAAGGGAGGGAAATTGGAAAAAACAAGGAAGGAAATGGTTGAAATGAAGGGGTGGGGCTTTTAAATGTTGACAACTTTAAAAAAAAACCCAGCCGGTTCGGGTCGGGCATGCTGGTTAATGACGCAACGAGTCCTCAATGATGGTCAATCGCAGATGTGACGGTCCGTCATGGGTTCCGTCACGTGTGCCCTAATTTTGAAAATAAATGAAAGACGTACCTAGAACGACGGATTCATATGACGGTCCATGGTATGCGTGACGATCCAATGCATGCGTGACGGTCTGTCGATGTATCCATCAGTGAATGTTGCATAGTGATTTTTTGTAGAATTTTCTTTGTGATGTGCCTGCAAATTTAGAACCCATTAGTAGAAAATGCTACCATTACTAGAAATAAAACTTTAAGTATTGGGTTTCCTCACAACCAGTGCCTGATTTAACGTCGCGGCATGATTGAAGACACTTGATTACTCAGACTTCATCAAGATTGTATGCCTTGATCACTTTATTCGCTGATTCAGCATGCCCGAAATAGATTTTTATTCATTGTCCATTCACCATAAACCGCACACCCTCCTTCGTTTCCAACTCAACTACTCTATTAGGGAATAGTTGGTTAACCAAGTTAGGGACAGTCCATTTGGATTTGATCTTTCAAGAAAACAAGCACAATCTAGAATTGAATAAAAGTAACAAATCCCCAATCATAGACTCTCGCTTTTCAATTTTTAGTTCATGGTAATTCTTCATCTTTTTTAAAAGTATACAACAGATAGCGGTTGGAGCTCACCACTCTGCCTCATGGACCTATAAATTTTGAAGGTCGATTCTTCATTTTTCAACAAAAATTTCATCGGCCTCTTTTGCTGATCAACTAAGGCTCTACCCATAGCAAGGAATGGCGTCCCAATAATAATAGGCACTTCATAATCGACTTCACAATCAAGAATAACAAAATCTGCCGGAAATATGAACGACTCCACTTTTACTAGCACATCGTGGAGTATTCCTATAGGCCTTTTTACAGTTTAATCGAACATCAGTAGACGCATCGCAGTGGACTTTGGATCGCTCGAACCCAACTTCTTTTAAATCGATAGGGGCATGAGATTTATTCTTGCCCCCAGATCACATAATACTTTTGTAAAATTTAATGATCTGACTGTACAACGGATAGTGAACACAATCGGATGTTCTTTCTTTTGTACTAGACATCTTGTGGAAATAGCACTACAATGTTGCATTCTATCATCATCCTCAAAAGTGACCGATCTTTTCTTTGTAACAAGATCTTTTATAAACTTAGAATAACCGGGCATTTGTTCTAGAGCTTCTACCAAATGAACATTGATACAAAGATGCTTCAAATTTGTTATAAAAAGTTGATATTTACCATCCTCGGTCTTTGTTATTTGTAGTTTTGATAATATGACAAACTCAGGGACCTTGTAAAGGTACCAAGTTCTGAACATGAGTTTGGATGATGTAACAAACACAGGAACCTTGTTAAGGTACCAAGTTCCCAACATGATTAGTCTGTTAAATGCCAGCTGGAGAAGGTATACAAAGTGGTTACACATTACCCAATATCGTCAGAAAAGTCAGACTTTTCAAACCAATCGCAAGAATTTAATGAAAGGGACTTGTCTATAAAATGTCTCTTTACTAAACATTATTCCTCAGTTTTGGCAACTTGAAAAAGTACTCTCAAGAACACTTGCAAAGCCTATAGTAAATTAACGTGAAGATTAATTCAACAACAACTAAAACTCTGGAGCATATCGCGTAGATGTTTGAGAATATATTCGTGTGGTCTTACATTGTATACTATTCCTAAATCTAATAAGGCGTCAGTGTGGTGGTATTCAAAATTCTAAGTTGTCTAGAAGGGATAGCTTATTGGGTAGAATAACATCTACTTAGGCTTATCAAGCATTAGAGTCATTGCCTGAACGTGAGATTTAAAACTTTTTCTCACATTTGTCTAACTTGTTTTACTTTTTCTTGCTAAGATTAGTGAAACAGTTGTGAAAATCCTGTGAGAAAGGTCCTGGTTTTACTCCCTTAAGCAAGGAGGTTTACACGT
Source organism: Solanum neorickii (assembly GCA_027704865.1). Taxonomy (NCBI): domain Eukaryota; kingdom Viridiplantae; phylum Streptophyta; class Magnoliopsida; order Solanales; family Solanaceae; genus Solanum; species Solanum neorickii. The sequence continues at coordinate 6,064,401 of JAKWJC010000369.1, forward strand.
AAAATTTTTGTGTTGTTAAACTGAATTTACTTTCTGTTCATACTTGTTTGTGTGTCAAGGGAACTGGTCCGTTTACTGATAAGTGGACGCATATATTCTAACAAGTGGTATTACAGCAGACACTTTCTATATGGTTCACACCAAGAAAGTGACATCTGTTCTAGAATGGCTGCTCCACTTAATCTAGAAGAAGATCAATCTTCAACCAGACCTCCTCGTTTCACTGGGTACTTCTAAAGTTTGTGGAAAGTAATAATGCATGACTTCCTCATGGATGAAGACAGTGAGCTATGGGACATTGTCTTAGACGGACCATTTATTCCAATGATTGAAGAAAATGATTGCGAAAAAATTAAGCTTGTTCCAAAGCCTAGACAAAAATATGATGAAGCTGATAGGATGAAGATCGAAAAAGGTTACAAGGCAAAGAATCTTCTTGTCTGTGGGATAGGGCCAGCTGAGTTCAAGCGTGTCTCAGCCTGTGATTCTGCAAAAGAAATGTAGGCTTGCTTAAAAATAGCTCATGAGGGAACTGAACAAGTAAAAGATTCAAAGATTGATATGCTCACTTCTTTGTATGAAAATTTTAAAATGAAAAAAGGTGAAACTATTCATGAGATGTTCACTAAATTGTCCTCCATTACAAATGAGTTGAGAAGCCTTGGAGAACCTATCATTTTTATGAAGCAAGTTAGGAAAGTGCTTTGAATTTTTCCAAAGTCTTGGGAAAGCAAGGTTGATGCTATTGCTGAAGCAAAATATCTGAAAGTGTTATCAATAGATGCTCTCATTGGAAATCTGAAGACTCATGAGATAAATCGAAATCATGATTAGTCAAATAAGGAAGTCAAAAACGATATGTCCTTGATGCTGAAATACAAATCTGAAGAGGACTCATGTGATGATGATATGGCTTATCTCACCAATAGATTTCAAAAAATTGTGAGAAAGAACAATGGTTTTAAAAGGTGAGCATATGGTTCTCAAACTGCCACTCAAAATGATACATGTTATAAGTGTGGAAAAGCTGATCATTTTATAAGAGAGTGTCCTTTACTCAAGACTGAGAAAAAAGAATATCAAAAATTAATAGGTGATAAAAAGAAGAGAAGGGACCAGGTACTAAATAAAAATGACTGGAAAGTTGCTGCTGATTATGTGGTAAAAAAGTCTCTTGCTGCATGGGAAGACTCTTCAAGTGACTCAGAATATCCTGATGAACCAAATTATGTGTCAATGGTGGTTGTTCATGAAGAGTAAACCATATTCAATGAGATGTTTGCTTTCATGGCTCATTCAAAAAATGAAGAAGAGGAAGACAAGGTAACTCTTCTTTATATGAAACATGATTTGAATACTAATTCTCTTAATAAATTGAGAACATTAGACAATGAATGATTTATTCAGTAATTGAGTTAACCTTTGAAAGAGACATTATGATTGATGAGCTTGACAGTTTAACTAAAAACAAAGATAAAATGGAAGAGAAAATGTTTAAATTCGAAGATAAAATGGGATCTGTTGAAACTGACAAGACTGAACTTAAAAAACAATTGTGTCAGATAAATGAAGAAGTTGAAAAGCTATATGGAAGGTCAAATGGTTTACAAGTTGAAATTCAAAAAAAAACTGAAAAATCTCTTAGACAAATCATGGGTTGGCTTTGGAGAAGAGCAAAAACTTAGAAAAGGATATTGTCAAACTTAAGGAAGAACTTGAAAAATCTCTTAAGTGGACAAAATCTTCTAAATTTCTGTCAAGTGTAACAAGTCCTAGAAATTTCAATAAGAAGGGTCTAGAAAGTTTGAATATTACTCCTCCCTTTAATCCTCACAGCAAGTATGTTTTTGTGTCTTACTATTTGCTTTGTCTTCACTTTGGTAAAAATGGGCATTTAAAAGAACAGTGTATTGGCTAGAGAAAGTCTCTTGAAAGACTCTTTAATTATACAGGGAAGCAAAGAGTATCAAAAGAGAGACATGGTCCCAAAAACAATTTTCAGCTAAAAGGTTTTTTTAAGAAAGTATCTGATTCTGCTCCAAAATCTTTTGTCAAAAAGATTCAAAAACTACCCCATTGGACTAGAAACAATCTGATCACTCCCTTGTCTTCCTTCTGGGAACTCAAATTAAAAACGGTTCCCAAGATTAACAAGTGATTCTTGTGGCAGGTGTGTGAGAGGAGCAGCATCCAATGTTGGTATATGGACAACGGATGCTCTAAACATATGACTGGTGAAATAAAAAATTTCCTCTCACTCAAAAAACATCAAGGAGGAGGTGTCTCTTTTGGTGATTGAAAGAAAGTGTACATTTTGGGAGTTGGTAAAGTGGGAAATCTCTTGGAGAATCAATTGATAATGTGTATGTCGGTGTATTCAAGTACATTCTTTTGAGTGTATCTCAAATTTTTGAAAAGGGAAATGAAGTGAATTTTACTTCGAAGAAGTGCACTGTGGTTAATCTAACCACAAAGAAAGTGATTCTTACTGCCTTTAGAAGTATAAACATGTATGTGGCTAACTTTGAGACGTCTCATGGAGATGGTCTAACATGTCTTAGTGCTCAAAATGAAAATGCTTATCTTTGGCATCGATGACTAGGGTATGTGAGCACATCTTAATTGAATAAACTGATTTCTAAGGACCTGGTCCTAGAATTTTCAAAGTTAAAGCTTTGTGAAAACAAAATATGTGAAGCGTGTGTCAAAGGAAAACAAATCAGATCATCCTTCAAGTCAAAGAAGCAAGTAATATCATCAAGAGTACTAGGGGCTGTTACACATGGACTTGTGTGGAACTTTGATGGTTCAAAGCAGAAATGGTAAGAAATACATTCAGGTGATAGTTGATGATTACTCAAGGTACACATGGACCAGATTCCTAAGATCAAAAGCAGAAACACCTTAAGAATTGGTAGTGTTCTTCGAAATGATTCAAACAAAATTGAATCAACTGATTGTTGGAATTAGATCTGATGATGGAAATGAGTTTCAAAACTCAAAACTTGTTCAATTTTGCATGGAGAATGGTTTTAGTCATAATTTTTCTGCTCCAAGAACTCCTCAACAAAATGGAGTAGTGGAAAAAAAATAGAACCTTGGTGAACATTTCTAGGACCATAATTATTGAGTCAAATCTTCCTCAAAGTTTTTGGGCTAAAGCTGTAAACATAGCATGTCATGTTAGTAAAAGGTGTCTGAAAAGGTCTTTATTGAATAAGACTCCCTATGAGTTGCTCAATAACAAAAAACCTATGTTGAGTTATCTTAGGGATCTTGGTTGCAAATCTTTTGTATAGAACAATGGAAAGATGATCTTGGAAAATTTGATCCTAGAAGTGATGAAGGGAGTTTGTTGGGTACTCTTCATTAAGTAAAGCATAAAGAATTTTCAACAAAAGAACTCAATGCATTGAAGAAAGCATTCATGTTCTGTTTGATGAAGATGGATATTTGAAAAGTGATGCATCAAATGATGAAGATGAGTTGATTAGGCTATTCAATTCACAGAAAATTGAAGGAAGTGAAGCTGGTGCAACTGATCATTTTAGAAATGACAATGATACTGATAAGCACAGTCTATCCGAAAAGACTGATGAAGTTGAAAAGTGTGATGAGGGACATGGTACTACTCTGAATTCCAGTCAGAATACCTCAAACTCTCAAGAAAAATGATGAGCTCTTTGAAGAAGAAGAACATGCTGATCAGCTGAACCAATCTACTTTGAGACCAGGATGGAAACATAGTTCATTACATCCTCTTGATAATCTTATTTCTCCTTTGAATTCTGGAATTCACACTAGATCAAAAACAAGAAATCTAGTTGCATTCTCTGCATTCATATCATCTATTGAGCCTAAGAATGTCAAAGAGGCATTAGGTGATGCAGACTGGATCAATTCAATGCAAGAAGAACTTCATCAATTTGAAAGAAGTAAGGTGTGGTACCTGGTTCCTCGTCCTGTTGGCAAAACAGTTATAGGAACCAGATGGGTATTCAGAAACAAGTTTGATGAAAATGCCGTGATTACTAGAAAAAAATCCAGATTAGTTGTTCAAGGATACAATCAGGAAGAAGGAATAGACTGTGATGAAACTTTTGCACCAGTTGCAAGGATGGAGGCATTCAAAATTCTAATAGCTTTTGCAGCATTCATGGGATTCATCTGTATCAAATGGATGTCAAAAGTGCATTTCTAAATGGAGACCTGAAAGAGGAGGTGTTTGTTCAACAACCTCCTGGGTTTGAAGATGCTGAGCTACCAGATCATGTGTTCAGATTGAATAAGGCTCTGTATGATTTGAAATAGGCTCCTAGATCATGCTATAAAAGACTGTGAAAGTTTCTATTGAAAAATGGGTTCAAAAGAGGAAAAATAGACAATACCTTATTCTTATAAAAAAGAGAACAACAATTGCTTATTATTCAAGTATATGTAGATGACATAATTTTTGGAGCCACATCAGAACATCTGTGTAAAAAATTTTAATCATTAATGGGAAAGGAATTTGAGATGACCATGATGGGTGAATTGACGTTCTTCCTTAGTCTACAAATCAAGCAATCATCAAATGGAATCTCAACGAATCAGGAGAAGCACATTAAGGAGCTATTGAAGAAATTCAATATGTTTGATTCAAAACCTATTGATACTCCTATGGAAACAAACTCCAAGCTTATAGCAGATGAACCTAATTTTTTTCTGAATCAAACCATGTATAGGGGAATCATTGGGTCCTTGTTGTATTTGACTACTAGCACACCTGATATTGTATAAAGTTTTGGAATGTGTGCTAGATTCCAAGAATGTCCTCTTGATTCTCATTAAAAGGCTGCAAAACGTATTCAAAGATACTTGAAAAACACAGGGGACCTGGTCTTCTTTTATCAAGTAGGAGACACTTTTGATCTTGTTGGTTTTGCAGATGCTAATTTTATTGGTTATCAAGTTGATAGGAAGATTATTTCTGGAATGGCTCATTTCCTTGGATCTTCACTCTTTTCTTTAAGAACGAAGAAACAAAATTTTCTAGATCTTTCAACAGCTGAAGCTGAATATGTAGCAGCTGCTGCATGTTGTTCACAATTGTTATGGATAAAGAAAAATTTATAGGATTTTGGTGTAATCATCAAAGCTATTCCTCTTATATGTTACAATACTAGTGCAGTTAGTATGGGAAAGAATCCATTTCAACACAAGAGAACCAAGCACATTGATGTTAGACATTATTTTTTGAGAGACAATGTTGAAAAAGGGAATATTTTTCTTACATATTGTCCAACAGAGGAACAAATTGCAGATATCTTCACCAAGGCTCTAAGAAAAGATCAATTTCGAAGTAATAGGATGAAGTTTGGCATGATGACCTCTAACTGATTTCCAAAGTTTCAATAGTTGAATTCCTTTGAAGGCTAAACTTGAAGTGCAGGTATCATTTGTGTTAATAATTTATTATTTGTATTACATCATTTCGGTACCTATTGTAGGTATAAATTCTGGAAGGAATAGCTAAGCAAAGACTTGGCTAGAACAGTTAATGAATGATGATAAAGCTTTGTTATGGGACATGGTCCCAGTCATGGTTAGAAATTTTACATTAATTTTAAACTGGAAAAATATAACCGTTGATAAGGCCACGTGTCACTCATCGGTCATTCTGACCGTTAGTCCCATCACTTATTCATCAAGTGACACGTCAAATCAAGAAACCTGGCACCGTTTCAAATCCATTTAAACCCTCCTTATTTTCGTTTAATTCCTAATCTATCTCTCAACATTCCTTCACTCTAAAAGAAAAATAAAGAAGAGAAAAGACAAAATCTGGTTTTATCCCCTTTTATTTTTCTTCAAAATACTGCTATTTTTCTCTTCTTCTAGTCAAGATGTCTGATCCTTGTTCAACCTCTAAGCAAATGCTCACTGCTCTAAGTGAGATTGAACCTATTGCCTTTTATTCTCTTTCAGCAGTAAAGTCTAGGTCTAATGTTCCTTCAAATTCTCACCAAGATATTCTTGAAAATCCATTTCACTCCACAGATCTGAACAACTCTAGTGTCCCTACTGAACCTTCTCCTTATCATGAAATGCTGCTAGATGCTTTATTTGAAGGAGATTTGCGAAGAAACAAATACTCTAAGTAAAACATTCTGGCTGTAAGTTCAGAGCTGGAAATTTAAAGTCTTGCAATGATGAGAGAAGCAGCCAGGGTAGAACAAAATGAAGGTTTTCAAGGTGAAAGGATAAGAGAGACTCAACCCATTTTTGATAAAACTACAGATTTTGGGATGTATCTATCGTCTAACTCCTCTTATTCATGAAGTGATGATGAATCTATCCAATGGAAGGTTTAATGGAGGGATGTTAGTGTATCAAGAAAAGGAAAAGAAAAGGTAGTGGAAGAGGTGCCTAGAAGAAGACCTACTACTAGATCTAATTCTAGGAACTTGCTGGTTGATGCTTTTAAGGTTAGTGCAAGGTCTACGACATAAATCAGGAGTGCCAGAACATTCAAAGTGTCAAACTTTAAAATGCCTCAATCTGGTGTCATACAAGTATCTGCTGAAGAAACAGAAAAGAAGCACAAGAAGAAAAATTCAGGAAAAACAAAGTCAAGAGATCCAAAAGGGTTGAAAAAGCAAAGTCCACGAAGGAGAGTTCTAAAGGAAAACAAAAAAGATCACAGGGACCTGGTACCTAAAGAAAAGTTGAAGAGGAGGTAAACAAACAGGAGATTGTTTATAACATGAGAAAGCAGTCTGTGCTGGCTGGGAGAGTCTTTGACATGGGAATAATCAACCTTCCCGGTATGGTCTCTCTTCATGACACGGTGGAGATTCATTCATGGATGCATCTATTCAACAGAAAATCTCCTATTCTTCATGAAGAAGAAGTGTGTGAATTTTACTACAACATTCAATTTAAGGAAGATGGGAGTGTCCATACCAGAGTGAATGATATTGCAGTGTATCTGGATGAGTGTCTGTTGGGAAAATTTTTTAGGGAACCTCGAGAGTGTACCAAGTCTGTGATTTGGAAAACATGTTTGGCTGAGTTTGTGATATTGGTTTCGAAGCTTCCCACAACAAAGTGTGTAGAGGTTTTCAAGAATGTTAAGAAAAGTAAGTATCAGTTGGTGTTTGAGTTTGTAAACAAAACTCTACTTCCTCGAACTGAAAAGAGGACTTCAGCTAGTTCTGCTGATTTGTTTGTGATGGAGTTGTTGTGCAAATTTGAACCTCTGAATCTCCCAGGGCTCATTCTTGAACACATGTACAAGACGGTCATTGAGAGGAAAGGAATACATAGAATATGTATAAAACTTTCTTACTGAAGTATTCAAACGCTTTCAAATTCCCTAGAGCGTTTGTATGGTTGGTACAGTAAAACAAGATTTTTCAGAGAATACTCTGGTTGAATGTGAGTGTATTGAAGGGAAAGGAAATACCAAGAGAAAAATGACTTAAATCATAGAAGATCAGGACCAACTCATGCATGAAGTTGAAGAATTAACCATGTGATTGAGTGGGAAAGATGTTGAAATTGCTATACTCAAAGCTAAGCTGCTCACTGCACAGAAAGAGGGACCTGGTACTTCTGTAGTTCAAGCCCTCGAAAGATAATATACAGAGATGAGGGCCACGGTTATTGCCTTGAAAGAAAAGCCAATAAATGATAATGATGCTGCAAATGATAGACTCACTCTCATTATTCAGTCCATTTTTCATCAACCTCCCCCTTCTTAGTCTGTCCCAATCGTTTTCTATGTCTTCCTTGTGTGGCTTGTCTTTATGTCATTGGATTCTGAGTTTTCTATTAACGTACTAAATGTTTATCTTTGAATGCTATTTATCTTATTCCCCTAGTGTTCTAGCTACTATCTCTTGTAAATGCTTTCCTTTTTTTTTTATTGCTATCAAGATTTGATCTTCTCTAATATTATTCTTCATAATATTTGTTTACTGTATCTCTTTTTTATGATGCCAAAAGGGGGAATTATAATCTATAAGTGTTAGACATGCTTGTGAGGGGGAATACAGCCAGAGGGAGAATTTCTTTTCTGGAGAATGGACTAGTAATTCAGGGGAAGCTAGTTATGAAGTTGGAGTGGTGCTTGAGTATTGTTTATCATCATTAAAAAGGCGGAAAATGTTATTTGTAGTTTTGATGATATGACAAACTGAAGGACCTCGTAAAGGTACCAGTTCTCAACATGTGTTTTGATGATGTAACAAACTCAGGGACCTTGTAAAGGTACCAGGTTCTCAAAATGAATAGTCTGTTAACTGCCAGCTGGAGAAAGTAAAGAAAGTGGGTGCACATTTTCCAACGGTGTCAGAAAAGTCAGGCCTTTCCAACCAATGGAAAGAGTTTAAGGACAGGGACTTGTATATACAATGTTTAGAATTTGCAACTTTAAAAAGTACTCTCAAGAAAACATGCATAGGCTATAGAAAATTAACGTGAAGAATTATTCAATAGCAACTTAATACTCATGAGCATATCATGTAGTTGTTAGAGAATATATTCTTTGGACTTACATTGTAAAAAATTCCTAAATCTTTAAAGGAATAAGTGTGGTGTTTTTTTTAATTCTATGTTGTCTAGAAGGGATAGCTTAGTGGGTAGAATAATTTCTACTTAGGCTTATCAAGCAATAGAGTCATTTCTTGAACGTGAGATTAAAAACTTTTTCTCAAATTTGTGTAACTGGTTTTACTTTTGCTTGCAAAGATTAGTGAAACAGTTTTTAAAACCTGCGAGGCAGGTCGTGGTTTTACTCCCTTAAGCAAGGTGGTTTCCACGTAAAAATTTTGTATTGTTAAACTACATTTACTTTCTTTTCATACTTGTTTGTGTGTCAAGGGACCTGGTCCATTAACTGATAAGTCGACCCATATATTCTAACAGTCTTTTTCACTAATCTTTGAGGAAATTGGGGGGGGGGTTGTCTAGGCATGTGAGTTACCTTTGTAGTAACTTCAACATTTTTTCCAGTGTTATCTCTTACTTCACCACTAACATCTACCACTTTATCATTATATTTTATCACGTTTTCCTCATTAGACGGTATAGGTAGGTCAATAGTTTGCTTACCACCCCGAGTAGTTATTGCCATATAGTGTCCATAATTTTTTTGATTTTGGACAGTGTTGGTACGAAGAATGCCCGGTTGCCGTGTGTTCAAAATCGTAGATAATTGGGACATTTGCAACTCAAGCTGCTTAATCAATATATCATGTGTATCAACTTTCTGCCAAATACCTGCTAAATCACTCCTTACCTCTTTGTGGGGTCATCACTAGCATTGAACCTCCTCATCGTTTTGTGCAACATATCTTCAACTCGCGCCATACTATCTCCACCATCCCTAAGAGTAACTTCACGATTGTGAGGAGGGACACAGGGCCCATTCCTATCATTTTTGTTGCCATAGTTACCCCTGTTAAAGTTGTTGTCGTGGTTGTAGTTTCCATCTCGGACATAATGACTCTCAAAGTTGTAGTTACCATAGATCCGACCTTGGTTTATTTGACCTTGGCGCCAATTCTACTAATTTAAGCCTTGAACAATCGGTAAGAAACCCCCTGTCTGCTCATTTATCACATATGAATTCTCCTCATAATAGCATTCATCATTTGGTTGTGGTGGTTTACACAAGTAGTTAACTGCATTTATCTTTTCTGCACCCAGTAAATTCTTTTAATACCAACCTTAACTTAGTTCTCATTTGTGACATCTCTTCACAAATCTCATATGTTGCTGGGTTGTTTGTGGATTGCCCCCCGAAAGTATTTCTTCCAGTGTCTGACTTCCTAGTACTCCTATCTTTATTATTCCGAAAGATTTTCTCTAACTCTTTGGCAACCTCTGCATAAGGACACTCTCCATAAGAACCACCCGCTATAGTATACAATACCGCTTTATAATTATCATCCTGTCCCTGATAGAGGTATTTCTTTAGTGACTCATCATCTATGCGGTGATTGGGGACACTTTTATAAAATGAAGTAAATCTATTCCAAGAACAGTTAACTGTCTCTCCTGTTAGTGACACAAAGTGTTCACTCTGTCTTTGTGATTAAGTTTCTTGGAGAACGGGTAGTAACGTGTCAAGAAAACGTTCCTTAGTTAGTTCCAAGTGAAAATTGAGTTATAAGGGAGCTCAGTGAATCAAATAACAGCCTCTCCCATCATTGAGAGTGGAAATACTCTTAGCCCTATTACATCCAAATCCAAATAAGGCCTCCCTACAAAACTTTTACTTACTGCCCTAACCTTAGCTTTATGTGCATGTGGGTCCTCCGAAGGTAGCCCTGAAAACAAACCTCTAGCAGTGAGGATTTGCATAAGACTAGTAGTTACAAAAAAGGTGTGGCCTTGTTATAGAGGGGGCAAGAAAAGTGGTCCATCAGAGTTTGCAATATTATCATAGCCTCTGTAGTATTCTTGAGGACATAGAACGAGATTTTTTCCCCTTCGTTGATTTTTACCAGGATCATTGGGTAATAACTGACTATTAACATCAACTGGAGCTGGGATGGTTTGGTTTGGATCATCAGTGTTAATACCCAAGTTTAGATTCATGTTGCATAGTGTACGCTCTAATTCGTGATCGTAGGGAAACAATAGTTCTCTTCCTTTCCGTGTATTCGGCATACAAGTAAGATAGTTCTATAGGAATCAAAAACAAAAGAAGAGTAAAAAAAAAAAAATTACTAACCTTTAGTAATAATTTTAGTATAATCTAAAAGATTTTTTCCCCGGTAGCACCGCCAAAATTTGATACGCTCAAACTTACATCTCACATAAGAAGTAAAGCGGTCGTATCATGTAAAGAACCCAACTAATTAGGTTGGGATTGTTCCCACGAGTAAAATAGTTCAAACTTAACATTAATCTTAGAAAACAATAGAAAACAAAGAGGGGGGGGGGGTTTATTTCTAAATAATAAAAATAACTAACTAAAATAAAGTAAACAACTAACCGATTCAAATGTTTGAGTTTAATCAATTAATAAAAGTACCTAGGGTTTAAGTGTTTCCCACAGGTTCCTAACTTGATAATTGTAACTATAACAATTCTTTCCTAGTATCTTGCATGGAAAGTGATAAGTTATGTATTTCGAAATTCTTCGTCCAGCATCTAGAAAAATTCACTCCACACCTTGCTCTGGCTATGTGTGTTACTATACTAAACCTTACCTTTATCTCATATGAAGCATTGTATTCAATATTAGACTAAGTTATTACCTCTTAACAATCGACTCTAGCCTATTAAATAGTATACACTAAATCTATGTTTATAATTATCTTCCTATTATATACCTTTTTGGTTTGGCAAGTAGCATTAAGGCGAGTTCTAACGTTGGCCATGCGTTAAAAAACTTATAAACGAAAGAATTATCAATACATGCAAGAAACTATTCTAGAATTTTTATTATAATTACATTTTACCTCATTATTCACCCATGGTTCCCACAACCATAGTTATGGAGTTTAGTTACCCATAGTCATAATCACAAAATTCATATATTTAATAAAAGAATTCAAGCACTTACTTTGATGAGAAAGAATAAAATCCATAAATTCACTTAATTAATCAACAAAATCACCAACAGTCAATTCGAGAAAAAATGTAACAATTGGTGAAATTAATCCTTCAATACATGAACAAGAGAACTAAAGATTCTCCAAAAGTCTAACAATCAAAAGTTTAATATCAGAAAATCTACTAACAAATAGTCTAACACTAAAAATGAGGTTTTTCCAACTATTTATAATAAAAACAAAACCTAATAAAAGAAGGATTCTAATTACTGAAAATTTGTCAAAACGAGGTTGGGTCGACGGACCTCGGGACGAAGAGTCGTGGTCATGACGGTCCTTTATGGCCTCCGTCGTCCCATACATCACAAATTCTTCTGCTTCTCTCTTTATTAACCTTGACGAACATGTTTGTAGGACCTTTCCAAGCACGACGGTCCATTGAGGATCTCCGTTCCATAATACTTAAACTTCTTGGAATTTGGGTACTAGGACTACTCTCTGATCATTGCGATGAACAAGAAGGACGGACCTACGTAGCTATGACGGTCCGTCGTGGAATTCTGTAATCCCACACTTAGTCTGACTTCCCCATCTTCCTTCAGCAACTTTACTACGATGACACCTAAGGACCGTCACAATCTCGACAGACCGTCACAAGTTTCATAGGTGGTCTCTTCTGCACATCTCGCTCAAAACATTTCGCGTTCATGATATGACAGATTTCCTAGAAATAATGAGAAACTTACAAAAAAATCAATACAAAAAGGCTTTTGGAAACACACTAAATTTAAGGAAAAAGAATTAAAATACAGTTAAACCAGGGTATATTAGTGCATTGACTATGAATGTTATGTCTATTATTTTATGTGTTGTGATCTTCTAGTTGAGCCCTTGATGTCTTTGAAAGTGATAAGTGCCATTTGAGGACCATTGTTTTTCTATGAGGGGGAGAATATAGCAACCCTCATAATGAACTAGGTTGGACTAGAGCTTCGCTTGTGTTTCATGAGTGAGTTATTAAGATGTTAAAATTGTGAATTTTAATATTTTAGGTCAGTTTTTTAAGTTTGGAAGTCAAATGTTAAGGACAATAAAGACGTTCGACGCCTAAACGTCTCTGTCCATGCATGTGTTCTTTTATGCTTTTGCTTGTTTCACGAGTTGTTTCGGGTTCAAATTGATATGGCAGGACCCTAAGACCTAGATGACCATGTTTAGAGGTTTAACGTCTGGGTATGATTCCTCCTAAGACACATAAGGGGCCCTACGAGGACCCCAACCTAAGGTTGAAACAACCAAATCATAGTCCAATAAATGACCACTATCGACGGGAATTAGGTTGAATGACTCCACGTCGTCTAGAGGTGTAGTTCAACACCTAGTGGTGATAAACTTATCCCCAAGAAAATAGCTTCTTAACGAAACGATTCCCAACAGGACGAGCATTATTCAGATGATGCCCAGTAGCTTTGGTCCGTCGTTTGGCACGTACAGAAGCTGCAGCGATTTGGCGAAGCTTGGGGTGTTTTTAATTTCACCCTAAGTAATTTATGAATCTTGAACGATTGTTTTTGGTTCTTTAGGATATTCTAAGTTACTTATTATTCCAAGAACCAAAGTTAGTTTTCATTTTTAAAAAAAATTAAAACCCCTCCCTCAAAAAAGACTCTCAAAACCTCATTGAAACTAGAAATTAAAGAAAGGATAGGAGGTTTTGGACATTTTGTTCCCCAAAATTTCATTGATTTTTCACATTGAGGTGTAGTAGTTCATCAAGAACCTTTTTTCATACATGCAGCAATTCCAATGACTTCTCACAAAGGGTTCCAGACTCCAAATTCTTCTATTTTGAATTCTTAGCATGGGTCTTTGCATGAAAACATTTATTAATTAATAAGGTTATTTTCAATTTTAGTTGATGATTATAAGTTAAAAACCCCAATCAACCCATACTCATGCATATTATCAACTTTTGACTTATGGAGTGGGTTTAGTGTATAAATCTAGATAATGTTAGAGTTGTGTTTCTTGTATTATACTTTGGATTACCTATGGCGTATTATGATTTATTATGATGATATTGTAATGTATTGAGAAAAGGTGACTAAGGCTTGGATTAAGGGAAAGGTGGTTTATGTTGTTTAGTTCATATTGAAATATTGTTTAGTGGTATGGTCCACCTTTGGTGATTGTGTTTACATGAAGTATATGAGTACTTATATGTACAGTTATTATGGCCTTGAATGTATAGTATGTGAAGTAAAGTGATTATTATGATATAAATGCATATTGTGTCTTCTAATGTTTTTAATATCTATCTTGTAGATATCATGTCTAGATGTAGTGTGTGTATATGTGAAGCATAATAGTGTTTTAATTATGGTGAATGATGGTGTAACGTGTTTAGAATATAATTTTATGCATTTTGTGATTATGTGAAAGGTGTGATCACATGTACTCAGGCACACAATGATTTAAAGAATGAAGTTATGAATACTAATATGGCACTCCTCATGAGTAGAGATGAAGTTTCTAGACCATTCAATACTATTCCTATGTAACATTAGCAATGAAAGGAAGATTTTACGGTGGACAATCTTTTGGAGTTGAGATTAAGTGTTTAGTAGCAACATCACTATTTTCAAGAGGTTTCTAAGATAGGTTGGAGGTTGGATATTCTTTGTGAGTTTACATATGGTATTCAAAGGTAACCTCTAGGGACAATTAATATTTTATAGTTGAGATGTAGTACCAAAAATTTATTCCTTAATCTATATTTAATAAATGTTTAAGACTCCGTGGGGGATTTATGATTAGCATTAAGTGTGTTTGAAGAAGTTGTGCATACTCTTCGTTAGTATGGATGTTGTATAATGTGTACCTCTTGAGATGAGTTCTCTTAGTGAGTTAAGAATAACATACTTGGAAGAAATCTCCTTATCCTATAACTATGCTCCCGCATAGGTATTTCTATGAGAATCATGTATGACCCTACCTTAGAATGGTACGGATCCCTCGTCTGGTAGGGGTTAATATTGAGATTCCATGTCTATCTCTCATGATCTATGTCGGTTAAAAATATCCCTACAAATGATTGGAATGAACTAAGTCTTTTAAAGGGTGTACTACTTAGTGTATCTGGTGGAATAGGAAACTATATATCCATTGTATAAGTAGGCATTTGAAGTGATTCTTGGTGTGTACTTATATGAAAATAAAAGAATGAGTCATTATATGATGTTAATGAAGTAATGCGACTTAATGTTTAATGTAAAGAAGCATGTTAATATTATGTCTTGTATTATGTAAGGTATGTATATGATGGAAGTGATGTGCCTAGTCTATGTAAATATTCAAGGAGCACTAAGGTTGAACTGTAATATGGAATGCTAGTTTCACATTGCACTAAGTGTAAGTGGGGGTTCTCTCGGAGGATAGTTTTATGTGAAGTTCCTTAATACATGTATGTTCCTTCGAGTGTATTTATTATTGAACGTTGAGTTGTTAAATAAAATGAATTATGCTTGTCCTTGGTAGTCGTAAGGATCATTTAGGTGGGTATTGAATAGATTGTATGGGCGGTTTCTTTATGACATACCTTAGTGAGCCTTAGGATAACATTGGATAGGAATAGTCTATCATGATATGGGTTTACATTAAAGTCCGACTTTATGTTGAAATTATGAATGTTTTAACTTATGTTCTAAGTGATGACTCATATGATTTTTTGTGACTTTTTTATGAAGATTTTACTAAACTAGCATGAAATTTTTATTCCAACTAAAATATCCTCTTCTGCATGTTTTTCATAATGCCATACTTAGTTCAATGTTTCTACTAACCCCATACTATACTATATTTCGAAAGTATAGGTTTTAGGCGAGTGAAGGTTTCTTTAAAGGCAAAGCTTGGGAATTCAAATCTCTCATTGGTATGTCCTCATATATTCAATTATATTGATTATGTTTCTTTAGTTTCTTTATTTTAACACTTTGTATAAACTCAGTATGTTTCTTTTTATGTTACGGTCCGTGACCCTAACATATTTTATAAGTGTCATTACGTTGGCTTGTGATGACGAGACTTGTTCCTTCGCTTTTATAAAAAGAAGTTTCTTATCTATATTGTTGTGAAAAGTTTTAATTCCCCGCGCCTTTTCATACTTATGTAATAAATGATATCTAAGAGGCTTTTCCAAGGCCTCCATGATGTCAAAGCTGCCGATAACTTCTAGCATGTGCTTCCTGGTTTTTACAGTGCGTCGATGCATCTAAGGTCCGCCGATGCTCTTCCATGACTGCACATTTAGAATGTTCAAGTATCAGGTACTAGAACCGTCGCAGTATCAATCGACAGACCGTTGATGCTAGTCGTGGTTCCTCAGTTTGTCACAATTCCCTGATTTCCTCCAATGCCTATATTGTTCATCTACGATCATCATCTACGGGGCGTTGATTGAACGACAGAAAGATGATTGCCTCCTTAGATTTTTTTCCACACTTTCTTACTTTTCTTCGTCATTTTACGCCTAAACTTCTTTCCTGCAAAAAAGACACAATACTTATTAAAACCACTACAAATAGGATCTAGGCACACACAACTCTTATGTGAAATTTAATAGAAATATCGGGAGCTCACGATACATATACACCCTTAACTTAAATTTGTTGTTTGTCCTCAAGGATTCACTATGACCCTAAACAACATTGCATCGAAGCAAGCAATTTATGCTTGATCGGTCACATGATATCTATCTTGACTCTTTCTTGATTGAGTTCAAGCCTAAGTTTAAGTCTCAAACATGTTAACTTATACCGATAATATCAAGACATAAATTTACCATTCAACACAGGCCTATATTGTTGTTTTCTATCACTAAGATACCCATTTTCTCATAATTCAAATCGGGCCCTCACTTTGAACAGAATCTTAAATTTTCACAAAGTGATTATTGGGTACAAGGATCTGTTTCAACACTCACTCGCAGGAAGAAGTTCAAATATAATTAGTGTTCCACACCATAGGTCTACCCTTATCTTCACGTCTTAAGTTTATCAAACTATACTCTACGATCACTGTAGGATTTTTTTTGCTTGTAACGTAGCCTCAGGGTCAGGTGTGGTACATTTGGGTAAATTTAGTGACTATCTACCCTCCTTGAAAATAAATTTAGGCATTCGATCTCCTTTATGTTTGACGCTCCATATATTTTTTGTCTTTTCCTTTGACTTACATCAACCTTAGGTGTTACTTTCACTTTTATATCTTTTTCTCATAAAACTCTTTTTCTATTTATTTAATTTTTAATCATTTAACTTGTTGTTTCATTTTCTCAAATTCACATCCTTCTCTTACGTATTCTTTTCTTTTCAACATCCATGTATGTTCACAACCATTTTTAGGTCTTCTCTCATAATAGCCATCCTTAACTCGTGGCTTTTCTATGTGTAGAGGTGCACAATACCCGATGTCAGATGAAGGCTAAGATGAGGTCAAATTGTCATTACCATCCTCAACATAGGATTTTGGTCTATGTCGAGGTGCACATGTCCAAGGAGGGGCTGGGATAAAACATTAGACCCTTGAAAGGTGAGTCCGTGAGTTAGAAAGAAATTGTCAACCTCCTTTTTGTCTAGTTACGGACTACTCTGACCAAGGGCCTATGATCACTTTTCAGCTTTTAGAGCAGATTCCCTTAACAGGACTAAACGGGCAAGTTTTGGCTTGGCACCAACTGTTGAACAATCAAACATTCGCACACTCACTTAAAACATCGTTGCATTATTAGATTGTCAGAATTCCTAGTTGAAATTTATTTTTAGGTTATGCAGTTGGTGCTTTTTATGTCATGTTTAGAGACAACATATTAAACTTATCTGAGCCTATGAAAGGAAGCAGTTCAATTTGATAGAGCTCATTTTTTCATTAGCCATCACACTTCAATGTTTTCATGCTTTTACACGTACAGAGACTACTAAATGCCTGTTAAAAAAATTCAAATAGTCTATTGGTAAAAAGAACACAGGCAAGAAAAATTCCAAGAGAGGATAGTGGTTAGGCTACTCATACTTCACCCTATCACTCAGATTCTGTTTAACATACCTCAACAAAAGGCAATGCAATTATCCCCAATGTACAAGGAATCATAGAAAATAGGGTATTTGAAGCAAACTTGTGGCACATAGAATCGAAGTCTTATAGAAAAGGGAGAGGGCGTGGTTCCCTAAATCCTCTAGGGTCAACAATTGGGTCACCATTAGTAGGTCCCACATCTCCAAAGATGACACCTTCAATAGTGTCGTCCACCCCTCTCTCAGCACTATAATAGTGTGCACTAGTCCAGTCACGAGCCTGGAACTTCATGCCCCAGAAACTAAATTTTTACCATCCTCTAGCGCATCTCTTCATCAATGATCGAGGCCTTCCAAGACCCTTCAACGCGCATCCGCTCCGTTTTTCTATCTCATGCCTCATCACCAGCTTCAATGGTGTGGCTAGAACTTTGCCTCTTGCCACGAACACGCTGTTTGGGTTGTGTTTCAGTAGGTTCATTAAATAATTCCTCAAGGATAATATCTTTCGCCAGTTTAGAAGGGTCATGCTCGGACTGAGTCTCCCTCATCATGAAGATAGAATCAACATCCGCTCATAGATTAGCCACCTCTGTCTGAATGGTAAAGAAATCTTTGGTGGGAGCTGGTCGTGAAAGAACTCGTAGCTCAAATGCGTCTAGGATTTATGAGCTGCCTAAATATGTTGATATGCTTGCTTGGCTACCCTCTTTTACAGGAAATCCTCGGCCTCTACTATGGAATTTTGCATCCAAGCCTATATATGATGGAGAAAGGTTGCAATCTGGGCCTCTAGTTTCTGAACTCTAGCCTAGGGAATTACTGCTGCGATTTTAGGTTGTATGGACATGGACAAACTGGGAACCCTGCTAACGGCATAAAAAAAGAGACCAGTGTGCGGTTAGTGAGGTCTGATATTGAGGGGCTAGCGCCTTGTGCTTGTTCCACCGTTTCTACTATATTTTCGCCTAATGGAGGGACCTCGACCCGTTACCTCTATGGGGTACCGCCGCACAGTTTCATCTTCGATAAAATTTATATCGAACATCCTAACAAGTCAAATGATTTTATAAATGTGCCTGATTAGAACTCCAATGTCCCTGCACATCTGAAATATTTAACAGTGAAAACTTAATGTGGCCTTCCTGATTATCCACCGGGGTGCTATGGCCAAGTCAACCCTCTAACAATCTGTTGTAATGTATTGGGATAGATACATTTTCACCACATCCCATTTTTTGGCACTCCTCTGAAAATCACTTCCCCGGACAATGTACCACCTATAATAAAACTCCTCTGGACTTTTGGTGGGGCCATATAGAAATCGGCGGATGGTAGCTTACAAGATTTCAACCCGACATCTTTGGACCAGTGTATGAGTGAGAGAGTCCTGTTTGGCAGGTTTTGTCCGTTTATGGTTGAACCCTCACAGAGTAGTAGCATAGAAAGTATAGAACTACTGCACAATTTCCTCGATGTATGTGCCAAAATTCATTTTCATCAAGTCACAACCGTGGAAATTGAATTGTCGGTGCTGCTCAAGCACTATATATAGGATCCATTTGAGGTCTTGTTGTCCATAATATTAACTCGAGCGTTCACCCATTTCTAATTGATCTGCATGTCATCTCTGTATACCTTCCATTGCCCTTAGATACAAAACATCTTTTGTTTATCATCTACCGTGGTAGGGTCATATAATCAGTATGTGGGTGAAGCTTCCAAGATAGTGGCCTTATCAAACAATTCTTATTGTTCAAGTTTCCCGGACCAGTGGCTCCGTAAGAGTTGGAACTGGATGCATTGGCCGAGGACCCTCTAGATTGGGTAGATTCTACGCGTAATGCAGGAGTGGAATTAGATCTAGATATGGACCCCTTTCTTAACTGGAGGAAGCACTAGTTACTGAGTCGATCAGTGTGCGCTCCACATCTGATAAAGAGAGAGTGACTATGTTGGGGTTCACCTTCTAGGGTTCCCCTAGTGATTCAGGATGCCGTCGTCGTTGTTCTTCTGCCTGGAAGAACGTAGGCAAGGTCCCTCTTTGAGTCGGTGTCTTCATTAATTAACAAGAAGGATTGGCATCAAACATTGATTTTCCTCACTTCAAGTAGACCACTTGTCTCTTGGGTACCATGGTACCTGTGGAGAATTTTTTAGTACCAACATAGATTAAAAACTAAAAAAAAATTGTAGTAAACTTAGCATACAACAACACCAAAACAATAAGATAAAAAAAATCACAGGCTGCAGTTTCATATTAACGCCCCCTACTGATGGTCCTTGGATTGATCTACAGTCTGTGAAACCCTTGTGCGGTTTGGATGGGTTAAAACATACTCTCTTATAGAAATAAAAGATGTACAGATTGTCCCATCGATCAATCAATGGACCATAGTCCTCTTTCGTCGTTTGACACTTGTGTTTTTCTTATGTGTATGGACTACTACGAACCCAATCGTTGATCCGTTGATTGAATGAATGTCCCTGGACGACGTCTCATGAATGAGGCTTGTACCATATTGCAGGTCTCCTTCAGTTCAATTTCTGATTTTTAGTAACATATTTTACGAACAATCTAGTCTATTAAAGCATTTCAACATAATGTATGTTAGTTTATCGTCCCTAGGGTTCTAATTTCGTAGTTCTAATTTTGTACTATTTTTTTAAATGAAACCTTAGGTAGGAACTTATGTGTAGACATAGAAACACATATTTCAGGTAATTAATATGATACACAATTACAATCCATCATAAAAAGGGACATCAGTACTAAATTTGTTAGCATGCATCGTTAGTTGATTGAGCCTCAAGGTCAACATCCCACTCCAAACTTCGTATATTCAATTATCAATGTGAATTCCTATTTAGCGGAAGTCAAATAACCTTTTATGATATGAAAAGCGGCATGAGCGTGTGCCTACAATTGTAATAGATCCATAGAAGAAGTCGACGCTCGCCGAACCCAACCGCCGGACTTGTGGTGATGAAAATAGAGAATTTTGGAGAAAGATGGTTGGGATTTGGGGAAAGTGACAAGGAAGAGGATTATTAGAGACGTGTTAATGATTTTGGGAGGTTTTTAGGGAGGAAATTAGTGAGGGGAAACAATTATGGTGAGAAATTGGAAGGAAAATGGAAAGGGTGGGAGGATTAGAATGTTTATGTTTTAAATATTCGTGGTCGAGTTGGGTCGGTTCAGTGAATGAATCAATCCATGAGACCCCATTGATGGTACGTGGATCCATAAATGGTACATCAATAAGTACTTTCGATCACTTTTATACTTAAAGAAGTTGAGAAACTTACCATGGATCTACGAACACCATTCACAATGCGTCAAATGGACTACGGACAATCGATTGGGTGTGTAGACCTCCGCACCAAATCATTTTCTGGAGATTTTGATTTTGCCCACTACATATGTAACCATAATTAGGTCATTTTTTTATATCTTCTGTACACTTGTTAGACACAAACCCTATTCTAATCTCTATCCACCAGTAGCACACAAGTAACTAGAATAGACCTTACCAAAGAGGGTCCACTAAGGCTACCTACTATGGTTACTATAATAGCTCAATGAATTTCCTAACATGATTTCATCCCGTTCCAGCCAACCAACCCTAAGTCCACCATTCAAACTAGAAGGATAACATTAGGGCTTTCAACTTCAAGCATATCATAAACTCTTTTATATAATTCCCACATAAATGACCTTCTTAACCTTATTCAAGATCATATACAATTCATATATACACATTCCAGACAAAGTTACTTTAGCCTACTAAGTCAAGGACTAATATTCCTTTTCTTCATGTATCAAGTAAGGGGCATAGGTCTACCAAAACAAGACACACTTCAGTATCATGTTATCACATAGGCAATATCGTTCCCGTAGAATATAAGGACAACTTAAGCATGTTACAACTCACTCTACACACTTCTTTGCAATCATCAACATAACTCATCATAGAGTTCACATAGCCAGTTAAGAAGATACACACTACAACATCAAGTATACA
The DNA here is from genome assembly GCA_027704865.1 of Solanum neorickii. NCBI lineage: Eukaryota > Viridiplantae > Streptophyta > Magnoliopsida > Solanales > Solanaceae > Solanum > Solanum neorickii. Next base: position 6,086,046 of record JAKWJC010000369.1, read on the forward strand.
CATATGAAAACATCATTATAGCCTATCATGATCACCTATAGTAAATTTGAGTAACACATGCGTTGACTTTAAAAATACACATAAGACATATAGACCCTCACAATGATCACATATACAAGTTATTGCGTGATAATACCATAATTCATAATGTAATGGCGAGAAGGCTACATTATTCATAATTATATCACAAAAGCACCGCCACAATAAGTTGACCATATCAATAAAATCAATTCAGTACATATACTACACAATATAGAAGAGGTCAGGTCAACATACAACTATTCGTACCACAACATCTCCAATCCATAGACAATTCAATCCACAAAGGCTCTTACCAATAACCATGACCACCAATTCAACCCAATAATCACAAAATACAATGATCTAAGAAATACCCAATTTTAATATCATAAAATTAAGACAGCCTATATAAAATTCTAACATAATTCATACATAAATCAATAGCCAAATATAATCTACATAAGAATTTAATACAATTGAGACATGATCAAATCACCCATAAATAGTCAAAATTACGAATTCATTATTTGCATGGATTCATGGAGATTTTCGTCCAAAATCATAAAAATAACATCAATTAAATCGCAATTCATTGATTCTAAACTTTATACGCAAGAACTAATGACTAGAATTAAGATAGAAGAATTGTTTTCTTGATCATCTTTGAAAACCATTGCAATTGACTCCTTGAAGAAGGATGTTTCAAGAATGAAACACACTATTTTTATTGTGATTAAAATACCATAAAATTGATGGAGATAAACTTGGAGATATGTCTTCTTCCTTGGAGCTTCGAAGCTTGAGCAATGGACATTTTGGAGAGAAGAGATTGAGAGGTGTTGTTTTGGACGAGATGATTTTGATTTGAATGGTGAATTGGGGTTAAAGTAGGCTTATCACCGCCTTTAAATAGTAGAAAAAATACCCAAAAGACATATGGACTTATAGGAACTTTTAACTAAGTCCAACTCAACTTAAATTTCTGGAACTTTCTCGAGAAAAAAGTCCGCTACGCGGAGCTTCTCCCACATGATTTTTCAAAATAAATTCTAAAACAGTAGTTTCCGCCTTTTGTCCGCAATGCAGACTAAATTTTGTCCCTTGATGAACCAACTCCGCGAGGAGTACTGGCTCAACCAATGACTAAATGGTTGTTGCCTTTGGTAGCTTGCTTTCTCAATGCTTGGTCCTCAACAAGGACCGCTATGGCTGGCCCTGGAGAGTCGTGCCCGGATGTTTCAACCTCAAATACTGTCGTATACATGATAAGAACCCCCCACATCAATTTGAACAAAAAAAACACATAAAACATTCCAAGACACACTATGACATGCAAGCTCGTTTCTAGAGAAAACTCTCAAACATCTTGGGTGTTCTCGGAAGATTAACCTCCAAACATCACCAAACATTAGACAGTCTCAAAAAATATTTATATGCCATTTAAAGACTTTAAACCTTAGGACACACTTGTTAGGCTCTAGCTTCACCTAAGTCATTTTAGAGGTTGTACATTTTCGCCACTTGGAAAAAATTCTTCCTCGAATGACACTTGTTTCATTTTAGCCACTTTCAATAGATACTAACCGCAACATTACCAGCACATAACCATGTTACACAATAAAAATTTTGGAGAAACACAAATTTCAGATAAACAAGACACTCAAAACACTACAAGAAGATAAAAACTACTTCTACTACTCAACATGCAATAAGATATACATTCTTCATTCCATATAGGAAGAAATCCTTATCCACACATTATTATATGCACATACATCATTTCATAACACATTATATCCATTTTCCGTAAAATGACAATTTAATCATTTTCCCAAAATCATTACCGTGAGTACCAAATTTTTTATAGTGAAATATGCTTTATTATTCCTTAATAAAGCTCTTCAGAAATTTATGATGAAAGCATGAAATTATGTGACATAAAACCATTTAAACTTGTGTTGAAACATAATCATAAATTCATAAAATGCACAATGCAAGGAATAAATGAAATTCAATTTCAACAAGACTCCAAAAAACAATGCAACATGCAACATGCTTCTATGACTTTGTATCTTTCAAGCTTGAATTTGAATAGAAAGAGAAGAGACAAAAAATCACAACTCTACTACTCATCATACTCCCCCACTTATAAGGAACCCATTACTACATAAGTGAGATATTATAACTTACCGGCATCATCATACAAGTCTCCCCCTTTTGTTAGATGAGAACAGAAGTGATTCCTCTTTGGAGTACCACCTTCAGGAGCTCTAGGAAGAACCTTTTTTACCTCTCTTCCTCTAGCCACAATAGAAGGACAATCCCTCGTCTTATAACAATCCTTACCACAAATTTAGAAATATTGGGTATCGGCTAAAATTTTTCCAAAGTGCTTCTTCCCATGAGTAACACTACTAGGCTTACCTCCTTGAAAACAACTACTACCGTTACACTTGACCATAGGAGCACTAGGTCAATGTTTGTTTGGATACCTATTCTTAAACCTATGTTTATTTTGCTCATTGGATCCACTCCTCTTTAATTTTCATTGAGATCCTACTATGTTTGGACTCTTCAATGGAGTGAGGATACACCACAAGCCTAGACAAGTTCATGTCATTGTGGAGCATGGTCAGACTACATTCTTCTTTAAAGAGGTTGGCAACACCGGCTACAAACCTACTCATCTCATCCCTAGAGTTAGACAACAAGGATGGAGTATCCCTAGACAATATGGTGATCTTCAAAGAATACTCTTCCATACTCATGTTCCCTTGCCTAAGGTTAATGAACTCCTCAACCTTCACCTCCCTCCTCTCACGGGGAAAGTACTTTACTAAATAATCCTTCTTTAAAACCTTTTACTCTATAGGACCCGACTCAACAAGCCTTTTCTTTTGATTGATTGTATCATACTTGAGCCGCCTCTCTCAATTAATATGAAGCTAACTCATTAGAAGTTACCCCCATGGCACTCAACACCTGGTAAGCACTATCAAGAAATTCATGGAGATATTCTCCCACCCTTGACCCAATAAACATAGGAGGATTCATTCTCCAAAAATCTCTCAATCTAGATGTCATGGTACACCCCATAGCATTCACCCTAGGCTTGACACCCCTATTCACATGAGTTGTCATGGCTCGGGCTAAAGAAAATATAGCCTCTCTTATCTCCCCATTAGTCATGTCCGGGGGAACAACCAGAATCTCATTACCTTCACCTCCAATTGGGACTTGATCACCTTGGGCAGGGAGTTGATCATCTTTGGGAAATTAACCTCCTTGTGGATCCAATCCACCTTGGGGAATTCCCTCTTGCACTCATTCCTCTTCAAACCTTTTTGTGGCCATTCTTCTAGTATTCATGTTCTATCAACACAATGAAAAGAACTTGTTACAGACATACATAACTTTTAACTCTACAACACGACACAAGGGTAGAGAACAAGGGAAACTCTATCGTCCTATAGACTCTTGCTCATGGATGTGTCGTGACTCACACACTGGATCAACACTCTACTAGATGTGCCTTTAATGAGACTTCGAATTCATGAAGACTACTTCATAATATATTGTCTAATAACATGTTTTTGACGACTTGAGAGCATCCCCTAGAAAATATGGTATTCTCGAATCGTGGAACGGCGTGCTTGACCTGTTGGAGGTCTTGTACAAGAACCTTGATATCATTCATTTTATACATGTATGAAAAGTACTGTGGAATTTGAACTTTTCACATGGAACAATAATACTTCACAAATATCTCTTTTATAGAAAATCATAAGGAAAGGCTACCTCTGAAAGTCTTCATCTTAGACATAAAAATAACTTGGGACACGTCCCATACTTCAACAAATAGAATTATTTAAGTCTACTAAAATACTTTCAATAAGGAAAACTAAACATAATGATGTCCTCGAATTTAGTGAGGACATACCAACACTTGCTTGAATGAACACTAATCCCAGCTTCCACTTCAAAGACTACTCTCAAATGACACCTATACCGTTAGGGATAGACAAAATATATGAAATTAGTACATTAGAAAGCACTAAATATGTTTTAATTTATAAAATCATGATAAAAGGAGTTTTGTATAAAACATGATCTTTTTGAGTAAAACGTCATAAAACAAGTATAAGAGATCACATTAAGTCAACGTAAGCACATATAGTAAAATTCAACAAGATAACATCAATATTACTTCTACTCATATAACCATTAAACTCTCCTACAAAACGTGAATTTAAGGCACACTTGAGTGAGCTATTTATAGACCGTCCATACAACCCCTTAACATTTACCAAAGTGATCTTTTAGATTACCTAAGATAAGATTATTCCAATTTTAAGCATTTAACTCACTACCTAGAATTATAATAAGACTAACCTATGTAGTACATGAAGAGATTGACCATACACCCTCTCCAAGCCTACCTAAGAAATCCTCAAAGCTACTATAGATAAGAACCCTTTCATTACCATATATTTTGCTTAGGTCACTTTATTAATTACACCATATGAGAGACATTCAACACTTAAGTACATTATAATTGTCCTGGAGAAGACATAGGGAACCTACGAACCTATATACTAAAATCTTCAAAGCCTACTCGTGCAATATCTAGATAGCGTCCCTTTCAACAACCTAAACTTCAAAGAACTTATCCAAACTAGCATGTATCTTACATGAAGAGAATAGTCAATAATTGACATAGACCATACTATCTAGGCGTGGAATCCGAAGTCAACGCTAGTCTGATAAAGGATTTCCTACTTGCCAATGGTAGAACTTTAATACAATCCATGTAGGCAAATAAACAAGGAATATCAAGGGTTTTTGTGTACTCTATACTCCTTCTTAAATACAGCTACTCCCAAACAATATCCTCTCGATGCTAGCCTTTATTCTCATAAAGTAATTCTGTCAAACTCGGGTCCAAGAACCTAGATGAGACCGACATCATTAAACTCTAAAGGTCGCAGCCAACCATCTTCTTATCTTTCATCCCAATAATACAATTAAATTTAGCGGAAAAGTTTAAAAAAAAAAAATTACTGAAGTGTACTTAGACTTTATATAATTCTTGCTTAATAGTGATATACTAACAGCTCAAAATGAACTACAATCTATTAACAAATTAAACAATTCAAATGAAGAATTCATAATATTATTAATAGCTTCCAAACCGGCCATAATACGAAAGCTTGAACAAATGTTTGAAAGGAAATGCTATGGACAACATCCACTAGATATATATAATCTACTAAAGCGAGAATATAAATCGTTGGCATCCTCGAACTCAAGAGGACCAATAAAAACGTAAAAGTACTAGTCCAACCAGCTTCAACTATTCTTCAATCTTCTTCAAGGACCTGCGCCTATAAAAATAATAATTGCATATGAGTTAGTAGACACATGTACACAGTATGGTTGCATGCACATAAAAACATAAGGTCTATGCATGATTAAGGAAAGCACTTCCAATAACCACATGTGATTTTTTTAAAGTGAAGTCACTTCACATTCCTTATTCGTAATTTATGAATTATGCTATGAATGTTACATATTTTCATGCATTTATAGAAAAAAAATCATTTTCTATATGAACATAAGACCTTGGAATCATGAACATAATTTAGAACAATTAAAGCATAATTTAATATTTTTTTCTCTCATTAGGACGAGAGATCCCTCTCCCAGACTTAGTTTAGCTTTAAGTCTTTTCTTCTTTTTGTTGTGTAGTTGAATGATCTTGTTTGATCAGATGTTTTACTTACGAGTTCAATGATTCATTGTATTCCAGTTAGTACAATGAATCAAGTAACTTATCCAAAAGACAAACTAAATGATTTGGTTACCCTACTCAGAAGTTGTTCTTCCATTCTTGTTAAATTGGGAATTAAGTCTTTATGATCAAATATTTATTGGCTATGCCAATTATTTGATCATTTGTATAATATAAAGATGATGATCATATATTCATACTTCAATTGATGAGTCATTATGTTTTGCTCCCTTTATTGGCATAAGCCAATAACTGTTAAAACTTCATTCTTATCAAACACTAATGATTTGATATACTTATGATTTTGCTTACATGTTTCACTTTGAACTTTCATTTCTTCGTCTTTGATATCATTTTCACTTTGAACATGCTAGGTTTACTAGGTTATTATTTTAAGACTTCCATTGTGATCTTCATGTGCAATGACTAAGAATGACCTACATCATTACTTAGTCTAACCTCACCGTTTGGCCATCTTATTCGAACATTCCTCATCTTCCTAGTACTCTCTTTATTTCTTTCTTACGTCCTTAATGAAATCATTAGAATTTAGCCGACATCGATTATGTGAGATAACATGAAATGCAGTGTCTTCCCAACACTGAAAAGTAGTGGTTCACAGGTCAAAGTAAAACTAAATACTTCCTAGCTTTCTTAGGTGAATCCACTAGATAGTAACCTATGGTTGCGACATAGTTCAAAGACTAGGAGAATTTTGAGAACATTATCCACCTTGATGGTAGTCTTATCTCAAGAGGCTTACATGTGCTTGCACAAGCTCATTTATAGTCTATCAGTGCTTATCTCAATTTACTATACTTTACTACTTTTAGAGTTGACTCATACACTATGGAAGCTTGTTTCTAGTATGTGCTATGCTTATCTTAATGGATGACTTCTCATCCCTCTCTATACTAGATGAAGGCGGACATAAATCTTACATTATCATTATTGTGTGAATTATACATGCATCACGATTTCTAACACCCTTTTATGTGAGTATCTTTAACATAATTGTTTAGATGCAAGTGAGACTTGTCTCACTTCCTTTAACACCCCATTCTCGGTCAAGTTCATAACTGATAAGCTTTTAGTTATTTTATTACACACCTTATCTTTTTCAATGTTATTTCGTGTCTTGTAGCATTCATTATAAAAGTTATACGTACTTATTCAAAGTGCTACTATGTTCACAAGTTCATTTAGATAGGGTATGGTGGGACTTGTACCAATCATTGGCATACCCTAGTTTAAGAGTTTATTGAGTTACATCATGACAAGTAAATCTTCAACACGTAGTTGTCCATACAAGAAACATCATAATTTACATTGGCCGTATAAGACTGGTATGACTTAGTCATTGGCCAATTCTATTGCATATTTTTTAAATAATAATGCTTGCCAATTATATTCATAAATCAAACTTTCACTAAACACTTGTCATGATATTATCACAAGACAAGTCAATCAACTTCATGCATGTACCATAGTAATCTAATCATTTTTAGGAAGACAACTTTTAACATTGGATTAGCTTATTAGAACAATTTAGTACTTAGTTTGGTCAAGCTATAAAAATGATTTGGCATTGAAGATTTATTATCTAGCTTTGATTCTCATTCTTCTTTCTTCTTGGAAACATTTCATTCCAAACACTTACAAACAAATCTACTGTAAACACACATAGTAATCGAAACCTTCATTCCTTTCAACAGTAAACTGAATTTCCTAAATGACTTAGAATATATTCATCTTTTCGAACACAATTAGGCATTACAACTTTTCTTTTATAATGTAAGAGTCTCTAATAATAAAGATCTAACCTATAGGTATCATTTGACATTATGAAATCTACCAGAAGCCTACACATAATGATCATTTAGCATCACATACCAACAACGTGATCGAGATTTGCATTATACATAAAACTGGAATCGAAAATAAGAGGAACTAAGGAGATCAACATTCGACAATTTCATTGGGAACAACCCTAATTTTGGTTTTCTTGAATTCAAAACATGTGAAAAGCCTCCTTGGAGAGGAATCCAAGATAGAAACCCATAACTTACTGTATAATTGAATCTACAAAGATCACCCTTTACTTTGCATGAAAATATTGAAGAGTTTTCTTAAAATCGCCTAAGGAGAACCGAGAGTATTTTTCCTTTTTTTCTTATGTTTTTTCACTATTTTTCGGTCGGGAGTTTCTACTTGATAAACGTGAGTCTATATCTTAGGAAGTGAATATTTACTAATTCAACTTAGGTTAATTAACCTAATTAAATAAATCAATTAGCTAATTACCAAAACACCCCTCCTAAATTGACTAAAAATAGGAGAACATTTGACTTAGCAAAATTCTTAAAATTTGCTAAGGGTCTCGGGTTTTACCATGAATTTAAATTAATTAATTAAGTTTATAATTTAATTAAGTGACCTACAGTAATTAATAAAGTACCCCTAAGTCACTAGGACCATAACAAACCCCTTTTTACCATCCTAGGTTAGGTACTACGATGTTTCTTTATTTCGCTACACGGCTAGTGTCACCCGATTAGGTCTTAGGATTTTGGGCGTACTAGTTAGTTTGTTTTATTTAGTACTAGTTTTGTTAGATAGTTAGGTAAGTTATTTGGATCATAGGATTTTTTAGGAAGCTCGGCCCCACGTGCCTTAATTCGATGTGTGCCTGCCCCCTAACCCCCCTAACCGAATCTGTGCGGCTTGGTCGCTTGGTATCTCGGTCGGTAACACATATGCTTGCACATGTGTTGCCATGAACTTTCTTGATCAGGCACTTTGTAGGTGCACATGGAAAGTTCACTTCTTGTTCGAAGGATCCTCACTATAACCTTGGCATAGCTTAATCTACATGAGCATTTTAAATGATCTTGTACTATGTACCTAGGCTTGACAGTTGGATGCCTCGTACATGGTAAGCTAAGAAAAAAAAATCTAGATTTAGGTTCTTCATTGTAGGTACAATTCCTAAACAAGCTTGGGTTGGAGCATATGAACATTAAAGTGTATTTTATGTTACATTTTAATACATAGAAATTGGCTAACACCCTTAAGTCAATATTTTGTAACATGCCCAATATTACTCAATATTGGGCATTGGGATGCCTATGTACCCAATACATATTCATAAAATCTAATAGACTCTTCAGAAGAGAAATACATTTTCTAGAATGTTACATTATACCCTCCTTAGGAACATTCGTCCCCAAATGACACTACACATCATTTTGAATCAAAGAGGGTATTTGCGAAAAACATATCAACATACTTGAAGCTTTACTCTTTGTAGATATCTTATTCACAACTTAGTCTTTATAATGCACATCACTCAAAGCTTATCTGAAGCTTCATATATGAGATTGAGGAATTTCCTTGTCAATCTCACTTTAACTCAATGCACATCACAACTCATGCAGCACAATAATCATGTCAACGTTATACAAAAACAACAACATTAATTCAAGCATGAACTTATATTAACATTATATAGTGCAAGTAAAAAACACAGTTATGGACTTTAAACACCAAAACCGACTAATGCTCAAAAATTTTGAGTTTCATAAGTAAAATAAGACTTAAGAAGAGAATATCTACCCTCAAAATCATAACAAGTGAGGGTAACGGGATCTCATGTCTGCCTCGGCCTCCCATGCTTGTCCCTTAACAAGGTGATTCCTCCATAACACCTTTACGGTGGCAACTTCCTTGTCCCACATCTACTTCAGTTGGTGATCTTAAATTTCAACTAGAACCTCTTCATAAGAAAGTTTCTCATCAACTTCTAACCCGTCAATATGCAGGATGATTGTTGGATCTCCTAGACACTTTTTAAGCATCAAAACATGAAACACTAGATGAACAGAAGCCATGTCATTTTGTAACTTCAGTTCATAGGAAACATTCCCTACTCGCTAGCGGTAAGACCTCATAACGACCTATATACCTGGGACTCAGCTTTCCTTTCTTAGAAAACATCAATACCCCTTTTATGGGTGATATCTTCAGGTAGAATTGATCACCTACCTCGAATTTTAGAGCCCTCTTCCTGTTATCAACATAGGAATTTTGACGATTGTAAGTAGTATCCAATCTATCCCTGATCATTCTCACATTTTCTATAGACTCATTTATGATATCAGGGCCAAGTATGGAAGACTCTCCTACCTCAAACCACCCAACTTGGGACCTATATCTTCTTCCATACTGTCCTTCAAAAGGTGTCATCCTAATACTTGAATGTTTACTATTATTATAAGAGAACTCATTAAGTCGCATGTGATCATCCCAACTCCCCTTGAAGTCAATAACACGTACTCTAATCATGTCTTCAAGGGTATGAATGCTACGCTCTTCTTGTCCATCCGTCTGAGGATAAAAAGAAGTACTGAGCTACACCTATGTACCCTAACTCTTCTGATAAGATCTCCAAAAGTGAGAAGTGAATTGAGCTCCCCTATCTGAAATCATAGATAAAGGGTTCCCATGCCACCTCAGAATCTCATCAATATACGGCTTTGCATAATATTCAGCCCTGTAAGTAGACTTCACATGAATGATGTTAGCAGACTTAGTCATCCTGTCAACAATGACCCAAATGGAATCATGCAGTTTCCTGGTCCTGGGCACACCAACCACAAAGTTCATATTAATAGCCTCCTGCTTCCTATTGGATCTCAATCGACTGGGTAAGACTTCCAGTCTTAAGGTGGTCAGCCTTAACCTATCGGACATTGGGGAAATCCTCCACAAACATAGAAATATCTCGATTCATACCTTCCCACCAATATATCTCCTTGAGATCATGATACATCTTTGTTTAACCTGGATGAATTGAAAACCTTGATCCATGAGACTCTACAATAATAGTAGGTCTTAGATTATAAATATTGGGCACAAACAGTCTGCCCTGGTATATATGCACATCATCCCCCTTGGGAGAATGATTCATTTAGCTTACGCAAAACTGATTCTTTAAATTACATGTGTACTGGGTCAAGATTTTGCTTAGCTTTAACATCTACCACAAATAAGGATTCAGAACACGAATGAACTGAAACACCCCCACATTGTGTATCCACTAGACGTACACCTAACCAAGCCAATTCATGTACCTCTTTAACCAGATCCTTCATCTCATAATGAAAAAAAGACACACTACCCATTCTCAATAGGTTCAAAGCATCCGCCACTAAATTGGCCTTACCTGGGTGATAGTTGACACTAATGTCATAATCCTTGAGCAGCTCTAGCCATCTCCTCTGGCGAAGATTCAATTCTCTCTATGTAAAAACATACCAAAGACTTTTATGGTAGGTAAATACATACACATGTACACAATATAACTAATGTGTCCAAAGTTTTATTAGAAATACCACAACAGCTAACTCAAGATCATGTGTAGGGTAATTCTTCTCGTGGATTTACAACTGTCTTGATGCATATACAATCACCTAGACATCCTTCATAAGAAGACATCCCAAACCTACTCGAGAAGAATCACAGTACACCACATACCCTTCACCACTCCTCGGCAATGTGAGAATTGGAAATAAAGTGAGTCAGTCTTTGAGCACTTTGAAGCTTTTTTCACAAGTTTTAGACCACTCAAACTTCGTCTTCTTCTTTTTTATAGCTTTCAATGGAGCAGCAATAGCGGAAAAGCCCTCAAAAAACCTACGGTAATACTTCGTCAAACCCGACAAACTCCGGATGTCTGTAGGATTGAGGGCTCTTGTCCATTTCTTTACTGGCTCAATCTCTTTCGGATCAACCTTTACACCCTAGTCAGATACAACATGACCAAGGAAGGTCACTGATCTCATCCAAAACTAACATATTCTACATTTCGCATACAACTAATGTTCCCTATGTACTTGCACTGTCATTCTAAAATGTTGTTCATGATCTTCTTTGGTCTTATAATATATGAGGATGTCATCTATGAGTACTATGACAAAAGCGTTAAGGTATTCATGGAAGACCTTATTGATAAGGTCCATAAACTCGACTTGTGCAATAGTGAGACCAAATGGCATGACAAGAAGCTCGTAATGACCATACCTAGTACGGAAGGAAGTCTTAGGAATGTCCTCCTATGGGATTATTAACTAGAAAAGGTTCATTCAAGATCTCAGGAAGTAAGTTAAATTCACTAGCTAGTAAATTATTAACAAAAGACAAGGTGGATCCTTGACCTAGCAATGCATACACAGGAAAAGAAAAGAAATGAAAGGTACCAATGAAAACATCAACTGACTTCTTCTGCTCCTCTCTACATTTAAAAGCATAGAACCTGTTCCTCTTGGGGGCCTCGGTTGTAGCAGTGGCCTGATTTTTCACATGTGGGCAGTCCCATATTATATGACCACTCTTGACGCACCAATAACAAGGATTAGAACCTACCATGCACTCACCTTCATCCATACGGCCACACTTACCACACGACTTTCTGTCACGCTGTACATTTCTATCATTGCCCTTCTTAAGGCAAGACTTGTCCCATTTTGCACTAATGTTCTGGAAGGAGTAAGATTACATGAGTGCTGGTGACCCTTCTTGAACTTGGTCCTCTCCTGGACTCCAAATGAACTCCTATCAGTGCTAGATCCATCCTGATCCGAGGGCCTAGGCTTCTTGCCTTCTCAGCCTCTATTCCTACGACGAGTCTCCTCTACCTGTTGTGCATGTACTAATAACCTAGCAATGTCAATGTTATCATGCAACATGGATGCCCGACATTCCTTGATCTTCTAATGCACTAGTCACAAACTTTCTCAACTCATCCCTGCTACGGGACACTAGGGAAGAAGAATACTTGGAAAATTTAACAAAATTCAAGAAGTATTCCTTGACTGACATCCCTCCCAGACGATGGTTGATAAACTACTCATCCTTATTCTCTCTTTCCTCTCTGGGAAAGAACCTCTCTCGAAATGAAGTCTTGATAATGTCCATAGTGATGGAGACTTCTCCGGTGCTTTGCCATCTACACACATCTTGTACCATACCTCAGACCTATCCTTCGGCTGGTATGCAGCCAACTCATCCTTCTACTCTTCATTAACACCCATAGCAAAGACAATATTGTGGACCTCGTCCACAAACTCATGGGGATCCTCATTCATTCTTGATCCGAAGAAGACTGGAGGATTATTCCTGGGGAAATCTGTTAGTCTGCTAGCCATGGTTCTAGCATGTGGGTTCTCCCTGGAGCACCCTCTTTAGTGTCCTAGTGTATGATAGCATGTGCATGAGTTGTGATGGCTTAGGCCATCTTAACCAGTGCCGCTCTCACTTCTCCATCCGTAAATGCAGTTGGGTTGACAGGCACTTGCATTCCTGCAACTAGGGCTCGAGTAAGAGCTTGGTTTCCCCTATCAGCTGCTTCTCCAACTCTCCTGCCTGCATTTCTTCTTGTGTTCATTTTTTACACTCACCCACAAGGAGTTTGATGCTATAAAGACACAAAATGTTAAAACTCTACACAAGACGATAAAGAGTGGAATAAGAGAAGATTCTGAACATTATGAAGTCTCTAAGTCATGGTTGTGGTGAACTTCACAAACATAATCTAGAAAATATGCAACGTTGTTTTTTTCATCCTTAGTTCCTAGGAAAATTAACCTCATGCTCTGATACCAAGTTTGTCACACCCGGGTCCTACACCCTAGATTAGACCGACGTAGTTAACCTCTCAGAGGTCGCAGACAAGCCTTTTCTTAGATTTCATCACAATCATACACTTCAATATAGGGAAAACATAAAACTTTTAGTTTCCATATAGCTTTCATATAATTCTAGCATAAGAGTGATATACTAAAAACTCAAAATAAACAACCATCTATTCACAGATTGAACAATTGAAATGAAAAGATTATAATACCATAAATAGTTTCCAGACCGTCATTATACAAAATCTTGAACAAATGTTTGAAAGGAAACGCTAGGTAAAACATCCACCAGCTATAAATAATCTACTAAAGCTAGAACATAAATCATAGACATCCTCAAACTCATGAGGACCTACCAAAGTCTAGAGGTACTAGTCCAACCAGCTTCAACTATTCTTCAGTCTACTCTAAGGACCTACACCGATAAAAATAGTAATTGAATATAGGTTAGTAAACACTGGTACTAAGTATAGGTGCAAGATCAAGGAAAGCTCTTCCTATAGCAACATGACATTTTTGGAAAGCGAAGTCACTTCACTTTTTTAATTAGTTATTTATGAATCATTCCATGAATTTTACATATTTTTATGCATTTAAAGCACACAACTCATTTTCTATTTGAACATAAGACCTTGGAATCGTGAACACAATTTTTGAACAACTCAACCAAACTTTTATATTATTGCTCGCCTTAGGCCGAGAGCTCCTTATTTTTTAGTCATTCCTTCTTTTTGTTGTGTAGTTCAATGATCTCCTTTAATCCTATGTTTTACTTACTAGTGCAATGATTCATTGTAGTCCCATTGCTACAATGAATCAAGTAAGTAATCACAAAGACTAAGGAAATTATTTGACTACCCTATCCGCATGTTGTTCTTTCCATTCTTGTTAAATTGGGAACGAAGTCTTTATGAGCCATTCTTTATTGCCTAAGCCAATTATTATATCATTTGCATAAAATAAAGATGATAGGGCATATATTCATACTCCAATTAATGAGTCATTATTTTTTGCTCCCTTTATTGGCATAAGCCAATAAATGTTAAAATTTCATTCTTATCAAACACTGATGATTTGATAAATTTATATTTTGTTTACTTAGTTCCCTTTGAAGTTACATTTCTATTTCTTTGATCTCATGTTTACTCTGAAAATGCTAGGTTTACTTGGGATATTCTTTTAATACTTCCATTGGGATCTTTCTGTGCAATGACTAAAAATGACTTATATCATTACTTAGTCTAACCTCACCCTTTGGTTGTCCTAGCCGAACATTTTTCATCTTCTTAGTTCTTTCTTTCTTTCTTTCTTCCTGTTAAAGAAATTTTTAGAATTTAACCGACATAGATCATGAAATTTACTGTTTCCCCACACTTAAAAGAGGTGGTACAACGGCCAAAGTGAAATAGAATACCTCCTAGCTTTCTTAGGTGGATCCACTAGCTATTAACCTATGTTGGCAGCATTTTTCTAACACTAGTAGAATTTGGAGACCTTTAGAATTGACTCATTCACTAAGGAAGCTTTCTTTTACTATGAGGTATGCTTAGCTCCATGGATGACTTGTCATCCCTTTATTTACTTGATGAATGTGAGCTTAAAACTTACATTATCATTATGGTTTGAATGAGACTTGTCTAACGATTTCTGACACCATCTTATGTGTGTATCTTTAGCAAAATTGTTTAGGTTAAAGTGAGACTTGTTTCACTTCCTTTAACACCCAATTCTAGGTCAATTTCATAACTCATAAGCTTTTAGTTATTTTATTACTCAACATAACTTGTTCAATGTTATTTGGTAGTATTGTACCATTCATTATGAAAGTTATAAGGACTTATTCAATGTGCTACTATGTTCACAAGTTCATTTATATAAAGTGTGTTGGGACTTTTCGTAATCATAGGAATACCCTAGGTTATGAGTTCATTGAGTTACAGCTTGTCAAGTCAATCTTTTACATGTATTTGTCCTTACAACAAAACATCATAATTTTCATTAGCCATATATGATTGCTATGACTTTGTCATTGGCCAATTCTATTGCATATTTTGGAAATTATATTGGCCAATTTATTGGCACAAACCAAACTTTCACTAAACACTTGTCATGGTATTATCACTAGCCAAGTAAATCAACTTGATGTATATAGTATAGTAATCTCATAAATTTATGCAAGCCAACTTTTATTATTTGATTAGATTATAAGAATAAATTAGTGCTTAGTTTGGCCAAGCTATAGAGTTGATTTGGCATTGAACATTCATTAACTAGCGTTAATTTTAATTTTTATTTCTTCTTAGAAACATTGCAGTCCAAAAACTTACAAACATAAATACTGTAAAAACACACAGTAATCAAAACATTCATTCCTTTCAACAATAAACTTAATTTCATAAATGATTTAAAACAATTTCATCTTCTCGAACACAATTAGGCATTACAAATTTTCTTATTTATGTAAAGGGTACTCTAATAATACGATCTAACCTATATGACTCATTTGACAGAATTAAATCACAGAAACCTCCACATAATGATCAGTTAGCACCACTACCAACAACATGCTCAAGATTTGCATTATACATACTACTAGAATAAAAATAGGGAGAACTAGGGAGATGAACATTCGACAATGAATTCAAGAGATAAACCCATACCTTACTGTAAAATTGAATCTACGAAGATCACCCTGTACTTTGCATGAAAATATAGAAGAATTGCCTTGAAATTGCCTAAGGAGAACTGATATTTTTTTTCTATTTTTCTTACGTTTGTTCATTGTTTTTCGATCATGAGTTTCTACTGGATAGAAGTGAGTCTAAATCTTAGGAACTTAATATTGACTAATTCATTTTAGGTTAATTAACATAATTAAACAATTTAATTAGCTAATTACTAAAACACCACTCCTAATTTGACTAAAAATAGGAGAGCATCTGACTTCGCCAAATTCTGAAATTTTGCTAAGGGTCTCGGGTTTGACCACAAATTTAAATTAAATAATTAAGTTGTAAATTTAATTAATTAAGTGATCTAGGGTAATAACTAAAGTACCCCTAAGTCATTAGGACCATAACAACCCCTTTAGACCATCCTAGGTTAGGTACTAGGATTTTTCTTCAGTTAGCTACTCGGCTAGTGTCACACGGTTAGGTCATAGGTTTTAGGGAACACTAGTTAGTTAATTTTAGTTAGTACTAAGTTAGTTACCTAGTTAGATAAGTTAGTTACAGCCTAGGATTGGTTAGGAAGATCGGCCCCAGGTAGCTTGACCTGAGGCGTGCCAGTCCTTTAACTGCCCTAACCGAATTAATTGAGCTTGGTCGCATGGTCTATTGACCGGTAGAACATGTGCTTGGTAATGTGTTGACGTTAACTTTCCTAACCATTCTCTCTATAGTTGAACTTGGAAAGTTCAATTATTGTCCCAAGGATCCTCACAGTGTCCTTGGACACAACTTAATTTACATGATCATTTTAAATGATCATGTGCTATGGTACCTAGGCTTGACTCTTGGATGACTCATACCTAATATGTGTAAGGTAAAAAAACATAAATTTTATCTTAGGGTCTTCATTGCAGGTACAATTCCTAAAAAAACATAGATTGGAGCATTTGAACATCAAAGTGTATTTTAAGTTACTTGTTAATACATAAAAATTTGCTAACACCTTTAAGCCAATATTCTCTAACATGCCCAATATTACTCAATATTGGGCATTGGAATGCCTATGTACCCCAATACGTATTTTTAAAACCTAATACACTCTTCACTAGACAAGTATATTTTCTGGAATGTTAAAAATTCAATAAAAGAGAATACGAAGAGATATGATAACTTGTTCATAACCAAATCATTATACAACTTACCAAAGAGGATCCACTAAGGATGCCTACAATGGTTACTTGGATAGCTCATTAACTTTTCTATGGATTATTTCATGCCGTTCCAGTTAGTGACCAGCCTCCCATAGACAATATTTTCTTTGCCCACATCTCCTTATGCTCTAGCTTGACCAGTTAGTGACCATCTTTTCGGTATAAAATCTGGTATCGAGTTATAATGATGGAGGTCTTGTATGTGATGCAGTAGGCCAAAAGAGCATTTATCTAGCATCCTCTACAAATCTGTTCTTGTAACACAAAAAGTTTATGACTTAATGTAGATCCTCACATGATGAACGAAGAATTGAAAAACTTGTTATAGGCCTAAAATAATGTATATAAACAATGTAGGAAGTTCGACTCAAAACGTAAAGATACAACAATGACGTCTAGTGAATTGTGAAATATGTTGTGCTGTACCTTGGCATGTTTCATGGGGTTTTAAGAGTCAAAATTTAATGAGAATTTTAAAAAAGGTGTTAAATATATATATATATATATATATATATATATATATATATATATATAAGAAGTTATTAAGATCAAAACTTCTGGTTACGACTCCACAAGGACCATCCTAAGTGTCCTTTTGAAGGACCCTTCCATTTGGACCAAAAAGGTCTTAATATAAAGTGGGCAACCACGAGCAAAGTGACGAGCCATCATTTGATCGGCTCTCTATTGATTGAATCTTAGGTTAAAACATATTTAATTGGACAATATGGTCCAAAATACCATTCTTTAACCCGAACGATACCATGCAGTGTGATGTCATCGATGGGACTTCGGGGCATAGGTCGTGGGTTCGTAGGTAGGGGCTTTGTTTAATTTTTTTGATTTAAGTTAAAGGAACTAAATATTTAGTTGGTAAGTTAATGAATTAACGGTTAAGGGATTGTTAAATAAGTTAGTTAAGGGACTATATACTACTTAACTCATTAAACTAGCCTAATACTACATATATTCGAAACCCAAATTCTCTCAAACTTCTCTATACTTCCTCTCTCTATTCAAGATCCCATTGAAGACATAAATTCTAGGTGGACTAGAGATTCAAGAATTAATATTTTTTGCATCAAACTCTAAGGAATCCAAATATATGGAAGATCTTACTCTTGGAATCTCCTTCCCCAAGAGGCTTTTCAAAATTGATTTCAAAAGATGACAAAAACATGGGTTTCATTCTAGTGTCGAATTTAAATTTCAAATTGCTTTGATTTTTCTTTCTTTTGATTAATAAGGATAGAATATGACTATGAATTTGTTAATTGTTGTATTTCTTAGTCCTTGACCTAATTTTATGAATGAATTGATGAATAGAATCCCTTACCCTAACCCTAGCTATGAATTGGACTTGTATATGATTAGGGTTGTTGGAATTGGTTTTATTATTTTTTAATCACTATATTATGATGATAATGAGTGGGTTATAATATAATGACGATGACTTGAGGGTTACATTCGTGACGAATGCCATGGAGGATATTTGGTTAGACTTTCTGATCTTAAACTCTTTACTTCTATAATGATGGATTTGAATTGGTGATGATTTTGTGCAATTTAATTATAGTTGCACTTGGAAAGTTCAATTATTGTTCGAAGGATCCTCACTATGTCCTTGGACACAACTTAATTTACATGATCATTTTAAATGATCATGTGCTATGGTACCTAGGCTTGACTCTTGGATGCCTCATACCTAATATGTGTAAGGTAAAAAAAAAAATTTATCTTAGGGTCTTCATTGCAGGTACAATTCCTAAAAAAACATAGATTGGAGCATTTGAACATCAAAGTGTATTTTAAAATACTTGTTAATACATAAAAATTGGCTAACACCTTTAAGCCAATATTCTCTAACATGCCCAATATTACTCAATATTGGGCATTGGAATGCCTATGTACCCCAATACGTATTCTTAAAACCTAATACACTCTTCACTAGACAAGTATATTTTCTTGAATGTTAAAAATTCAATAAAGGAGAATACGAAGAGATATGATAACTTGTTCATAACCAAATCATTATACACCTTACCAAAGAGGATCCACTAAGGATGCCTACAATGGTTACTAGGATAGCTCATTAACTTTTCTATGGATTATTTCATGCCGTTCCAGTTAGTGACCAGCCTCCCATAGACAATATTTTCTTTGCCCACATCTCCTTATGCTCTATCTTGACAAGTTAGTGACCATCTTTTCGGTATAAAATCTGGTATCGAGTTATAATGATGGAGGTCTTGTATGTGATGCAGTAGGCCAAAAGAGCATTCATCTAGCATCCTCTACCAATCTGTTCTTGTAACACTCAACAAGTTTATGACTTAATGTAGATCCTCACATGATGAACGGAGAATTGAAAAACTTGTTATAGGCCTAAAATAATGTGTATAAACTATGTAGGAAGTTTGACTCAAAACGTAAAGATACAACAATGACGTCTAGTGAATTGTGAAATATGTAGTGCTGTACCTTGGCATGTTTCATGGAGTTTTAAGAGACAAAATTTAATGAGAATTTTTAAAAAGGTGTTATATATATATATATATAAGAAGTGTTTAAGATCAAAACTTCTGGTTACGACGCCACAAGGACCATCCTAAGGGTCCTTTTGAAGGACCCTTCCATTTGGACCCAAAATGTCTTATTATAAAGTGGGCAACCACGAGCAAAGTGACGAGCCATCATTTGATCGGCGCTCTATTGATTGAATCTTAGGTTAAAACAAATTTAATTGGACAATATGGTCCAAAATACCATTCTTTAACCCGATCGATACCATGCAGTATGATGTCATCGATGGGACTTCGGGGCATAGGTCGTGGGTTCGTAGGTAGGGGCTTTGTTTAATTTTTTTGATTTAAGTTAAAGGAATTAACTATTTAGTTGGTAAGTTAATGAATTAACGGTTAAGGGATTGTTAAATAAGTTTGTTAAGGGACTATATACTACTTAACTCATTAAACTAGCCTAATACTCCATATATTCGAAACCCAAATTCTCTCAAACTTCTCTATACTTCCTCTCTCTATTCAAGATCCCATTGAAGACATAAATTCAAGGTGGACTAGAGATTCAAGAATTAATATTTTTTGCATCAAACTCTAAGGAATCCAAATGTATGGAAGATCTTCACTCTTGGGATCTCCTTCCCTAAGAGGCTTTTCAAAATTGATTTCAAAAGATGACAAAAACATGGGTTTCATTCTAGTGTCGAATTTAAATTTCGAATTGCTTTGATTTTTCTTTCTTTTTATTAATAAGGATAGAATATGACTATGAATTTATTAATTGTTGTATTTCTTAGTCCTTGACTTAATTTTATGAATGAATTCATGAATAGAATCCCTTACCCTAACCCTAGCTATGAAATGGACTTGTATATGATTAGGGTTGTTTGAATTGGTTTTATTGTTTTTTAATCACAATATAATGATGATGATGAGTGGGTTATAATATAATGACGATGACTTGAGGGTTACATTCTTGACGAATGCCATGGAGGATATTTGGTTAGACTTTGTGATCTTGAACTCTTTACTTCTATAATGATGGATTAGAATTGGTGATGATTTTGTGCAATTCAAGTATTATATGTGATTTAATTAGGAATATACGATATAATGTATATGACGGCATGTTATGGGTATGTTGAATGTGACATCATGGTGAGGCTATGATTAATTTTCAAGATGGTTTCTCTTGTGTGCCTTATATGATATGACCATGATATGTTGATCTCAATAATGATGTTTTGTGATGAAAGGAAGTTCTCATCATGTGCCTAGTGAGCTTAATGACATGCTATATAAGGGGTAGTCTCCAATGACCTATATCAAGCTATGATTGCTTAAGAGGTGTTTACTCCCCGTACAAGAGACATTCACCAAATGTTCTCATAAAATGAGGGCTACAAATGCTAATTGGCATTTAGAGGGTTAAAGGCATATGTCCTTGTTCTGTAACTATGTTGCCCCTACAGGAATACTAGCTAGTGGATCCACCTAGAATGTTATGTTCATATTTTTGTCCTACCTTGTTAAGTAGACTACCTTCTATCGGTAAAGGGCTTCATGACAACGGATTCCATTTTAAGCTCACCCGTTCTATTGTCGATTAAGGCGATTGTTTCCAATTGGAAAATGAATGTAATAAATTGAAAAGTAACTAGGGTGTCTTAAGGGGTTTTACTTAATGTAGGTAGGGGTATGCGACTCTACTTATACATGGCACAATTTGACATGAGGAAAGCCTAGGAGGTTATTCTTATGTGCTTATGATATTAATGAAATGTATATGATGAATTTATATGTTAACGATCTTATACGGTGTTGGTTTAATTAATGAATATGTTATTTCTCTACGTTATATGATTATTAATATGTATGGTATATATATATATATATAAGATATGTGTTGCTTATGATCCTTTATTTAGTTTACTTGATTATGTGGGAGCATAGGGCTTCACATAAGCATTACGCTTGTAGCCTTGGTAAGGGGTTGTGAGTAAGGCTCTAGTGTGTTGTGATACTATGGATTCTTGTACATGATTTTCTTTTATGAAATTATGTTTAAGATGTTATGCTGATATGAACTTGATATGATTCAATTCATGTTGATATGACTTAAATTGATAATATCCACGTTAACTTGACATTATAATGATATGGGCTTTGTGTTGATTATGGACTTGTATTAATCGAATATCTGATTATTGTCTTGTATATGTTCTTAATTGTTCATAAAGGGTTTTGAAAGTGACTTAGCATTGTCTTGAACTAAATGTCCCTTTAAGAGTTATTTCAATGTTTTATGTGCATATGTTTCCATACTTAGTACATGTGGTTGTACTATCCCATATTTTGCCCCTTTCCCAAATAATGTAGGTTCAGGCTGCTTAGGTATCAAGGTTGCAATGCAAGAAGACATGGAATTTTCCCCATGTTTTGGTAGGTCCTCTACTTCTAAAATGGTGCCACATGTTCTACCTTTGTAACATTTCTATATTATAAACACATTCATTTGTTTTCTATCCTTGAAGACAGTTGTAATACGACATATGTAACAACTATGAATTTTTATAAGGCTACGCCGGAATCTTTAACTTTTTTTAGGTGGTTAATGTGAGACGACTTTATTAGACTAAATCCTTATGTATTGGGTTGACTATTGCAGACATTATTGGGATCCCTCCTGGTATTTGTTCTCATAAAATCCAACTCATGCCCGATAATAAGCCAAGATTTGAGAACTAGAGACGCTTAAATTCACCTATGCAGGAGGTCATGAAGAAGGAAATCCTTAAATGGTTGGATGCCCGAGTAATCTATCCGATCACCGATAGTAGTTGGGTATGCCTTGTTCAGTGTGTACCGAAGAAAGGGAGAATGACTATGGTCCCCAATGAGAAAAATGAACTTGTTCCAATGAGACCGGTTACTGGATGGAGGGTGTGTATGTATTACTGTAAATTAAATGCATGAGCCGATGGACAAGCTGTTGGATAGACTTGTTGCAAAAGGGTGATACTGTTTTCTTCACGGATATTCGGGGTATAATCAGATTTCTATTGCACTAGAGGATCAAGAGAAAACCACCTTTACTTGTCCATTTGGGACCTTTGCGTTCAAGATGCCATTTGGGTTATGCAATGCACCCGCCACGTTTCAGGGATGTTTGATTTCGAAGTTATCCGACATGGTTGAAGATACTTTTGATGTTTTTATGGATGATTTTTTCTATGGTTGGTGAATCATTTGAGCGGTGTTTGAACAATTTATTTGAGGTCCTTAAGAGATTTGAAGACTGAAATTTAGAACTAAATAGGGAAAAATGCCACTTCATGGTGAAAGAAGGTATTTTTTTGGATCATCCACTTTCGGAAAAGGGCGTAGAGGTTGATCGAGCTAAAGTCGAGGTAATAGAGAGACTTCCCCTACCTATCTCTGTAAAAAGTGTGAGAAGGTTTCTTGGGCATGCATGTTTTTATCGGAGATTCATCAAAGATTTTTAAAGAATTGTACATCCGTTGTGCAAACTGCTGGAGAAAGATTGTAAATTTTATTTTGATGAATTTTGTCTTAAAGCATTTGGCGAGCTAAAAGAAAAAATTGGTGTCTGCACCTATCATTATTTCTTCGGATTGGAACATTCTATTTAAGGTGATGTGCGATGCTAGTGTGGTTGCTCTTGGTGTGGTATTGGGACAAAGAAGGAACAAAATCCTTCACCCCATTTACTATGCTAGTAAAGCCCTAAATGAAGTCCAGAAGAACAACACAGTGACTGAGTAAGAACTCCTTGCAGTAGTCTTTGCATTTGAAAAATTTCGCTCTTATTCCTAGTTACTAGAGTTATAGTATATACTCACCATTCAACATTGAGATATTTGATGGCAAAAAAGGATGCAAAATTGAAGTTGATTCGTTGGGTATTACTGCTACAAAAATTTTACTTTGAAGTGAGGGATAGAAAAGGGACGGAAAATAGAGTTGCCAATCATTTATCCCGTCTAGAAGATGAAGCTATGAGAGAGTTATGGGATAAGACTGATATTGATGATACTTTCCCTGATGAGCATGTATTGGCTGCCTCACAAGACTTGATTCCACGGATCGCAGATTGCGCGAACTATCTGGCTAGTGATATCATTCCATTGGACTTGTCCTTTCATCAAAGAAAAAAAATTCATGTACGATGTGAAGAAGTTCTGTTGGTATGAACCATACTTATATTGTAGTTGTGCCGATGGGCTTATTTGGTGTTGTGTGCCAAAATGTTAGATGTTGAGTGTTTTAGAGGTATGCAATTCCTCACCCGTTGGTGGACATCATAGTGGTATTCGAACCGCTCATTAGATATTACAATGTGGTTACTATTGTCTAACTCTTCATCAAGATGCTCATGAGTTTGCTAAAGCATGTGATAGATTCCAATGAGATGGCAGTATTTCAGTAAAGCAAGAGCTCCCTGTAAACCGCGTTCTTGTGATTGAGTTTTATGATGTTTGGGGTATTTACTTTATGGGTTCTTTTGTGATTTCTCATGGAATGAAGTAAATTTTAGTGGCGGTTGATTATGTATCTATATGGGTGGAAGCTATCGCCATCGCAAACAATGAAGGAAAGAGTGTCATTGCGTTCTTGAAAAAGAATATATTCTCTCGATTTGGTACCCCAATGGCAATTATTAGTGATGTGGGATCCCACTTTTGCAACAATTTTGTCAAGGTATTAGTGGAGACATATGGGGTTGCCATAATGTGGCCACTCCTTACCATCCTCAAACTAGTGGGCAAGTTGAAGTGTCAAATAGGGAGATCAAACAGATATTGTCAAAAACATTGAACGCTATTAGAATGGATTGGTCAAGGAGGCTTGATGATGCTCTTTGGGCCTACCGGACAGCGTATAAGACTCCCATAGGTATGTCCCATACCAACTTGTATATGGGAAAGCTTGTCATCTTACGGTTGAATTAGAGCATAAAGCCATGTCGGCTATGAAGAAGTTGAAAATGGATTTCAACAAAGCTGCAGAACAATAGTTAACTGGGTTGAATGAACTCAATGAATTTCGCCTGAAAGCTCATTAAAGCTTAGCCCTCTATAAAGAAAAGATGAAGAAGTACCATGACATAAAAATTGAAAAACAATTTATGGTTGGGGATTTGGTGCTTTTATTCAATTCTAGGTTGCGCTTGTTTCTGGGCAAGCTCAAATCCAGATGGATTGGCCCTTACTTGGTTACCCAACTATTTCCTCATGGAGAAGTTGAGCTGGAAACCAAGGAGGGTGTGCGGTTTAAGGTTAATGGACAACGAATAAAAATCTATTTTGGGCATGCTGAATCGGCGAATGAAGTGATCGAGGCATACCATCTTGATGAAGTCTGAGTAATCAAGTGTCTTCTGTCATGCCGCGACATTAAATCAGGCGTTGGTTGTGAGGCAACCCAATACGTATAGTTTTCTTCCTACTAATGGTAGCATTTTCTATTAATGGGTTTTAAATTTGCAGGTAACACATTACCAGGAAATTCTGCAAAAAATCACTCTGCAACAGTCACTGACGGATACATCGACGGACCATCACGCATGCGACGGACCGCTGCATGAATCCACCGTGCCAAGTACGTCTTTCATTTATTTTCAAAATAAGGGCACACGCGATGGAACCGATGATGGACCATCGCGTCTGCAATGGACCGTCGTCGGGGACTCGTTGCGTCATTAATTAGCATACCCGACCCGACCCGGCTGGGGAATTTTAAGAATTGTCACCATTAAAAAACCCCACCCCTTCATTTCAACCATTTTCTTCCCTTTTTCACCCATTCCATCCCTTTCAAACTTCCAACTTCCTACCTCTCTTCTCTATAAACTGATCACTTCCCCAAATCCCCAAATCCCCAATTCCGAAAATCTCCTTTCTACTTGTCAGAGTCTTCTGCTGTGGTTCTGCTCTTGATAACCAAGTGCCTCATTTGCTTGTTTTTCTCCTCTTCTCAGATATGTCTCTAATCTCTACCCATTTACATTGCATTTTTTTTTCAATTACTATTAACCTATTTCATTTTGGTGGGTCTTCATCCTTTGATCCTATTTTTTCTTACCTAGGTTGAGAATCCTCCAATTGCCTTGTTAAAACTTGATAAATTGGTGCTTTAGCATTGGTAGTTTTTTAGGTTTTTGGGTTAGAAACATGTAGGTTGACACAAAGTATTTCGTTTGAGTCATGAGGGGATGATTGTGGAATCTTAGTTCTGCCACTGAATGACAGAATGAGACTCCGATGACAGACAATCGTATCCACGATGGACCATCATAGGGTCTGTTCAAACACACCACTATTCAATTTCTCTAAGTGTTCACCAACAGACACATGCAACGGACCGTCGTTCCCACGATGGTCCGTCTTGCACAACAATTATGGTTGTGAGAGACCCTTGTCCTTAGGGTATCTAAATTTTTCTAAGTGTCTTATGTTGGACATCTACAACGGACCGTCATACTCTCGACGGTCCGTCCTACACAACCATTCTTGTTGGCAGAGACCCTATTCCTAAGGTTCTCCATTTTTTTTTCAAGTCCTCTAACGGACATCTACGGTGGACCGTTATTCCTACGATGGTGCTTCCTGCACAACCGTCATGGTTGTCAAAGACCCTTATCGTAAGGGTCTCAATTTTTTTTAAATGTCCTCTGATGGACATTTACGACGGTCGTCAAACCCACGATGGTACGTCCTTCACAACCGTAATGATTGTTAGAGACCCCTCTCCTAAGGGTCTCCATAATTTTTTAAGTGCCCCACAACGGACATCGATGACGAACCATCATTATCACAATGGTACGTCCTTTTAATCCGTCATAAATGGCAAAGACTTTCCGTTATGGGTCTACAAATACACATATTTTAATTTAGACATGACGGACCGTATGACGTTCCTTCATACTCACGACGAGTTATCACCTGGTTCGTCGTGTTTCACTGTTACTACAGAGATGTCTTACAACTTTGCTCTTATGTTTTTTTTGTCGATTTTGTTCCTTTTAGTACTCATAATGATTCTTTACAGGTACTATCTCTAATGGCACCGAAACACGATTGAGTTTATGCACGAGGGCATTCAATATCTGTCGCCCCGTCTGCCCAATTGGTTATAGGCTCTGATAATGAGCATGATCCCGAGTACATGCCCCTAGGCACTGCCTCTCCAGCACGAGTTGCACGTGCAACTAGATCTATGCCCAAAAAGGTGGCGTCTGGCGTAGTCACTTCCTCTAGTCTGATAAAGAGTGTACACTGACCAGCACACCTTCTAGGTCTGCTACACATAAAGAAGGTGCGTCTGGCTCCTTAGGAGTTTCGTGGTCGGAGGAAGCCTTCGGGTCTGAGAAGTCTTTGCACCCGTCACAACTGCACAGTCTGCCTCATCAGATGAGGCTGATAGTCCTAATTCCACTCCAGGATCACCGCTTGGTGATCTTACCCCATTGTCGACCAGACCCACCGGTGGTGTGTCGACGGGAAATACCAAATGTATTCAGATGCCAACTTTCTAAATGATAAAGGTGTCCTGACACGGACCCTTACACTGGAGAGGCGGGTACTTATGGGAAGTCTTCCCACAATGCCAGACATCCACAATCTCTTCACCATACACCGACTAGAGTGGACATCTCGTTCTTTAGTCCGCTACAGTGAGGAGTTGGTCTGAGAGTTTTATGCCTCTTATGTGGTGACTCTCCTATCACAGATAGATAGATAGGCTGCCCCCGATAAACCGAACCTACTCAAGCACATAAAGTACGTGGCACACAGGTTGACATCTCCCTGCCAGCCATCTGGCGGTATATATACGGCAAGGATGTTGATGCTAACAGGACCCCTCTCACCGGTGAGTTCGACTATCTGTGGCAAATTGTAAATGATGACCAATTCTTGTGTGAGCCATCGCTGAGAGAGACCACTAAGAGGTGGATGGCCCTGCACTTGTCTATTGATGGAGAGGGCGCCGACTAGGTAATGGAGCCGAAGGGATCCCTTAGAAAGGCTAACTTAATCTTCAAGACTATGTTTTTCTGGTTGATTGTCCTCCGCTGCCTTTACCCCATGGCTGCTTATAATATAGTTACATGGGATCGTGCAGTTCTGATGGCGGAGATTATAGCCGGGATTGAGGTGGACTTCACTTGGCTTCTACAGGCGGTCATGCACGAGAGGTCTTTCAAGGTCACCACTACTTACCCTTTTCCGTGCAGAATATTTTCCTTATGCAGGTAAAGAGGTGTGCCCATCTGGGATATTGATCAGCTCAAGAATCCGCTGGGCACTATTGATATCGGCCTCATCAGGGATGAGGCAAATGAGTTGGCTCCATGCAGAGGACCCCGTCAAGAGTTGCCTCCACTTGGTGAAAATATGGCTTATACGGTAGCACATTTTCGAACGGCTACGCAGGCTACTTCCGAAACCACTGACACTACCCCGGTCGAATCTATCCCAGGTAGAAGCACTGACCCTAGCTCCTCTCGCTCACTCCCTTTCCCCGCTCTGCTCCCGCTTGCTAGGGTCCACAAACTAGAGGCTCAGATGTCCACACTTCTGCATCACATCCAACCTTGGATGCAGAGGTGTATTGCTGAGGCGGAGGAGCGCTTGGAGCATAAGATTGACCAGCACACAGAGTGGAAGATCGTTGAGGTACATCAGCACTTAGACTCTTTTAAATTGCGGGTGCTAGCACGGACAGCCCCTCAGGTGTACATGTCGACCCTTCAGGTTGGGGTTTAGACTCTACGAGAAGATATAGATATGATCCTAGAGGCTAGGGTGCCTGCGTCTGAGGGACCCTCTTTCAGAGCCTGCTGAGGACATATTGTTAGCGGCTTTATTCGCCAATTCTGATATTCCACCACCTCCCCCTCGAGAGCATGCCAAGAGGCGTAGGGGTCGAGAGGAGGATGAGGCTAGAGCACGAAAGAAGGAGTGCGGTGAGATGGATCACATGCCCTTCTTCAATATAGCAATTTCTTAGCCTATACAAAATAAATTCAAAAAAAGCCCAAATGAAATTAATCCCTCTTTGATCCAAATGATTAGAGCTTAAAATAGACCTTTCTTTTTCACCCCAACTGATATTTTCTGAGAATAATGTGTTGGCCCTGGTCCCTACTTGGAAATGTGCACCTCAGCTTATGCCAAAAGTATAAGTTGAGGGTGGATAATGCAGTAAACCACCTTTTCATTGACCTGACCCAACTTTGTGTATTGTGTACTTTGACTCATGACAAAGCCATGACTTGAGGGTGTCTATTATGAGGAATGCTCCGGAAAGTGGGGTTGAAAGAACAAAGAGAGAGAAAAAACAAAAGTAATGTGACTCAAGAACCTGTTTAAAGAAAAGTGAAATAAAAGAAATAAATAAATACAACCAAGAAAAAAAGATAGTCACTTACACAAATGAAGAAAGAATGGAATATAGGAAGGTGACGAAATTTGAGATATTGGGCGAAACAAAACGATAAAAAGTGGTAAGTTTAGCCGATATGTCAAGGAGGGCCAAAAGTCCTAAAGTATACCTAAATATACCGTGCCTGACCCTGCGCTTATGTTAAAAGCTAAGAAAGTCCTATCGTGATCCTAAGAGTTGTACGGAGAACTTCAAGCACTAAAAATAAGGGCAAGCTTTTGGCAATATGTATAAATGAGTTGTGAATTTATCCTGAGAGTGAGCGTTCAAAAGTAATCCTTATACTCAAACTTAAATCATTGTGTGAAAAATGAGGATGTTGTTTTGAAGTGAGGATACTTGTTGTAATACTGGAAATAGTAGCACCTCGGTGAGAAATTGAAGTAGATAGGTGTCAGTGCGTGGTGAGTCTGTGTCATGGTCTAGTTCCACATAATTCAAGCCTAATAGTGCTAACATGCAAAAACATATTGAGAATGATCGGGATTGATAGCCAAATAATTGCGAAGGATAAAATAGGGATAATATTGTACAATAATTTTGTAGATAGTCATAGTGCATCACTTGAGTACAAAAAACAAATATAAGTTGAGGATGTTGATTTACCGTGGTTTCATGGTATTTTTAATTCTTTTTCCTTAAGTTTAGTTTGTGTTCAAAAGCCTTTTTGTATTGATTTTTATGTAAGTTTCTCCTTATATGCAGGACATCTGTCCAGAGATGAACGCGGAAATTTTTGAGCTAAGAATGTAGAAGAGACCCCCTACGGAGCTTATGGCGGTCTATCGAGCCTGTGACGTTCTGTAGGTTGCATCGTAGTGAAGCTGATGAAGGAAGATGGGGAAGTCTGACTTAGTGTGGGATTACGGAAGTCCACTACGGACCATCATAGCCGCAATGGTCCGGTCTATTGGTTAATCGCAATGATTAGAGAGTAGTCCCAGCACCCGAATTCCAACCAGTTTAAGTATTATGGAATGGAGACCCTCGACGGACCGTCGTGCTTGGAATTGTCCGTCATACATTCCATTGAGGTTAATGAAATAAAAAAGCAGAAGAATTTATCAAGTATTGGACGAAGGAGGCCATGACGGCCCGTCGTGACCACGACGGTCCGTCAGGAGGTTCATCGACTCGTACGCGTTTTGAGAGATTTTCAGTAATTAGAATCCTTCTTTTATTATGTTTTTGTTTTTATTATAAATAGTTCAAAAAACCTCATTATTGGGGTTAGACTATTTGACAA
This sequence comes from Solanum neorickii, assembly GCA_027704865.1. Taxonomy (NCBI): domain Eukaryota; kingdom Viridiplantae; phylum Streptophyta; class Magnoliopsida; order Solanales; family Solanaceae; genus Solanum; species Solanum neorickii. Next base: position 6,116,665 of record JAKWJC010000369.1, read on the forward strand.
TAGACTCTTTGATAGTAGACTTTTTGACAGTTAGACTTTTTGATAATATTTAGTTTTCTTGTTCTACGTATTGAAGGATTAATTTCAGTAATTGTTACACTTTTTCTGGAATTGATTGTTGATACTTTTGTGGATTAATCAAGTAAATTTCTAGATTTTATTTTTTCTCATCAAAGTAAGTGCATGAATCCTTATATTAAATATATGAATAGTGTGATTATGACCATGGTAACTAAACTCCATAACTAGGGTTATGGAAACCATGGGTGAATAATGAAGTAAAAACTAACTAAAATAGCAATTCTAGAATAGTGTCTTGTATGTATTTATAATTATTTCGTTTAGAAGTCTTTTTAACGGATGACCAACGTTAGAACTCACCTTAATTCTACTTGCCATACCAAGGAGGTAGATAATAGGAAAAGAATGATCAACATAGATTTAGTGTATACTATCGAATAGGCTAGTGTTGATTGGTACGAGGTAATAACTTAGTCAAATAGCGAATAGAATGCTTAATATGAGGTAAAGGTAAGGTTAGTATAGCAACACACGTAGCCGGACCAGGGTGCGGAGTAAGATTTTCTACATGCCGGACCAATGATTTAGAGATACATAACATATCACATTATATGCAAGATACTCGGAATAAATTTTTATAGTTAGAATTATCAAGTTAATCTAGTTAATTACTTTCATTAATATAGATATAAACCCCCCCCCCCCATTACTGCCTTTTGTTTTCTAGGAAAATAATTGACTAAATCATAGTAAAAATAGAATAAAGTTAAGTCTGAACTCTTGTCCTCGTGGGAACAATCCCAACCTCATTTGTTGGGTTCTTTACTTCATACGACCGTCTTTTTTTGTTATTTGAGAAGTAAGTTTGAGCGTATCATCGCTTAGTCAAATTTTAGGTCATCTGAAGTGTGGTGATTTAGTGGGTAACCTGCTTGTTGCTTAGTGAATGCTAAGTTGTCTTGTGGTGATAGCTAAGTGGGCAGAGTAACATCTACTTAGGCTCTTCAATCAATAGAGATATTGCTTGGTTGTGAGATTAATAGCTTTTTCTCACTTTGTTGTAATCAGGTTTAATTTTTGCTTGTGAAGATTAGTGAAAACAGCTAAAAATCATGTGTGACAGGTCTATGTTTTACTCCCTTGGGAAAGGAGGTTTACACGTAAACTGCTTATGTTGTTTTCTGTCTTAACTTACTCATCGTTCTTACTTGGAGTGTGTCAAGGGAACAAGTCCATTTACTGGTAGTGGACACACGTATTCGAAAAATTGAATATAACAGTAGGTTCTCTATAGCTGGTTAACACCAAGAGAGTGGTTCCTACATCAGAATGGATGCTCCACTTAACCTAGAAGAAGGCCAATCCTCAACTCGACCACCGTGTTTTCATCACGAGTTCTATAGCTGGTAGAAAACAAGAATGCATGACTATCATATGGCTGAGGATAGTGAAATATGGGACATTTTGTTGGATGTGTTTTTTATTCGAACTTCTTAAGTAAAGGACAATGAGAGAACTTGAGTTGTTCTAAAGACTAGTCAACAATATAACAAAGCAGACAGAAACACGATTGAGAAAGGATACAAGGCTATGAAGATGTTGGTTTGTGGTATAGTTGCTAAAGAATACAATCGTTTTTTCGCTCGTGAATCAGCAAATGCGATCTAAGATTGTCTCATGAAGTTACTTAGCAGGTGAAGGAATCAAAGGTGGACATGCTCACTTCTCAATATGAAAATTTCAGAATTAAGGAAGGGGAAACTATCTACGACATGTACACTAAACTTTCCTCCATAAGCAATGAGGTACGAAATCTTGGAGAGCCAATCAGTACCAACAAGCAAGTTACAAAAGTTCTTCCAATTCTTTCTATGTCATGGGAAAACAAGGTTGATTCTAACACTGAAGCCAAGGATCTGAAAGTTCTTACGATGGACGCTCTTATTAGAAATATCATGACACGTTAAATTAATAGAAGTCTAGACTTCTAAAAGAACGAGACTAAGAAAGACAACTCTCTAGTGCTCAATTTTACTACAGGAGAAGAGTCTAGTGAAGAAGATGATACGACCTATCTTGCAAAGAGATTTCAAAAGATCATAAGAAAAACTAAGGATTTAGAAAAGGAGGGTATCGACCTCTAGCTGCAACTGCTACTGACACTTGTCACAAATGTGAAACGGTTGGGAACTTTATAAGGGACTGTCCGATGGTAAAAGCTAAAAACAAGGAGTATCAAAGGCCAAAAGGTGAGAAAGTTAAAAAATCTCTTCATTGAATCCGCTATAGAGTTGACTACTAAAAGGGATTCTATGAACACAGATCTTGACAGTCTTAGTGAAAATAGAGAGCAGTCATTCAGGAACAACTAGTTGTTCTTGAATCTAAAAAACTAGAACTCAGAAACCAACTAGATTTGATAATTTTGAAATCTGGGAAAAGAATGGGAGAGTTTACTAGCTTACAAGCTAAATTGGAAGCAAATATAAAAACTGCTGAGACTGAACTTTCTCTAGCACTGGAAAAAAATATTCATTTAGCTGAGACTCAACTTGCTCAATACTTCTGTTAAGTGGACCAAATCATCCAAATTCCAGTCAAATATCACTACTGATAGCAACTAGAGCAAAAGGGGTCTAGGTAGTTTGAGTATTACTCTTCCCTACAATCCCCATGGTAAATATGTGCATATGTCAAATAATTTTGTATTCACTATAGTAAAAATGGACATTTCAAACAAGAATGTGAGGCATAGAAAGAGTCATGAAAAAACTTCTCAATCTATGCTAGACAAAAAAGAGTACTGAGAGGGGGACCTGGTCCTATAACTAATCAATTGAACAAGAAAAGAATCAAAGTGCGTCACTGGGAAAGAAACACTTTAATTACTACTCTATCTACTTATTGGTAACTCAAGTAAAAATGGGTTCTCAAGTCTAACAAGTGATATTTATTGCTGGAGAGTGAAGGAAGTAGCAATCAGTTTTTGTTTATGGACAGTGGATGCTCAAAGAAAATGACTGGAAACACAAAAAAACTTCATCTCACACAAGCCACTTCAACGGGGAGGTGTCTCTTTTTTTGTGATAGAAAGAGAGATATATTCTAAGTGTTGGAAAATCTATTGAAGAATCCATTGAAAATGTTTACCATGTGAGCGTATAAAAGTACAGTCTTCTTAGTGACTCCTATATTTGTGACAAGGGAAATGAAGTCAAGTTCACTTCAGAAAATTGCAACGTAACCACCTTGTCTACAAATAAGGTGGTTCTTACATCTCGAAGACGTAAAAATATTTATGTGGAAGACCTAGAAACATGTCAGAGAGATGATCTAACATGACTGAGTGCTCAAAGTGAAAATGCAGACTTGTGGTATCGGAGTGTAGGCCATTTGAGCTGGTATTTGTTAAAAAACATGTTTCTAGGGACCTGGTCCGTGGTTTGAAAAATTAATCATTAGTGAAATCTAGGTTTGTGATGCATGTGTTAGAGGGGAAAAGACAAGATCCTCATTCAAGTCAAAGAAGCAAGTGAGCTCATTAAGAAATATTAAACTGTTTGCACATAGATCTGTGTGGACCCTTGAAAGTTCAAAGTAGAAAAGGAAAAGAAGTACATCTTGGTTTTTGTTGACGATTACTCAAGATTAACATGGCGTTTCTCCTAAAATCAAAATCTGTGATAGCTAATGTGCTGATTATCTTCTTCAAAATGATCCAAATAAAATTGAATTGTTTGGTAGTTAGGATCAAGTTTGACAATGGAGTCGAGTTTGAAAATGCAAAGATTGTTGTGTTTTGCTTAAAAAATGGAATTAGACATAACTTTTAAACTTTTAGAACACCTCAATAAAAAAGGGTGGTAAAAAGGAAGAACAGAATATTGGTGAATACTCCTAGAACCATGCTCATTAAGTCAAATCTCTCTCAGAATTTCTGGGCTACGGCAGTCTGCACGACGTGTTATGTGACCAACATATGCTTTATTAGGTAGCTGCTGAACAAAAGACCGTATGAATTACTAAATAACAAGAAACCTAAGCTGAGTTATCTATGGAATTTGGGTGCAAATGTTTTGTTCCGAACAATGGAAAGGATGATCTTGGAATGTTTGTTTCTAGAAGTGACAAACGGAATTTTTTTTAGGATACTTATCATCAAGCAAAGCCTACAAAATTTTCAACAAAATAACTCAATGCATTTAAGAAAGTGTTCATGCAATATTTGAAAAAGATGACCACTTGAGGAACCTGGAAATAAAGGATGAAGATGACCTGAAAGAACTTTTCTAAGCACATAAAAGTGAAGGTAGCACCACTAAAGCACATTTAAATTTTGATCATGATGATGCCGATCTAGGTACATCCAAAAAATGAAGGGAGATGATCAGTTTGTAGAAGGATCTTCTCCCATACAAAATGCAAATCAAGATGAAACTCATCCTCCTGGGGATGAGGATTCAGAAGATGAAGAAGTTTAGATGACTCTGTTCCAAACCTTAGTGTCCAAAACAATGTGGTGATGGAAGCACAATTCATCCCATCCTATTGAGAATCGTATCTCTCCACTGAATTTTTGAATGAAAACTAGATCAGAAACAAGAAACCTTGTTGCATTTTCAGCTTATATCTCTACCATTAAGCCTAAGTGTAAGACACCCAAAATGAGTTAGGCTGTATAGAGCCTTACTTGTGACTATAATAATGTTAACAGGTATATTAAGTGTTTTAATGTATTCATGGGTGGTTTGAAGTCATTTGGATGTCCAACGTCAAGGGACGATAAAAATATTCAACAACAAGTCACCTAAGGTGCCTTATGTGTTTTTATGTGCTTATGTGTGTGTATAATGACATTATGAGTTCATTTAATGATTAATAATGATGTTTATAAATAGTGTATGCAGTTTGATTAAGTTTAGAGGTCAAACATCCAAGAACGTGTCAGACGTTCAAAAGTAAGCCCTTGAGACGTTCATGTGTGTCTGGAGTTTGCCTTGCACGTTTGGATGTGTTTTACGTGTTTATTTTGGATGAAACTTGCGTGTAATTTCATCAACATGTTAAGGTGTATATTTACGTTTGAAACGTCTGGGTAATATTTCCCAAGGGCCCCGCAAGAGGCTCTCAAGAAGGACCCAAAGGCTGTCGAGACATTCCCTTGACAGTGTCAATCAACGAGCTCAATTGACACCTCGTCAGTCCATGGACGCCCAGTCGATTTGCCGCATAGGTTAACACTTAACTCAGGAGATGAATCCACAAAGTAGAAGCCTCAATCACCATTGACGGAGCACCAGAACGGGTCGTTGTTCCAATAACACCCATTCGACTGGTGTCCGTAGGTTCTTCCTACAACTGCTTGCATGCGATTGTTTTATTTAAGGAGTGAATGGGAAATTCACCACACGTCCTAACCTAACCCTACTAGGTTTATTTGGTTATTTTTGGGTGTATTTAAGTTATGAAAAACGAGATCAACCCATTCTCAAATCCTTCTACACAAATTAGACTTTCTCTCCAAAACCAATTCCCTCTAGAAACCTCCATTGAAGGTGAAGCTCAAGATCATATTGGAGATTGGATTACTATGGATTATTCATGATTTTTAGAGGTTTTCTTCTAAATAAAGCTATGGTGATCCTTCATCTCTAGTTATCCTTCCTCCTTCATAGTTATCTCAAAGTTTTCAAAGATATTTCATGATAAAACTTTTAATCTTTCAATCTAGCCATGGGTTGTTTCTAAAAAAGTTTTCAAAGGCTTAATAAATATAATTATATGATAATGTATTTATTTTAACGTTTATTTCAATCAAATTGCATGATGAACCCATGTCCCTTCCCAAACTCAATTGAGCCCTTGCATGGGCATTGTAATTGTGGCTTGTTATTGATTGAATTTTAATTTTTTTACATTGAATTGCTAATGTATACTATTAATTAAGTAAATTTATTATGATATTGTTTAATGATGAATGTGTATCAATATAAGAATATTTGATTAAGTCTAGTCTATGTTTTCACTATAACCTTACCTCTATTATGCATGAATGTGGGATTCGATTGTATAGGGAAAAATTGTATATAATACCTTACTTTGATGTTATTGATGAATTATATATAAGTGATTCATGTGTATAAAGGTTTGATTAGCCTATGTTCTTCTATCATCCATGGATTCCTAATATAGAATGCTCACTGTAATTTTTGCTTTTTTACAATTGTGGTAGGATTTTTTTTATGAAAAGATCATTTTAGTTGTGTATATTATAGAATAATTTTGGGTATGAATCCTTGATTATAAAAGTAAAGGAGTCTTGGTAAGAATTGATCTAGGTTCTTCTAGCCTATAAATTTAATATTTTAAGGTACATAATGTAATTTAATCCTAGAGTAGATAAATCATGAGTTTGACTTGATTATTATGTATTTAGATACTTACCTAGATATATACCATTAATGAAATATGATTGATGATACATGGTAAAGAAATTTGTTAATGGTCTATGTCCTTCTACCTTCTAGTATGTTGGTGATCTGTTGTAGTAGTTTGTAGCATGGTTTGGTAATAGCTTATGTATGACGTCATATATGATTATTGCACTTTATCTACTTCCCTATACTTGAATTGTTGATGAAAGAGTAGTAATGTTTAATGATGACCAAAGGCTAAAGGATTGGTAAGATTTGCTCCACTTCACTACTTCTCTATAGTATTGTTGATGAAGCCTTGTATCACATTGTTTGGTATGGTCCACTTATGTTGGCATTGTTAGCATTATTGTAAACATATATGTGATGTGATCATGTCCTTGAAGACAAATTATACTATGAATGTGTGTTGGTGATGAAGCATCCTATGAGAGGGATATGCCTAGTTTCCTATACTATCTACGATCTAGGTTGTGTTTCTAATGTCAAGCGAATGTAAATAGTTATGTTAATCTTATGTGTACTTGCTGCCTATGATGAGGTCCTATAATACTATATGTGAAGTAAAGCTCAATGAGTGTTAAGCTATGCTAACCATTGTATGATGTTATGCGATGTATCGTTCACAAGTATGAATTGATAGGTGTACTAGTATGGGCAACGGTATGGGACCTTGTCTACGAATTCACATGTGTGCCTTGATAGGATAGTTCCTAGGTTTGTCTTCCAAGTACATGCATAGAATTGTATGAACATGTTATGAATATGATTTATATGCTATGATGTCAAGTATATGTTATGAGGAAATATGAATGTGCATATTGTCTTGGTGTGTTTATATGAAAGGATTTCTCATATAGTTATACCTATGGACTTGTGCACTAATATATGAACATGCACAACGTTTTTGTGTTATGTGAAAGGTTTTCTCACATACAAGTACACACACACATGTATGAACATCTAGTCAATATAGGGAACTTAAAAGGTGTGCTCTTATGTACCCTAAAACTAGATAGGTGCTTGGATATTCTATAAGTATATAAGGAATCAATATCCTAAGCCTATATTTTTTTATGTAAAGTAATAAAGTCTATTAATAAAAATGGAACTTACCATGGTACTAAGTAAACTTTAAAATGAGACGTGTTTTCTTCCCATGCATTAAGATTCACCATTGGTTTCTCATAGAGTGTTGATTTATGTTTGAGGAAGATTTACCATTGGGTCCCATAAGGTTTGACTTCCTTTGGAGGAATATTTACCTATGGTTCCACATGTGGTGGTTGCTTCCCTTTGAGGAAGGTTCACCCATGTTTTCTCATGATATATGGCTCCAACGCCAATGAGCATGTAGAGAGTTATGTATATCTCTTAGTTCCATTAAATATGCTTGCCACTTAGGATCTAGCAAGTGAATTCACTTAATACGCTAGCGTGTTTTAATGTTATACCTTGGCTAGGTAAGAACACCTTTCATTGGTGTAAGGCTCTACTACACAAAATTCCATATTTAGCACCCGTGGTCTTAGTGTTGGTTAAGGATATAGTTTTTCTAAAGTTAAATGAACAATGGAAGTAAATGGCTAAGAACCTAACTAGGATGATCTAAGGTAGGTTTCTTAGGATAGGGTGAAGTAATGAACCTGCCTAGACATTGCCCAAGTTGCACCTTAGGATGTTCTAGGAAGGTGAGCTAAGGTGTATGTTTATGATTATGTATTTTTGCATGGCATGGTAGTAGTTGTCTTCTTCTTATGAAGAAGTGCATATTATGGTCTATGTGATGTGGTCCTGTTCTTATATGCAGTCGATTGGTCTTAATGACTACATGATGAAGGTTGTTGACATGAATGAAGTTGTCCTCATTTTCTATGGTTATTTATGAATTGGATGATAAGGCTTGTGGTCATATGATAGGATTACTAAGTATGTATGAGGTTATGGGGCTTCACATATGCATTTCACAAGTAGACTTAGAGCAGTATTGTGAGTAAGGGCTTATAATGAATTGATGTGAAGTGAAGTTAGTATATGTGCATGTTAATGTAGCTTATTGTAAAGTCATTAAGGTCTTGGATTAAATGTGTGTATCATGTACTATACTTCTATAATAATATGTGGTGACTTGTGTAGTTGTATATATGGTTTCCATGTGGCCTTCAGGTGAAGCATTGCCCCAAGTATCACTAATAGGTTGCTTGGAAGGTTAAGTAATTTAGAAGGAAATAAGTCATTGTAAAGAGAAAATAACCTCACTGTAATGTGAAAGTCAAACTATAATGTGACTCAAAAATGCCTTGAATTCAACAAGTGATTTTATATAATATTTGGCCTTAGAATTTGTTTAAATGAAGTATGTGAATGATATAAATTCTATAATATAAAGGTTTTATGAAGATTTAATCAAAAAAGGATTTAAGTATGATTTCAAGAAAATATTTGTTTTAAATGCATTTTTTTGCATGGCTGCCATACTTAGTGCATTTTTGTAATAACTCCATTCTCCTCTAATTTTTACACAAAGTGTAGGTTAAGGATGCTTAAAAGGATGTATATTATTGAGAAGCTTGTTATATGCTTCCCAAGCTCAAGCAAAAAGGAATCCTTAAGATTCAAAGATGTCCTATGTCAAGTTATTTTGAAAGTCTTGTAATTCTATAAATATGATTATGTGTTGAGTTCCCTGTCCCTAATGGTACTCTTATGATGGTGAGTCTAGGATGGCAAAAAAAAAAAGACTATAGTCTTTCAGTATGTATGATGATATTTTATCTATATATATGAAGTAATGTTCTAGCAATGTTGCGCTATGAAAGTTTTAAATTTTCCATTAAATTTACCTATGACAATGCGATTAATGATAACTTTGGGCATGTATAAGACCTTCGAGAGGTCAAGTAAGCCATGTTACTTATAGGGGGTGCTCCCTGGATGTGTTAAATGTGGTACCAAAGCATAAGGTTTATGAAAGTTTTTATAGGTTCTAAAAGTCTCATATTGCCTCGTCTAGTAGAGTCTCGATCATTGGTTTGAATCGCGACACATCAATGAGCGAGAGACTATAGGACAATAGAGTTTCCCTTCTTCATCATTCTCATGTCGTGCCATAGAACTTAACTTTATAAGATCTCTCTTATGTTTTCTTGTCGGATGGTCTTATAGATGTGATTGCTTGGATGAGATTGTATCTGTGTGCTTGACGGTGAAAAGGTGAGTTTTGATGCTGAGATTGGTTTTATGGTTTCATGAGTATGTGTGAAGGTGAATTTTTCAATGATATGTTGATATGATGTCCCCTGTGGCTATATGTGGGACCTATGTTAAATAGCATTTTATGTTGGGAATTATATGTTATGATATGGTTAAAGCATGCTAGGAGTTGTTATGATGAAAATGATTTTCTTTTTTGAATGGTATGCTACTATATGGTATTGCATGATGGTAGCCTAATGATATGATTTGAGCTCGAAATACTTTAGGAATATGTAAATGGTAAAGATGCATGTTGCCTAAGTGTATGTGTATAATGGTTGAAATACTTCCCTTGTTTATATGTAATACCCTTCATGATTGTTTTGTATTGGTTGAAGTCTTTGTATAGGCTTGGTCATAGAAGCAATGGTACCATGTTGTCCTTGTAGGGTGATGATGTGGGTTTGATTGACTTAGAAGTAACCTTACTGTAAAGTTGAATGAAAAGGAAAAGTCCCTATAGTTAAGTCTTCTAAATTGTTTTCCCTAATGTTGTATGACCTTTGTTTCTCTTGTATTGTTGATTATGACCTTGGTTTCTATTGTATTGTTGAAAACCTTACGTGGTTGAAGAGAGTGACTTAACTTAAAATTTTTATGATAATCTGCATAGATGATAAGGTTTAGAATGCCTTGGTTTTCCTATGATGACTTACTGTAATCCCTTCTAATGTGGTAATCAATTTTAAGTGATGAAAAATGAAGGTTTTTAAGTTAAGATCCTCTAAAAGTTGGGTTAAGTTTCTCTTAATTGGGTCTACCCTAAGTGGGAGATGGTGACGTGAGTAGCAAGGGTGTAGATATTTCTACCATGTCTTTTTATGTTTACTTGCACTTGAAACTAATGAAATCTAAGTAAGCTTGTTCATGAGAAATTTCTTGTTTAAAGTATGAATTGCATGACTTATATAGGTTGGTATATTATAATTGACGCTATGTTAAGCATGTTCAGAGGATTTTAGAAGTGCATGAATTATTTTTTTTAAGTAACTTCATGGTTTTCTAATGTTGATTGTGGATCTTGACATGCTAGTTGTGCATTTAACTTCATGAGATAAAGTAAGAAGCATGTTTGAAGTCACTCTTAACGTGTAATGCTTAGACTTATAATTAGAATTTTGAGTTTCGATAAAATGAAAATGATGAGTCACGTGAAAACTATGTGACTTTTATGATTTGGAAAGCACGATTGCAGGCTAACTCTTGGAAAGGGAAGGCAAGATTAGCTACTGTCCTGGAAAGTACATATGATTTGTGTTACGGAAAAGGGCGTAAAATACCCTCAAAGTATTGGAAATGGTACAAAATTACCCTCCATCCACCTATTGGCTCCAAAATACCCTTCCCACCCACCTATTGGGTCCAAAATACCCTTGTCGTCCACCTTTTGTTTCAAAATTGACCACTTATTAAACGGTTTAGTATTTGAACTATTTAAATATTTTTTAAAATACGTTATGCTCAACTATATGTTATAATTTAACTTAATAGTATAATTTATAAATCAATCCACTACCCACCCCATTAATAATCAAATCCCTCAAAATTAATGAACCCGTCACATTATTAATGCAAGCTACTGCCAATTGAGTGTTTTTAAAAATTATAGAAGAAAATTATCATACATTCAAGTGGCTAAATAAAAATTACCAATAAACATAAAAGTCCGAGTATGTTTATCTTAATTAATCTTATGTCTCAATTATGTGATGTTACTTCACAGGTAACCTTTTTTCAAAAATAATATATTAATGTTTTAAAACAAATCATAAATATTTAAAAAATTATATTTAAAAAAGTGCGTGAATCAATTCGGGATGTATTACTTCTTTACCTTTAATCATAAATTTCTAATTCTATTTTGAAAGAAAGTGTCCTCTTAAATAAGCGACTCAACCTAAATTTAATTGGGGCTTCTATTCGGATTCGAATAATTTTTAATTTCATTTTCAGATATCTATAATTTCATCGTGTTTTAGTAGTGTTTATGCCGATTTTTATATTATAATTGGATTATTAATTGGGTGAGGTTTAGTTAATAATGAGTGTGTAGTGGGTTGGTTTATAAATTATATTAATAAATTATAATTATAATCAATAATTGAACGCCAAGTATTTTAAAACATATTTGAAAAGTTTAATTTTTAAATAATTAAAAAAGTGGTCAATTTTAAACACAAAGGTGGATGACAAGGGTGTTTTGGAGCCAATAGGTGGATGAAAAGAGTATTTTTGAGCCAATACGTGGATGAAGGGTAATTTTTTACCATTTTCAATACTCTAAGGGTATTTTACGCCCTTATCCCTTTGTGTTATTTTGCCAAATGATACTTATTGTGAATGTTATTGCTATGTTAAAAATTGATATTTTGTGAAGTGGCTTTCTATTTGTTGTGATGTGCTTGGTGTGACTTACCATTTATACTTCATTAGGAAGGAAACATGAGCATGTCTTGGTTTAAAAGTTGAGAAATTCTCATTTTACAGTAAAGTTTGCTTTATTCGTTTGCTTGGGTATGAAATATTGATACATGTAAGTGTGTTGAGGAGACTCACATTCCTCCATGGACACAACTAAGCATGGTGTGGTTGAGTATGACTCTCATGGCACTAGGCCTAACCAATAAGAATCCGTTGTCAACCTATCTTACTGAAGTCTATGTGCAATGAAGTATGAGAGCTTAAATGACTTTTGAGTATTGTTGGAATCTTCCTATGTGTGATCTGACATGAGAGATCTTAAATAAAAAGAATTGTAATTACCATGTTATGATTAGGAGAAGGTTGTTCCTCCTATAAACATGATAAGAGCGTATGTGATTGATGCATTAAAGAGTGAGAAAATAAAAGTTTTGGCTTACTTGTGTTCCATTGAGTGGTAAATGTTTTAAAGTTGTGTTCCTTGTAATTTTTGTGCATTAACTTCTATATGATGATTTTATGACTCTTGTAAGCTTCTTTATAACTCATTGAAAGTCCTTGTAGTGATTGAAGTGTTCTAAGTGTCATTTGAGGACAAATATTCCCAAGTGGAGTTATTGTAAGACCCTCAAAATGAGTTAGGGCGTCTAGATATTCACTTGTGTCTATAAGCTTGTTAATAGGGTAATTAAGTGTTTTAAAGTATGCATGGGTGGTTTGAAGTTATTTCGAAGTCAAATGTCAAGCGGCGACAAAGACGTTCGACGACTAATCACCTAACGTGACATATGTGTTTTTACATGCTTATATATGTGTGCCATGATCATATAAGGTCATTAAATGATTAATAGTTATGTTCATAAATAGTGTATGTAGTCTCATGAAGTTTGGAGGTCAAACGTCTAAGAACGTCTAAGACGTTTGAAAGATAGCCATGTAGAACGTTCATGTGTGTCTTGAGTGTGCCTTTCATGCTTGGATGTGTTTTACATGTTCATTTTTTGTGAAACTTGCATGGAAGGTCTTCAATATATTAAGGTGTATATTTACGTTGGAAACGTCTGGGTATGACTTCCAAAGGGACCCGCAAGAGAGTATAACGCCCCAAAATGAACTAAGGTAAACTAGAGAGTCCTTATGGTTTATTGAGTTAATGTTAAGTTAAAATGAGTTACATTAGTTTTTTTAGGCAGTGTGTGAAGTTTGGTTAAGTTTGGAGGTCAAACGTCCCAGAACGTCCATGATGTTCGGAAGGTGTTTCTAAGAAAGCACTTGTGTATCTTGATGTGTTCGAGTGAGTTTTACGTGGTTTTGATCACAATTGATGTGGGATGTTCCTAATACCCAGATGAATTGGTTTGGGGGTTTAACGTCCAGGTACGACTCTATCTAGGTGTTAGGATCGAATCCACGCACACACACTTGATGAATGAAGAACACAAGAACTTTCTTGAGAAAGAGATGAGAGATCTAGAGAGAGAAAGAGAGAAACCAATATTTCATGGTAACACCCCATGAGTAAACTTCCACGGCCGTGGGGTATATATATATATTAATAAATCAGAGTGTTTTAGGTTACAGAGAATTAACAGTTATATATATTAATCAGGCTCCACAACCTAAAACGAGGACCCAAGAGGGGCCCTAGAAGAGCACCCCAACAGTTCGACAAAAAACTGCCAAAAAAGTGTCCATCGATTAGGCAATCAATGGCCAGTCGAAAAGGAGACGACTTGTCAATCTGGTCCATCAGTTGGACATGAAAGTCTGCAGCTTTGGGAGTTTAAAAACAAAACCACGAGCAATCATCAACGGGACGTCGACTCATTGACGGTCCATCGTTGAATGGCGTCGATGGGGGCCAACAAAGATTGTCTAGTCTTCTGCCAATTTGGGGTGTTTGTGTAAATTCACGCCAAGTCTTTTATAACCCTAGCTCAATAATTTTAGTGTCTTTAAGCTATATTATATTTGTTTTAAGTCTTAACCGTAGACAACCCCTCACTTTAAGTATTCAAACTCCCTCTCTAAAGAAAACTCTCTCAAAGTCATCATTAGAGCTAAGACTAAAGGAGGGAAAGAAGGGATGGTTTGGACGTGCTTCTTCACAAAAAAATAATGGGTTTCCTTCTCATTGAGGTATGTTATCCATCCTTGAACCCTCTTCCATTCAAGGAGTCATGTCCAAAAGATTTCAAAAAGGGTTTTCAATCTATACTTTCTTCTATTTTTTATTTTAAGCATGGGTCTTCTCGTAAAAGTGTATTAATGATTCAAATATTTTTATTCTAGTATGAATTGATGATTTTAATGTCAAAAACCTAATGAACTCATTACTATGCATATTGCAAACTTTTGGTAAGAAGTTGTTTAAATAAGCATGGTTGTGTAGGGTATGAACTTTGTTTTTCTTGTGTTGTTATTTTGGTTTAGCTACTTCCCTAAGGGACTTATTTTGATGAACTATTGATAAAATGGTTATGGGTTTTGATGGATTGGTTAAACGGTGAGTTGCTTATATTGTGTAATCTTATTATAAATTGTTATTAAGTGGTATGGTCCACCTTCTTGGTGGCGGTGTAACTTGATCAACTTGATATTACTTAGTATGTAATGTGAGTATGGATTTAAAGACCTAATGTGTGAAATGATGTCACAACATGAGTCTAGGCCCCAGACATTACCAGAGTCGTTATCCTCTCAGAGGTTGCAGACAAGCCTACATACGTCATTCTTACTTCGTCTAGGTCAATTTTAACGAAAAATCTGAAACTTTTTATTTCTTTACATGCCTACTAAACATTCTATTACATACGTAATTGCTCACCATCAACCATCTAAAATTATGATCATCAAATGAAAGAAACAGTTTATTATAACGATAAAGTTCTACTTGCAAAAATAGCACCAATACAATGTCTTAACAAAAACGAGAAATAAACTATAGTGGAACATACTCCACTAGCTCAATCCTACAACAAAGCTAGAATGTAAATGGAAAAGCATCCTCGAAATCATGAGGGCCTACCAAGTCTAGATGAATGCTCGACCTCCGGATAACTGCAGCGTTGATCCTGTAGGTCTAGCGTCCACCTGTGTCTGTACCTAAAATTTTAGAGTTTTATAGGGTTATTACACACGTATAGGCTTATTACATATCAATGACATGCATTAGTAAAAATAGCTCGTTCCTAGAAACATGATTATAGTAGGTCAAGTCAGTGGACTTGCCAAATTGAGATTAGGATAGTGAGTGATCTTTGCAAATTTGGATTACGAAAGTTTATGAGCTTTCAAAATTTGGATTAGGAAATTTATGACATGAGAGTAACATGCATAATAAAACTTAACATTTTGCACACAACACACAACATCGACACATAGCATATATCATAATTCCTATAACACATTACGTTGTTCATATCATTCATTCGAATGCCATGAGACATTGGAATCATGGACTAGACATTAAGACTTCCCAAAAATTAGGGCTTATCATATGGGACCTCAACTAGGGAGTCTCCTTTAGAAAACACAGAGTCTGCTCCGTTCATTCATACGTACTTCATTTTATTTCATTCATGGGCCAGTGTAAACACTAGTTATGCCCAGGATGTTGTTTAAGACATTCATTGGGTTCGTTGTGCAATGACCAAGAATGACCTAATGTCATTGCATCAATCTAAGTCACCTCTTGATTATCCTATCCTAACACCTTTGGTATCATTTGTTTCCTTATGTATATCATTTGAGGCTAGTATCATTCATTCATTGGGAACTTTAAATTTAACCGACATAGATTATGTGAGTATCATGAAATCCAGTGTTATGAAACCAGACACCAAAAAAAGGTGGAATCACCAGCAAAAGTGACCAAAAACATGCTAGAGTACATGGGAATTGAACCCCTCCAGATTCCTATATTGGCAGCATAGATTCGAAGACTAGGAGATATAAGGAGAACCATACCCGGCATGCCGGACAGTCTCATCTCATGAGAGTTACGTGACCCTCCACCCTTCCCGAAAGAATGAATCACAGCTCATAGCTAGTCTATCGGTGCTCACTATAAAGTTCCATTACATTCAACTCATACATCATGGAAGCTGACATCTAGTATGAGGACATCATATCTCAATAGATTATTTCTCATCTCATCATTAGTATTAAGTGTTTTAATCTCAATACTTTCATTAGAGTGTTCACAGAGACTGGTCTCTTCATTAACTTTACACTCTCATAGGTGAGTATGGTTTTGTAACATTTACTTAGGCTCATTTGAGATGGCTCTAATCTTTTACATTAGCCGCATATCATATTGTCACCGCATTCATTATCATTAGCACATTTGCTCTCCATAGTTACTCACCCATTTTTACGTGAAAGTTGATTTTATCATATGCCAATGCACTTGGCCATTTGGTTTGTTTCACACTCTTACTTACCCTTCTAGGGTTTCTTCATTTCACTGTTCATTTCATCATGTTCCAATGCACTTTGCCATTTAGTGTATTTTACAGTTGTACTTAACCCTTAGATACAAGCAATGGGGCTTCATTCATAGTTTTTCTAAGTGATTCATATTAACCCAAAATTATGTGGTACAAGACTTATGTATCTTGCAGACATGCCAAGATATTGATTTCGATCTTTAGAGGCAGCATTCATTAATTATTTACTTACGTATGACTTATTTGTCAATATCGAATATGGCAAGGGAACCCGATTTTGAATCCCTTGGACAACACTTAATCTTATTTTAAACTTGATAATCACATTTTTTAAGATTTGGGGGACCCTATTTCAATCCCCATCTACCCCATAATATTTCCTTTCTTTTTCTCCTCTCTTTTATTCGTTTAAGTCGAGGTGGTTGTGGGTTCAATCTCCCACAAGCTCATTTTTATTATTTTATCTCTTAAATTTTTCACCTATCCAAGAGGTTGTCTGTTCAATCCCCACTCTCCACATTTATTTTCTCCTTTATTTTTCTCCTAACTCTCTCATCCATTCAAGAGGTTGAGGGTTCAATCCCCACTCACCACATCTATTTTTCCTTGAATTTTTCTCACGAAATTTTTATGAAATTTTCATTTAGTGAGGTCATGGTTTCAATCCCCAGTGACCTCAAATTATTTTTTTTTTTTTAACAAAGCTAATTTTTCTAAAAGGGTGCTTGGACTACAATTTCCAGCATGCTGGAAATTAGTCTCTTCCAATCCATTTTTTTCTTAATATTTTGTTGATTTTTTTTATCTTTCATGTAATGATTTCTTGGGTTCAATACTTAGTGATATCACTTATTTTACATTAATTTTTTATTGCATTTTTTACCAATTTGTTTGGCAGAACCCATACTACCAAATGATTGAAATTTGTTCACTATTTTCAGCTTCTTTATATCATCATTCATACGTTAATTCGTAAGGCATTTCGTGGATCATTTGGTGCATATTTTAAGTGTAATATTTTTATGACTATATTCAGCCAAGAATTAACATTTCATCCAGCAAAATTACAACACTTTTACACCTCATGATTTACACAAACATTCGCACATAAAATTCAACGATAAAAACATTTTCACATAATTTCGGTTAACTTAATATGCTTACAATTCCAAACACATAATCAAGAACACATTATCACGAAAACCAAACTTCTTACTTCAAAATACAGGAAAACATAACAAAAACATGATCTCTACCCTATTTCACATTTAGATCAAAGGGATACTAGGGACAGGGAGTTCGACAAGAACGGGAACAACCTAGTTTTCGAGTAGATTTATTTGAGCCTTAAGGGTCTCTTGGGAAAGGGACCAAGAGTAATAAAACATATACCTTTTTGACTTTAAAATCATAACTTGCTGCCCAAAAACTTCACCCAAGAACACGTCTAAGCCTCCTCAATATCAGCTCCACTCGAATGACAACCTCCCTTAGCCTAGTTTGCGATTAACGTTTGTTTTCTTGTGATTTTGTGTGAGTTCTTCAATGGTGAATAACTTGGTTTATTTTTCTCCCTTTGTATATTATTTTTTCATAGAAAAAACGAGAGAAAGAATAATAGAGATTGCGCGTGAGAGTGGAGAGATAAACGTGAAAGAGTGGGACTTGAAGGAGGCTTAGGAGTCTAGTTTAAGGACTTAGTCAATAAGGTTTTTTTATTTAATAAAAATCTGATTTTTATTTTATTTTAAATCAGATAATGAATAATAATTATTAAGTAATTACATTAATTTAATAGTTTAAATAGAAAATCACTTTAATTCGTTGCGTCCACGAAGGTTTGAACCCGGGTGGAGCAAGAGTTCACTTCAAGAGCCCAATTTAGGACCTATATCCCCAAAATACCCCTATACCTCATTAATTAAATAATTCATTGCATATTTAGGGGAATTATGATACTACCTTTAGCCTGGAAAAAGACTATTTTACCCTTAGACCCTCCAAACCTATGTTTTCCTTTTTAAGTCATGTAAAGACTCCTTCAAGTAAATATTCGTATTCAAGAGCCCTACGTAGTTGAAAACCTTTTAAAGCTCAAGAAACTCCTCAAATTAGTTTTCTTTGTTGTAGCAAGGGTTCTAAGGTCTAATTCTATGTGCATCAATCCGTGTGAACCCTGCTCTAATAATAGAAATTTTTGACACATTAAGAATTTCTTATATTATCCATTTTTAGGTTGTAACAAATGAATTTATATTGAAGATGGGTCTTGTATTGTGTTTTGTGAAGCTTGAATTGCATGTTTGGCTCAAATTATGCTTAAATGAAGTATATGATTTTATGAAGCATGTAATGTGTGTGAATTGATAAATGTAGGTCTAAAGCATGCATAGAAGTTAATAAGAATGAGAGGATGCATAAGTGCAAAGTGTGCTCACATGTTCATAGACACACTTAAATTAATCCATGATGCTAAGTTAAGTTAAAAGGGGAGTTTTTGTGTGCACTCTTCGTGATTTGATATGAAGTGTTTAGAAGCAACCTCACTATATCCTAACGAGTTTCTAAGATAGGTCACATGATGAATACCCTTCATGAGTGTAGATGTTGTGTTCACTAGTAATCCTTAACCATAGTTTATAATGTTGAGAATCAGTGGGGAGTTATGCCTACACCGAGAGGAGTACTCCTTGTTTGTTATCCTTAACCTATAGAGAATTTCATTTTATGAGTTGAGATGTTGTATTCAAATGTAACTCTTGAGATTAGTACTACTCGTTAGTAGAAAATGAGTCACTTAGTAGCATTCTCCTTATCCCTTAACTCTGTGCGTGCATAGGGTAGCTATCGTGAAAGCCTTGTAAAATCTAAAAAACATGACCTCACCCTAGGCAAGTGATTATCCCTCATCTTATAGGGGTTAAAATTGGGATTCCATATTTAAGTCTCATGGTCTATGTCGGTTAAGGTAACCCCCATAAAAGAATGAATGAAATAAGTCTTTTGTAAGAACGTGCTACTTAGGGTAGGTGGTGGTATGGGAGGATATCTATCCACAACACTAAGTATGACCTTACAAAAGGGAAGACTTGGTACCAAACCTTCCAAAATAGTGTACTACTAAGGGTAGGTGGTGTTATGGGATGGTATCTATCCATTGCACTAAGTAGGCATTCTGAAAGGGAAGTCTTTGGTGGTTTGTTGAGCGTTCTTCTGTTGTCTTGTGTTTCTAGTGGTGACTTGTTCTCCCAAGTGGAATTTAGATATTTTCTTCATGTCTTACCTCGGAGAGTCATAGGATAACCTCGGATAGGAAACTTCTACAAAAATGAGCTCACTTCCTTATTGGCAATACTTTGGGAATTCACTATCTTTGGACTCTCTTTAGTTCAATGTAATGTTTTTTACAGTTACTGTATTTTGGTTAGGTCATTGTAAGGTGCTCGAATCTAAAGGAATCAATTAGGAGTACTAACTAGGAGTAGTAGTATGGGATGCTACTCGCACATTACAATTAGTGTGACATATAAGTACTATTGGAGAAATGTACTTACATGAAGTTCGTACGAATGAATGTTTGGAATATGTTTAGCTTAGAGCGTGGATTTGATTCCCATATGAGGTAAGCATATGGTTGGTGCTCTTAAGGGTCCCTTTGGTATGAGTTGAAGGGAGTGTATATGTGGTCCCTTATTGTCTTACCTAAGGGAATCTTAGTATAACTTGAGTTAGGGAAACTGCAAAAGAAAAGGGTTCACATGGCTTGCACTATGCCATTCACTATACATGTACTAACCCCATACTTTTCTATATTATGTAAGTATAGGTTATTGAAACAAGGTATAAGGTTATAAGATGAAGATTGGGAAATTTTCTCTTAAGGTAAAGTATGTCCTCATATTTTCGAGGGCATAGTCCTTTTCTAGGTTTCTTTTTTAAAGACTTTTTATGTATTTCTTTATAATGAAAAGGGTAGTGTCCCTAAGATCTCATATCGTGTATTTAAGTTGTCTTGTGACAATGAGATTCTTTAAGTATTTATGAAATATTTCCTTTTATTAATTTATACGTGAAAAGTTTTAACTTTGCACTAATTTTCATGTCTTATGTGATGAACGATAGTTAAAGGGCCTGTACAAGACCCTAAAGGATCAAGTACGCCTTGCCACGAACCAAGGGTTCTCTCAAGATTTTAGGGGGTACATTCGGATCGTGACAGACTTGGTATCAAAGCTAGGTTATGGGAAATAGTTTAGGGTCTAAAAAGTCTCATAAGGTACATCTAGTAGTATATTTGTCATTGGTGTGAGTTGCCACACATCCATGGTCAAGAGTCTATAGGATGATAGAAGTTTCACTTTCTTCTTTATTCTAATGTGGTGCCTTAGAGTTAAGTCATATAAGGTGGTTTTTCTCAACCTATTCTCTTTGTGTTTATAGGACATGAAAACGAGTAAACAACCTCTAGAAGGGAGGAGGGAGGTGTAGCTAATGAGAGGGTCCCTCCCTGCGTTGTCCAAGTTCCTATTGTTGGTGTAGAGAAAGAGAAGGATGAGGTTCCCCTTCAAGAACCTCAATTGCCTCCAGAACCTCAAGATCCTCAAATACCCACAGTGCCTCCTATGACTCAAGCTCCTTTTAGTGAGGGGAATATGACTAATGCCGAGTTGAGGGCTGCCCTAATGAATTTGACCCAACTCATGAAGACTCAAGCTCATGTCGTCCACAATCTTTTTGTTGACCAAGCTAACCAAGGAATTTGCCTCTAGAATTTTGGATTTTATGAGGATGAACCCTCCCACTTTTCATGGCACGAAGGTGGATGAAGATCCACAAGGTTTCATAGTTTAGGTTTTCAATGTGGTAGATGCTATGGGTGTGTCCCCGAGGGAGAAAGCGGAGTTAGCCGCTTACAACCTTAAAGATGTGTCTCAAGTGTTGCATGATCAATGGAGGGTTGAGAGACCCGTATAAAGAGGAACATGTTGTTGGAAGAATTATAAGAGGCTTTCCTAAATAGTTTCTTTACCCTAGAGTTGAGGGAGAGAAGATGGTTGAATTCATGAACCTTCGTTAGGGGGAATGAGTGTGCAAGAGTAATTTCTCAAATTAACCCAACTCTCTAAGTATGTCCCAACAATGGTAGCCAACCCTATGACTAGGATGAAATTTTTTGTGATGGGAGTGTCTAGCTTAGTGGAGTAAGAGTGTTTTATTACAATGCTTCTTAATGACATGAATATCTCTAGGCTCATGGTCTATGCACAACAAATTGAGGAGTCCAAAATTAGGGAGATAAAGCAAGAGGGTAAGAGGCCTAGGTCGGATGATTCTAGTAACCAAAAAACTAATAAGAGGTCCTATCACCAAGATTCTTCCATGGGAAACATGATAAGGCCCTAAACCTAAATTCCCAAGGTGGTGTCCATACATTTGACAGGACTAGATACCCTACATGTGGGAAGCAACATTGAGGTAGGTATCTTGCCGGAAATGATGGTTGTTTTGCATGTGGTAATAAGGTCAACAAGACTAGGGTGTTCCGTAACATCAAAGAAAGAAGGAAAGAGGTCAATTAAACTTCCCTAGATCCTAATGCTCCAAAGAAGAACCATCCCTGAGGGATGGGAGCTTGGAAGGATAAATAATCCAGAATTGATAGTCCTGGTAAGACTTAACTCATTATGATTGTTGATTTTAAGTTTTTTATTGAGTTTATACGGTTTTATAGTTCATATGATCATGCCATATGGATAAATTTCTCAAAGAATGAAATTTTGAACATCTTACGCATGTTAATAGTGCTACAGTGATGTTCACCGTAAAGTTTCTCAATTTTGAAAAAACATTGCCTTGTCTTGATTGAAGTTTCAATGTGTGTAAAAGTTAAATATATGAGCATGTTTAACGTTGAAGGTGTTTCATCCATAACAGAAAGTAAAGGGCGAATTTAGTACTTGTGAAGTTTTGCTAAATTATTAATATTTGCAAAGTTTTTGAAAATGTAAAATTGTGCTGCTTGATAGTTGATACTTTTATATGAGTTTTTTGATAATGTATGAAATTTTTTTGGTGATTCTAAGTGAATCCTTGTTGTTCTTGAAGTTTTAGTGTCATTCGATGGGGAATATTGTTTTAAGTGGGGGAGAATGTAACGCCCCAAAATGAACTAAGGTGAACTAGAGCGTCGTGATGGTTTCTTGAGTTCATTTTAAGTTACAATTAGTTACACTTGTGTTCTTAGGCAGTGTGTGAAGTTTGTAGGTCAAACGTCCAAGAACATCCATGACATTCGGAAGGTGTGGCTTAGAAAGTACTTGTTTGTCTTGATGTGTTTGAGTGAGTTTTACGTGTTCATTTTATTTGAAATTTATGTTGTATTTTACCAATACCTAGTTTAGTTAGTTTAGGGTTTTTACGTCCGGGTAAAATTCCATCTAGGATCCACGAGGGGACCTAGAAGATTACCCCAACACTTAGTCAAAAAACTGCCAAAATATTGTCCATCGAAGAGCCAATCGACGGCCAGTCGACCAAGTGATGGCTCGTCGACCTGGTCAGTTGTTTTGATATGAAAGTCTACAAGTTTGAGAGTTTCAGACCTAAACCACGATCCATCTTGAACGGACGTTTACTAATCCACGGTATGTCATTGAGAGGCGTCGATGGCGGCCTGCAAAGACTGTCTAGTCTGCTGCAAACTTGGGGTGTTTTGTGTAAATTCACCGCAAGTATTTTATAACCCTAGGTCAATATTTTTAGTGTTTTTAAGTTATATGAGATTAGTTTTGTGTCCTAGACCTAGATAAGACCCCTCACTTCAAATATTCAAACTCCCTCTCTAAAGAATACTCTTTCAAAGGCAACATTGGTGCTAAGACTCAAGAAGGACAAGAAGGGCTAGTTTGGACGTGTTTCTTCACAAAAAAAATGGGTTTCCTTATCATTGAGGTATGGTATACATCTTTTAAACCTCATCAATTCAAGGAGTCATGTCCAAAAGATTTCAAAAAGGGTTTTCAAACTCTACTTTTTTCTATCTTTTATTTTAAGTATGGGTCTTCTTTTAAAAGTGTATTAATGATTCAAATGTTTTTATTATAGTATGAATTGATTATTTTAATGTAAAAACCCTAATGAACTCATGTTTATTCATATTTCAAACTTTTGCTAAGAAATAGTTTAAATGAGCATGGTTGTGTAGAGTGTGAACTTTGGTTTTATTGTTTTGTTATTTTTGTTTAGATACTGCCCTAAGGACCTTATTATGATGAAATATTGAGAAAATGTTTATGGGATGTGATGTCTTGGGTAAATGGTTACCTACTTATATTTTGTAATTCTTATTAGAAATTTCTCTTGAGTGGTATGGTCCACCTTCTTGGTGGCTGTGTATACTTGATGAACTTGATATTACATAGTATGGATTGTGAGTGTGTATTTGAAGGCCTAATGTGTGACATGAAGTCAAATTGAATATGGGTCTTGTATTGTGTTTTGTGAAGCTTGAATTTCATGTTTGGCTTAGATTATGCCTAAATGATGCATATGATTTTGTGAAGTATATAATATTGTTAAGCACGTAAAGTGTGTGAATTTATGAATGAAGGTATAAAGCATGTATAGAAGTTAATGTGAATGAAATGATGTGTATGTGCTAAGTGTGCTCACATGTACACGCACACACTTAAATGAATGTATGAAGCTATGTTGAGTTGATATGAAGTGTTTAGCAAAAACCTCGCTACATCCTAAGAGCTTTCTAAGATAAGTCCTGGGATGAATACCCTTCATCAGTTGAGATGTGGTGTTCACTAGTTATCCTTAACCTATAATTTATAATGTTGAGAATCCGTGGGGAGTTATGCCTAGCATCGAGACGATATGAATAAGGGGTGGTTACACTTCATGAGTCGAGATGTTGTATTCCAATGTACCTGTTGAGATAAGTACTCCTCGTTATTCAAGAATGAGTTATTTAGTAGCAATCTCCTAATCCCGTAACTATATGCTCGCATAGGGTAGCTATTGGGAAAGCCATGTAAAAGCTAAAAAGTATGACCTTACCCATAGGAAAGGGAGGATTCCTCATCTGATAGGGGTTAATATTGGAATTCCATGTCTATCTCTCATGGTGTTTGTCGTTTAAGCTAACCCCCACAAAAGAATTTAATGAACTACGTCTTCTAAAAGAACGTGCTACTTAAGGGTAGGTGTTGGTATAGTCCAATGCACTAAGTAGGACCTTTCAAAAGGGAATACTTGATCCCAAACCTTCTAAAAGTTTCTACTATTCAGGTTATGTGGTGGTATAAGACGTATTTATCCATTGCACTAAGTAGGCATTACGAAAGGGAAGTCTTTGGTGGTTTGTTGAGTGTTCTTATAATGTCTGGTGTTTTGAGTGATGACTTGTTCTTCTGAGTGGAGTAAGCTTTTGGTGGGTAGTCCTAAGGATCTCCTTGGTGTGCATTGAAGGAGTTTTTTGGATGTTTCCTTCATGTCTTACCCTAGAGAGTCTTAGGATAACATCGGTTGGGAAACTTCTACGAAATGAGCTCACTTCCTCATTGGCAATACCTTGGAAGTTCAATATCTTTGGTGTCTCTTTAGTTCACTGTATTTGGGTTAGTAATTGTAAATACAAGGGAATCCATTAGGACCACTAAGTGGGAGTAGTAGTATTGGCTGCTACTATCACATTGCACATAGTGTGACCTATAAGTACTATTGGAGAAGGGTACTTACATGAAGTTTGTACAAATGAATTTTCGACATATATTTAGCTATGAGTGTGTATTGAATTCCCATATGAGCTAATCTTATGGTTGGTGGTCTTAAGGGTCCCTTTGGTGTGACTTTAAAGGGGTGTATGGGCGGTCCCTTCTTGTCTTGCCTAAGGGAATCTTATGATAACCTGGGTTAGGGAAACTTCGAAGGAAAATGGTTCACATAACTTGAACTATGCCATTAAATGTAATTTATTCACTGTAATAGTCTTGATATTACTATAATGCGTTCTGTAAATTCTAAAATTAAGAGATTCTTCTATTAAGTGTTATATGATGTTTCTTATGTTATTTTGTTTCTTATTTTATGATTGTTTTGCTTATTTGGCATGAAAATTTATTTTACTAAAATGTCCCTTTTTGCATGCTTTTGCATATGTCATACTTAGTACATTGTTTACTAACTTCATACTTTTCTATACAATCTAAGTATAGGTTTTGGAAGCAAGGTTGAAGATAAGAAGGTGAAGCTTGGGAAAGTTTTTGTCAAGGCAAAATATGTCCTCATATATTAGTGGGCATAGTCCTTTTCGTAGTTTCTTATTTAACGACTTTTTATGCATTTCTTTTTAATGTAAAGGGTCGTGTCCCTAAGATCTTATGTTGTGTCTTGAGGTTTGCTTTTGGCGATAAGGTTCCTTATGTATTTAAGAAATATTTATTTTTATTAATTTATGCATGAAAAGTTTTAATTTTGCACTATTTTTCATGACTTATGTGATGAACGATAGTTAAAGGGTTTGTACAAGACCCCAAAGGGTCAAGTACGCCTTGCCACAAACTGAGGATTCTCCCTAAATTGTTGGGGGTACTTTTGGGTCTTGACAGAGGCCCTCAAGAAGGACCCAAAGGTTATGGCGACAGTACCTTGGCAGTGTCAATCGACCAGCTCAATTAACATCTTGTCAGTCAATCAACGCTCCATCGATTTGGGGCATAGGTTTACACTTAGCCTCAGTAGATGAAAAAACCAAGATTCCATCGACGCCTAGTTGACTTGTGGTCGAAGGTTCTGCCTGTGATTGTTTTATTTAAGGGGTGAGTGGCAAATTAACCCTTCTTCCTAATCTGACCCTAATAGGTTTATTAGGTTATTTTTGGGTATATTTAAATGATCAAAAATGTAATCAACATTCCCAATCTCTTTTACATATATTATATACCGTGGTTTCACGGTATAATTAATACTTTTTCCTTAAGTTTAGTGTGTCCGAAAGTCTTTTTGTACTAATTTTTATATAAGTTTCTCTTTCTTTTGCAGGAAATCTGTCCAAAGTTGAATGCGGAGATTTTGAGCGAAGAAATGCAGAAGATACCAACTACGGAGTTTATGGCGGTCTGTCGTGCTTGCGACGGTCCGTAGGTGGCAGCATAGTGCAGCTGCTGAAGGTAGATGGGAAAATCTGACCAAGTGTGGGGTTACGAAGCTTGTGACGGTCCGTCGTGGCTATGATGGTCCGTCCTGCAGGTTCTTCATGAAGTTCAGAGAAGTTATTCCAGTACCCAGATTCCAAGAGTTGAAGTGTATTGAAACGAAGAAACTCGATGAACCGTTGTGCCTATGACGGTCCGTCATACTTGCCGTCGAGGGTGGTGAAGAGAGCTGTGGAAGAAATTGCACAAGCATGGAATGACGAAGTCCATGACGGTCAGTCATGACCACGACGATCTGTCGCGTGGTCCGTCGACCTAGCCGCGTTTGGGCAGATTTCCAGCAAACAGAGTCCTTGTTTAATTAGGTTTTTATTTTTTATAAATAGTTCAAAAAACCTCGTTTTTGAAGTTAGACTCTTAGATTGTAAAATTCCTTATTGGTAAACATTGTATTGTGAGATTCTTAATAATAATTACACTTTTTTGAGATTATTGATTACTTTGAGATTCTTGCAAGTGAATATTGGTGATTAATCAAGCAAACTTTTGGATTTTACTCTTTCTCATTGAAGTAACTACATGAACTCTTATTTGATATATTTGAATATTGTGTTTATGGCCATGAGTAACTAAACGCCATAACTAGGGTTGTGGGAACCATTGGCAAATAATGAGATAAACCCTAACTAAAATAACAATTCTAGAATAGTGTCTTGC
Organism: Solanum neorickii; assembly: GCA_027704865.1. NCBI lineage: Eukaryota > Viridiplantae > Streptophyta > Magnoliopsida > Solanales > Solanaceae > Solanum > Solanum neorickii. Next base: position 6,144,127 of record JAKWJC010000369.1, read on the forward strand.
ATGTATTAATAATTCTCTCGCCTAGAAGTCTTTTTAACGGATGGCCAACGTTAGAACTCGCCTTGTTGCTACTTGCCGGACCAAGGAAGTAGATAATAGGAAAAAAATTATTAACATAGATTTAGTGTATACTATCTAATAGGCTACTATTGATGGGTACGAGGTAATAACTTAGTCAAATATCTAATAAGATGCTTAATATGACGTAAGGATAAGGGTTAGGATAGCAACACACGTAGCCGGACCAAGGTGTGGAGTGAGATTTTCTAGATGCCGGACCAAGGATTTTGAAATACCTAAATTATCACTTTGCATGCAAGATACTAGGAAAGAATTGTAATAGTTAGAGTTATCAAGTTATGAACCTGTGGGGAACACGTAAACCCTAGCTACTTTGATTAATTGATTAAAATCCAACACTCAATGTTGTTAAGTGTCTCTGTCAAGTTAGTTAATCATTTTTACTCATTTAGAAATAGAAACCCCCCTTTATTGTTTTTACTTTTCAAGGAAGTCATTGACCAAACAATAGTAATAACAGGTTGAAGTTAAGTCTAGACTATTTTCTTCGTGGCAACGATCCCAACCTCACTAGTTGGGTTATTTACTTGACACGACCGGGGATTCTAGCTTTTAGATTAACTTGAACTCATTACTATAGTTTAGTTGATATTTTCTTGAATTTACTTGGTTTAATTGTTTTTAATTTCTCTTCAAAACTATCCTCTTTGTATGCCAAATACACGGAGAGAAAGAGAACCCTTGTTTCCCTATGATCACGAGTTAGAGCGTACACTGCGCAATATGAATCGAAACTTGGGAATAAATGATGAGGATCCGAACTAGAACATCCCAGCTCCAGTTGACGTTCATGGTCAGATGTTACCCGATGCTCCGGGTGAACATCAACAGAGGGGACAAAATCCCATTCCACGGCCCCAAGCATACTACAGAGGGTATAATAACATAGCAGACTCGGATGGGCCACTTGTCTTGCCCCCTCTACCCACAGGCCACACCTTTGTGGTAACTAGTAGCCTGATGCAAATACTCACTGCCAGAGGTTTGTTTTCAGGGCTACCTTCTGAGGATCCACATGCTCATATAGCTAAGGTAAGGGCAGTGTGTAAAAGTTGTGTGGGGAGGCCTGATTTGGATCTAGATTTAATACGACTCAGAGTGTTTCCTCTCTCATTGGCGGAAGAGGCTGCTATATGGTTCACTGAGCTCCCATACAACTCAATCTTCACTTGGAACCAAATAAGAGATATTTTCTTAGCACGCTACTATCCGGTCTCCGAGAAACTAAACAACAAAGACAGAGTGAACAACTTTGTGGCACTAGCAGGATAGTCAGTTAGTAGTTCTTGGGATAGATTCACCTCATTCTTGAGAAGTGTTCTAAATCGCCGTATAGATGATGAGTCACTGAAGGAATACTTCTATCGGGGACAAGATGATAACAATAAAGCGGTGTTGGACACTATAGCAGGTGGATCTTATGGGGAGTGTCCTTATTTTGAGATCGCTGAAAAATTAGAGAAAATCTCCCGAAATAACAAAGCTTGGAGTACTAGGATGTGTGATACAAGGAGAAACACCTTCGCAGTGCATTCCACTCACAACCCATCCCCAAATGAGATTCGTGATGAAATGGCTCAGATGAGAACTGAGCTAGAGTTGGTACTAAAACATGTCACTGGGGTGCAGAAAAGATTAATGCAGTCAATTACTTGCTAAACCACCGCCACAAAACGATGAGTGTTATTATGAGGAGGATTCCTTTGCAGTAAATAAACAGATGGTGGGTTTCCGACCAAGTGCCTAAGGCTCTAATCAGGAGAATTGGCGCCAAGGTCAAGGGAACCAAGGTCGGAACTATGGTAACTACAATCGTGAGGGTCATTATGTCCGAGATGGAAACTACAATCGCTACAACAACTTCAACATGGGTAACTATGGTAATACAAACGATAGGAATGAACCCTATGTTCCTCCTTAAAATCGTGAAGTTACTCCTAGGGATGGCGGTGGTAGTATGTCGCGAGTTGAGGATATGTTGCAAAAAATGATGAGGAGGTTCGATGCTAGTGATGAACACAATAAAGAGTTGAGGAATGATTTAGCGGGTATTGAGCAAAAAATTGATACACATGCAATATCGATTAAGCAACTTGAGTTACAATTGGCCCAATTATCTGCAACTGTGAACACAAGGCAACAGGGCACTCTTCCTAGCAACACTGTCCAAAATCAAAAAAATGATGGACATTGTATGGCAATTACTACTCACGGTGGCAAGCAAACCATTGACCCACCTATGCCGTCTAATGAGAAAAAGGTGACAAGAGATACTGATAAAGTGGTAGATGTTGATGCTGAATTAGAGGATAACACTGTAAAAGATGCTGAAGAGCCTTAACAGGTAACTCCTATGCCTAGGCCACAACCCCCATTTCCTCAAAGATTATTGAAAAAGACCGAAGATGTCAAATATCGGCGCTTTATAACAATGTTGAAGCAACTTTCTATCAATGTCCCCTTGGTAGAATCTTTAGAACAAATGCCCGGTTACACCAAGTTTATTAAAGATCAGGTCACAAAGACAAGATCGGTCACTTTTGAGGATGATGATAGAATGCAACATTATAGTGATATTGCTATAAGATCTCTGGTCCAAAAGAAATAAGATCCGGGTGCGTTCACTATTCCTTGTACAATCGGGCTACTACATTTTGTGAAAGCATTATGTGATTTGGGGGTAAGCATAAATTTCATGCCCCTCTCTATTTACAAGAAGTTGGGTTTGGGTGACCCAAATCCCACTGCGATGCGGCTATTGATGGTTGATCAAAGAGTAAAACGGCCTATAGGGATACTCCACGATGTGCTAGTAAAAGTGGAGTTATTCATATTTCCAGCAGATTTTGTTATTCTTGATTGTGAAGTCGATTTTGAAGTGCCGATTATTCTTGGGAGGCCATTCCTTGCTATGGGAAGAGCCTTAGTAGACATTGAAAAGGGGCAGATGAAATTTGGGTTAAACATTGAGGAAGTGACCTTTAATATTTGTAGGTCCATGAAGCAGAGTGGTGATCTCCAATCGGTATCTGCTATAACATACAACATGGGTGAGACATCTGAGGCACAAATAGAAGAATGTATAGGTGTAGAAGCATTAGCAGCAGTGATAATGAACTTTGATAGCGATTGCATTGAAGAGTATGAGTCATTAGTCGCGGCTCTTGACCGAGGTGATGTTCGGTTTAAACCGAAGAAATTTGAGCTTGATATGAAGAATCGCGAGTCCCCACCCGCGAAACAATCTATAGAGGAGGCTCCAAAATTAGAACTAAAAGCTCTCCCACCTTATCTCAGGTATGAATTCTTAGGAAATGGAGACACTTTGCCGGTAATCATTGCATCAGACCTGGATGAACAACAACTTCAGAGTTTGGTAAAGGTCCTAAAAAGGTTAAAAGAGCTATTGGGTGGACTATTGCGGACATTATTGGGAACCCTCCTGGTATTTTCTCTCATAAAATCCAACTCATGCCTGATCATAAGCCAAGTATTGAGCACAAGAGACGCTTAAATCCTCTTATGCAGGAGGTTGTGAAGAAGGAAATCATTAAGTGGTTGGATGCCGAAGTAATCTATCCAATCGCCGACAGTAGTTGGGTATGCCCGGTTCAGTGTGTACCGAAGAAAGGGGGAATGACTGTGGTCCCCAACGAAAAAAATGAACTTGTTCCAATGAGACCGGTTACTAGATGGAGGGTGTGTATGGATTACCACAAACTAAATTCATGGACTGAAAAAGATCACTTTCCTATGCCCTTCATGGATCAGATGTTGGATAGACTTGCTGGAAAAGGGTGGTACTTTTTTCTTGATGGATATTCGGGGTATAATCAAATTTTTTATTGCTCTAGAAGATCAAGAGAAAACCACTTTTACTTGTCCATGGGACCTTTTCGTTCATAAGAATGTCGTTTGGGTTGTGTAATGCACCCGCCACATTTTAGAGATGTATGGTCTCGATATTTACTGACATGGTGGAGGATACTATTGAAGTTTTTATGGATGATTTTTCTATGGTTGGTGACTCATTCGAGCGGTGTTTGACCAATTTATCTGAGGTCCTTAAGAGATGTGAAGACTGCAATTTAATACTAAACTGGGAAAAGTGTTATTTCATAGTGAAAGAGGGTATTGTGTTGGGTCATCGCATTTCAGAAAAGGGCATAGAGGTTGATCGAGCTAAAGTAGAGGTAATAGAGAGACTTCCCCCACCGATCTCTGTGAAAGGTGTGAGAACCTTTCTTGGGCATGCAGGTTTTTACCGGAGATTCATCAAAGACTTTTCAAAGATTGCACACCCATTGTGCAAACTACTGGAGAAAGATTGTAAATTTTGTTTTGATGAATCCTGTCTTAAAGCATTCGGTGAGCGAAAAGAAAAGTTGGTGTCTGCGCCTATCATTATTTCTCCGGATTGGAACATTTCATTTGAGGTGATGTGCGATGCTAGTCGGGTGTCTCTTTGTGTAGTATTGGGGCAGAGAAAAAACAAAATCCTTCACCCAATTTACTATGCCAGTAAAGCCCTAAATGAAGCTCAGAAGAACTACACAGTGACTGAGCAAGAACTCCTTGCAGTAGTCTTTGCTTTTGAGAAATTTCTCTCCTATTTGCTAGGTACTAGAGTTATAGTGCATACTGACCACTCAGCATTGAGATATTTGATGGCGAAGAAGGATGCGAAACCTAGTCTGATTCGTTGGGTATTATTGCTACAAGAATTTGACTTTGAATTGATGGATAGAAAAGGAACTGAATATCAAGTTGCTGATCATTTGTCTCGTCTAGAGGATGAATTTATGAGAGAGTTAGGGGATAAGACTGACATTGATGATACTTTCCCCAATGAACATGTACTGGTTGCTTCACAAGACTTGATCCCATGGTTCGCAGATTTTGCGAACTATCTGGCTAGTTATATTGTTCCATCAGACTTGTCCTTTCATCAAAGGAAAAATTTCATGTACGATGTGAAGAAGTTCTTTTGGGATGAACCATACTTGTATAGAAGTTGTGCCGACGGGCTTATTCGGTGTTGTGTGCCAGAATGTGATATGTTGAGTATGTTGGAGGCATGACATTCCTCACCCGTTGGTGGACAACACAGTGGTATCCGAACCGCTCATAAGATATTACAATGTGGTTACTATTGGCCAACTCTTCATCAAGATGCTCATGGGTTTGCTAATGCATGTGAAAGATGCCAACGAGATCGTGGTCTTTCAAGAAAGCAAGAACTCCCTCTAAACCCCATTCTTGTAATTGAGTTATTTGATGTTTGGGGTACTGACTTTATGGGTCCTTTCGTGAGTTCTCATGGAATGAAGTACATTCTAGTAGAAGTTGATTATGTATCTAAATTAATTGAAGCCATAGCCCTCACAAACAATGAAGGGAAGAGTGTCACTGCATTCTTGAAAATGAATATATTCTCTCGTTTTGGCACCCCAACGACCATTATTAATGATGGGGGCTCCCACTTCTGCAACAGATTGTTCAAGGGGTTATTGGAGAAATACGGGGTTCGCCATAATGTGGCCACTCCTTACCACCCTCAAACTTGTGGGCAAGTTGAAGTGTCGAATCGGGAGATAAAACAGATATTGTCAAAAAGAGTGAACGCTAGTAGAATTATTTGGTCAAGGAGGCTTGATGATGCTCTTTGGGCCTACCGGACAGCATATAAGACTCCCATAGGTATGTCTCCATACCAACTTGTATATGGGAAAGCTTTTACTTCTTCCGGTAGTGTTAGAGCATAAAGCCATGTGGTCTATGAAGAATTTAAAAATTGATTGGAGTGAAGTTGCAGAGCAATGGTTAAATGGGTTAAATGAACTCGATGAATTTAGCCTGAAAGCCAATAAAAGCTCAGCCCTATACAAATAAAAGATTAAGAAGTACCATGACAACAAAATTGAAAAACGAGATTTTGTGGTCGGGGATTTGGTGCTTTTATTCATTTCCAGGTTACACTTATTTCCAGGCAAGCTCAAGTCCAAATGGACTGGTCCTTACTTGGTTACCCAACTATTCCCTCATGGAGTAGTTGAGCTTGAAACTAAGGAAGGTGTGAAGTTCAAGGTGAATGGGAAGCGCATAAAAATCTATTTCGGGCATAAAGCATCGGGGAATGAAGTGATAGAGGCATCCCTTCTTGATGAAGTCTGAGTAATCAAAGCTCCCCAGTCGTGCCGCGACATTAAATCAGGTGCTTGTTGGGAGGAAAACCAATACTTATAGTCTTTTTAGTAATGGTAGAATTTCTCTACTAATGGGTTTTTAAATTTGCAGGCACATCACCAGGAAATTCTGCAAAAAACTACTCTGCAGCAGTCACTGACGGAAACATCGACGGACTGTTGCACCTACGACGGATCGCCGTATGCCTCCGTCGTACCAGGTACGTCTTTCTGTTATTTTCAAACTAGGGCACACATGATGGAACCAACGACGGGTCATCACACCTGCGACGGACCGTCATCGGGGAATCGTCGCGTGATTAATGAGTCGTACCCGACCTAACCCGGCTGGAGTCTTTTTCAAAAATAGACCATTTAAACCCCCCCCCCAACCCTTCATTTCACCCTATTCATTCATTATTCCTCCCACTTCCCTCTCTTTTCAACTTACATATTCTCCCCCTCGATCATTGTTCCCCCAAAATTCTCCAAAGCCTTAAAAGTGTTAATCTACTAGTCAGAGTTGCTGCTGTGGGTGTTTGCCTAGCCACCGAGTACTTGTCGAGTTGTTTTCTCCATTTCTAAGGTATGTGTCTCGAATTTCTACTCATTTATCTTGCATTTTTGTTTATTAGTTAGTATTAGCTTAGTTCTTCGTCATATGTTGTTTCTTTTATACGATTCTATCTAACCTAGGTTAAAAATGTTTGAAAATTTCCATGTTTACATACCTAGACATAGGTGCTTTTACATTGCTAGTTTCCTAGGTAGTTGGGTTAGACAAATATTGGTCAAAATTACTACACGTTTTATGTGGGTTCATCAGGATGCATAGGGTATCCTCAGTTCTGTCACTGTTATTTAGAACGAGACCCCAATGACGAACCGTCGTACCCACGATGGATCGTCGTAGGGTTCGTTTCAAAAGCCCTAGCACCCTGTCCCAACGGACAAATGTGACGGACCGTAGTACTCACAACGGTCCGTCCTGCACAACCATTCCGATTGTTAGAGACCCTGTTTCTAAGGGACTCTCATTTTTTCCCAAGTTTTCCTCAACAGACACATTTGACAGACCGTCGTCTTCACGACGGTCCATTCTGAACAACCGTTCTGGTTATCAGAGACCCTATTTCTAAGAGTCTCTCATTTTTTTCACATGTCCTTCAACAGACACATGTGACGGACCGTCATATCCACGATGGTCCATCCTGCACGACTGTCAGAGACCCCTCCCCTAAGGGTCTCCATTTTTTTTCAAGTGTTCTACGACGAACACCTACGATTGACCGTTGTACCTGTGACGGTCCGTCCTGCACAGACCGTCATGCTAGTCAGAGACTCTCCTTCAGGGTTCTCTATATTTACACAGTCCAAGTAATACATGACGGTCCGTCATAGTCACAACGGGGCGTCACCATGCCCGTCGTGTGCCACTGTTTCTATAGCAATTACCTACTATTTTCACTGTTTTGTTAAGTATGGTTTTGCTGGTCTTGTTTGACACTACTCGTACTAATATTGATCCTTTACAGGTACTATCTACTATGGCACCCAAGAAAGACCACATCTACCCACGCGGGCGATCGAAGTTTGTCGCCCCGTCTGCCTGCATGGTCATCGGCTCTGATGATGAGTGTGACCCTGAGTACGTTCCCCCAGGCACTTCCACCCCTTCCTATGCTGCGCGTGCTCCAAGAGCCACACCCACAAAGGTGGCGTCTGGCGTAGTCACTGCCTCCCAGTCTAATGAGGAGCGCACACTGACCGGCACACCCTCTGGGTCAGCCATAAATGAAGAATGAGCATCTGGATCCTTAGGAGTATCATGGTCCGAGAAAGCCTCTGGCTCTACTGAGGTTATCGCACCCGCCACAACTGCAGGGTCGGCCTCGTCTGATGAGGCTGACAGTTCAGACTCTACATCAGGCTCACCAGTTCAGGTCCCCACCCCAGCCACTGACCAGCCCTACCGGTAGTGTGTCGACGGGCAATTCCAAGTCTACTCCGACGCCAAGTTCCTGACTGATAAAGGAGAGCAAACTCGAACACTCACCTTGGAGAGGTGGGTCCTTATAGGGAGTCTCCCGATGATGCCTGAGATCCACAATCTTTTCATCAGGCATCACTTGGAGTAGACAGCACGTCCGTTGGGACGATATAGTGAAGAATTGGTCCGAGAGTTCTACGCATCTTACATAGCGACTCTCTAATCACAAATACATAGACGGGCTTCCCCCCGCTAAATAGGACCCACTGGAGCAGGTCCGAGTACGGGGCGTACAGGTTGACATTTCCCTGCCAGCCATCCAGCGGTTTCTATAAGGAGAAAGTGTTGATGCTACTCGGACACCCCTCAGTGCCGAGTTTGACTACAGCTGGCATATAGTTAAGGATGGCCAGTTCATGCGCGAGCCATCACTGAGAGAGACCACCAAGAGGTGGATGGCCCTGCACCTGTCAGTAGATGGAGAGGGTGCCGATTGGGTTACTGAGCCGAAGGGGGCCATCAAGAAGGCCAACCTCACGTTCACAGCAAAGTTCTTATGGCTGCTTGTCTGTCACTGCCTTTCCCCAACATCTACTGATAACATCGTTACCTGGGATCGATCAGTGATGATGGCGATGATAATAGCAGGATTCGAGGTGGACTTCGCATGGCTTCTCTATGAAGTCATGCACGAGAGGGAATTCAAGGTCACTACTACCTACCGTTTCCCGTGCAAGATCTTTTCCCTCTGTAGGTCCACAGGCGGCCCATATGGCACGTTGATCAGCTTAAGACCCCGCAGGGCACTGTTGACGTCGTCCTCATCAGAGATGAGGCTAGTGAGTTTGCTCCACGCAGAGGGCCCCGCCCGGAGCTTCCCCCACTTGCTGATGATCTTGCTGATACGGTAGCCCAAGCCCGCACAGCTACACAGGCGGCATCCACTGACACTACCCAGTCGAGTCTATCCCGGGTAGTAGCACTGCCCCGAGCTCCTCTCGCATAGCCCCTCTACTGGCACTTGTCCCGCTTGCTATGGTCCAAAAACTAGAGTAACAAATGGCCACTCTTCTACATCATATCCAGCCGTTGATGCAGAAGTCGAATACTGAGTCCAAAGAGCGCCTAGAGAGGAAAATGGTGCAGTTTACAAAGCGGAAGATTGCTGAGGTTAACCAGCACTTGGACGCCTTTGAGTTGAGGGTGCTAGACCGACCATCCCCTCCAGTGGATGTGTTGACCCTTCAGGCTGTAGTCGACAGTCTTCGTGCAGATATCGACACGATCTTAGAGGCTAGGGTGCAGATTCTGAAACCCCATCTGTCGAGCCTGCTGAGGACACGGTTTTGGCGGCCCTTTTTGCTACTTCTTAAATTCCACCATCTCCCCATCGAGAGAGTGCCAAGAGGCATAGGGGTCGAGTAGAGGACGAGACGTGAGCATGGAAGAAGAAGTGCCGAGAGATAGAGGCTGCGAGAGCCTCACTTGCTGAGGAGGCGGTGCATCAGATGAGAGCATCAGAGTTAGCGGCTGGGGCATCTAGCTCCCGCACTGTAGAGATAGCAGGAGGCACTACTGATGGTGCGGTTGTTGCTGAGGACACCACTGAGGGTGTTCAGTTTGTAGAGGACGTGTGTTCCGAGGAACCGGACCCACCAGCTTGCTGATCGACGGTGCTTTGCGCCATAGGTTTGCTTCACCTACCACTCTAGTATTTTAATTTTATGCATTAGGGACAATTGCATATTTGTTTTGTTGGGGGTGAGGTAAATGGAAAGTGATTGTTAGGGTGAAGTCTTAGTATCCCAATTCACTATCCTCTTTTGGGGTTTTCATGCCTGTGTTCTTTTTCCCCAAAAGACTGATTACTTTTTCTGTTGAACCACCGTGTTTATATATTTTTTACATAGTTTAATTCTGGAGCATGATGGCTAAAATGATATCCTGATAAACTGGAAAAAAATGCATGACTAGGCATAGTAACTTATAATTGTGTGGCTTTAAGCATGATATAGAGTTACACCATTGCATTACCCTAAGTTAGTCCTGCTAAAGTAAACTGTAATAGACAATTAGGAAAGGATCATACGCCCTTATTCAATATAGCCCATTTCTAGCCTAAATAAAAGAAACAAAATGAAATTTATTCTTCTTTGATCCAAATAATCTGAGCTTAATATTAGAACTTTCTCTTTTCACCCCAACTGATCTTTTCTGGGAACAATGTGTTGGCCCTGGTCCCTCCTTGGACATGTGCACCTCAGCTTATGCCAAAAGCATATGTTGAGGGTAGCTAATGCATAAACAACCTTAGTTATGGCCCTGACCGAACTTTGGGTATTGTGTACGTTGACTCATTGCAAAGCCATGAGTTGAGGGTGGCTACTATGAGCAATGCTTTGGAAAGTGGGGTTGAAAGAACAAAGAGAGATAAAGAACAAATGTAAAGAGACTCAAGAATTAGTTGAAAAGAAAAGTAAAAAAAAAGAAAAATACACAAGAAATACAAGAAATAAAAGAAGAGAGTAACTTACACAAATAAAGAAAGAAGAGAAAATAGCAAGGTAAAAGAATATGAGAAACTGGGCGAGATAAAATGATAGAAAGTGAAAGGTTTAGCCGATATGTCAAGGAGGGCAAAAAGACACTAAAGTATACCTAAATATATCCTACCAGACCCTGAGTCTATGTTACTAGCTAAGAAAGACATATCGTGATCCTAAGGGTTGTATAGCGGGAAAATAAGGGCAAGCTTATGGCAATAGGTATGAATGAGTGTGACTTTGTTCTGAGAGTGAGTGTTGGAAAAATAATCCTTATATTCAAACTAAAATCATTGTGTGAAAAATGAGGATTTTGTTTTAAAGTGAGGACACTAGTTGCAATACCGTAATTGTCAGCACCTCTGTGAGAAATTGAAGACGATAGGTATTAATGCATGGTGAGTCTGTGTCATGTTTTGATCCCACAAAATTCAATACTAATAGTGATAACATGCATAGATTTGATGAGATTAATCTGGATTGATAGCCAAATGATTGCAAAGGATAAAACATGGATATTATTTTACAAAGTTTGTGTAGTGAGTCATAGTGCGTCGCTTGAGGACAAACAACAAATTTATGTAGAGGGTGTTGATATACCATGGTTTCATGGTATAATATACTTTTTTCTTAAGTTTGGTGTGTCCGAGAGTCTTTTTGTGCTAATTTTTATGTAAGTTTCTCTTTGTTTTGCAGGAAATCTGTCCAAAACTATATGCGGAAATTTTGAGTGAAGAAATGCAGAACAGACCACCTACGGAGCTTATAACGATCCGTCGTGCTTGCAACGGTCAATAGGTGGAAGCGTAGTGTAGCTGCTGAAGGAAGATGGGAAAGTCTGACAAAGTGTGGGGTTACGAAGCTTGTGACGGTCCATCGTGGGTATGACGGTCCATCCTGCAGGTTCGTCATGAAGTTCAGAGAAGTGATCCAGTACCCAGATTCCATGAGTTGAAGTGTTTTGGAACGAAGACCCTCGACGGACCGTTGTGCCTATGATGGTCCGTCATACTTGCCGTCGAGGGTGGTGAAGAGAGCAGCAGAAGATATTTCACAAGTATGGGACGATGGAGTCCATGACGGTCCATCAAGACCACGACTATCCGTCGCGTGGTTCGTCGACCCAGCCGCGTTTTGGCAGATTTTCAGCAAATAGAGCCCTTGTTTAATTAGGTTGTTATTTTTTATAAATAGTTCGAAAAACCTCATTTTTGAGGTTAGACTCTTAGATTGTAAAATTCCTTATTGGTAAACATTGTATTGTGAGATTCTTAATAATCATTAGACTTTTTTGAGATTATTGATAACTTTGAGATTCTTGCAAGTTAATATTGGTGATTAATCAAGCAAACTTTACAATTTTACTCTTTCTCATTGAAGTAAGTACATGAACTCTTATTTAATATATTTGAATATTGTGTTTATGGCCATGAGTAACTAAACTCCATAACTAGGGTTGTGGGAACCATTGGCAAATAATGAGATAAACCCTAACTAAAATAACAATTCTAGAATAGTGTCTTGCATGTATTAATAATTATTTCGCTTACAAGGCTTTTTAACTGATGGCCAATGTTGAACTCGCCTTAATGCTACTTGTCGGACCAAGGAGGTAGATAATAGGAAAAGAATTATTAACATAGATTTAGTGTATACTATCTAATAGGCTAATATTGATTGGTACGAGCTAATAACATAGTCAAATATCGAATACGATGCTTAATATGAGGTAAGGATAAGGGTTAGGATAGCAACACACGTAGCCGGACCAAGGTGCGGAGTGAGATTTTCTAGATGCCGGACCAAGGATTTAGAAATACATAACTTATCAGTTTGCATGCAAGATACTAGGAAAGAATTGTTATAGTTTGAGTTATCAAGTTATGAACCTGTGGGGAACAGCTAAACCCTAGTTACTTTGATTAATTCATTAAAATCCAACATTCAAAGTTGTTAAGTGTCTCTGTCAAGTTTGTTAATTAATTTTACTCATTTAGAAATAGAAACCCCCCATTATTTTTTTTACTTTCCAAGGAAGTCATTGACCAAAAAATAGTTATAACAGGTTGAAGTTAAGTCTAGATTATTTTTCTCGTGGAAACGATCCAAACCTCACTAGTTGGGTTATTTACTTGACACGACCGCTTTACTTCTTATTTGAGAAGTAAGTTTCAGCGTATCACATATATTAGGCTTTTCCTCCAAAATCAATTCCCTCTAAAACCTCCATTGAAGGTGAATCTCACGAACAGCTTGGAGATTGAAATCCCTATAGATTTTTCATCAATTTTTATAGGTTTTTCTATAAATAAAGGTATGGTTATCCTTTATCTCTAGTTATCCTTCCATCTAGAGAGTTAATCTCAACATTTTCAAATATATTTCATAATCAAACATTCAATCTTATAATCTAGCCTTGTGTTCTTTCTAAAAACATTTTCAAAGGCTTAATCATGATCATTTAATCATAATATGTTGATTTCAACTAGGATTTCAATCCAATTGCATTATGAACTCATGTCCCTTCCCAAACTGGATTAAGCCCTTGCATAGGCGTTGTGATCATGGCTTGTTATTGGTTGAATTGTGATTCTATTATGTTGAATTTATCATGCCTATAGTTATTTAAGTAAATAAATTATGAATTGTTGATAAATGATCCATGTGGATCAATATATGAATATTTGAATAAGTCAATCCTATGCCTCTATGTGTTCACCGTAACCTTGCCTCTACTATAAATGAATGTGGGATTCGATTGTGTAGTGATAAATGTATCTACTGACTTACTTTGATTTTATTAATGAATTGTATATAAGTGATTCATCTGTATCAAGGTTTAATTAGCCTATGTTCTTCTATCTTCTATGGATTCCTAATATAGTATGCTCACTGTAATCAATTTTTGTGGGCTTCTTAATTCTAAGGTATGGAGATCCTTAATTCTCATTTAAGAAGTCCAATTCAAAGGTTTTTTCAAAGGTGTATCAGTGATCAAATACCCAATTTCTATTCTATGGATGAGTTCATTGTTAATACATTTTCTAATTCATGATATTGATGTAAGAACGCTCAAATAAGGTTTTAAAGATGATTTTAATGAAATTCCTTGAGAAATCAATGTCTTCTCGAAGTCTCATAAATTGGCTTATGAAGTGGGTTTATGACTATGGTTTCATATATGATCGATTTACACTTAAATGTAGTACTATTGTGAAGTTCCATTGTTATATATTGCTATCCATACCTAATTATTAATAATAATTGGAGAATCGAGAAAGGGTGCTAGTGGCTTAGATGAAGGGTAAGTTGAGATAAATTATTCTAGTTCTTATTGAATTGTTCTTGTGTGGAATGTTCTATTTATGATAGTGGTGTTTAGATATTATATATGTATATGTAGGCACATTGTGATCATTGACTTGAAGTCATTGAATGTGAAGTAAAGTAATGTTATGATGCATATGTATAGAGATGCATTATGATGTTATGTATGTCATTCTTGATGACAGTATGATTATTTGAGTACAATGTGAATAAGAAGTATGTTTTGTGCGTATTATGATGAATGTAGTATGATCATGCTTAGAAGAAAATTTCAAGATTGATGATGGTTATGTGAAAGAATTACTCACATATAGACACACATAAAATAATGAATGTAGCTAATAAAAATGTAATGAATGTGGATCTATTGAAAGGTTTTTTCAGTATTACTCTAATTAGTGAATGAGGGTTGTGGGGATGAACACTTTCCCATGAGTAGAAGTTTTCTCAATATTACTATAATGAATCAATTATCCTAAGAGTTATCCTATGAATGAATGTTAGGTTAGGATGACTATTCTTTTTGTGAATAGAGGTAGAGTACTTAGTAGCAATCCCTTAACCTAAAGTTGATGAATGTAATGAAAGTCTAATTCTCTAAGGAGACTATTGCTTAGCAACAAGAGGATATGAAATGAGGTGGATACTCTCTGTTCGTAGAGGTGTAGTATCCAAAAACAACATGTTGAGATTTGTACGCTCCGTTAGAAGAGGTTTAGTATCTAGAAGCAATCTCCATATCCCTTAATTATGCGCCCGCAAAGGACTAGCTAATGTCTTTCCACATAATGGCTAAATGAATGATCCCACCTCAAGCAAGTGGGGATCCCTCATCCGGGATTCCATGTTATGCTCTCATGGTATGTGTCGGTTAAGGTTTACCCCAACAAAATATTGTGAACTAGGTTATTCCTAAGGGTGTACTACTTAGGGTAGGTGATGGAATGTGACGCCATCTATGCATTGCATAATTAGGAATTTGGAGGGAGTCTTGGTGTGTCCTTATAATGTTATAGAATAAATGGGTTTCGATATGATGTTATTGAAGAATGTTGTTCTTATATTAAATGTTAATGAAGATTGTATAATTTGTCGAATGTGATGTGCCGAGTCTAGGGTGGTTTTAAAGGAACACTAAGTGGAAGTAGTAGAATGGGATGCTACTTTCACATTGCACTAGTGTAACTTATCGATATCTTAGGGGGATGGTATTTATGTGAAGTCCTTAAATGGATGAATGTTTCGTCTAGTATCTCTATGTAATGAATGTTGACTTATTGACTTATGAAGGTAAGCAAATATCATTATCTTTCGTTATCCTAAGGAACACTTAGGTGTGTATTGAAGAGGTTAGTATAGGCGGTATCTTCATGTCTTACCTAGGTGGGTTTTACAATAACTTTGGATAAAAGGGTTTAAATGGTTATTGGATAACTTAATTAATATGGTCATATGTTTAGAATTATGGGAGTATTGTCTTGTATGTTGATGATTAGCTTGTATGATGTATTCTACACTTGGTTCATGAAGCCTTGTCAAAATAGTATGAAAAACATATTTCAACTAAAATGTCCTCTTTAAATCACATTTTGCATGATTTCCATACTAAGTGCTTAATTGTACTAACTCCATATTCTTTTCTATTTATACAAGTATAGTTGGTGGAAAGTGAGGATCCCTAAAGTTGAAGACTGGAATTAGATTTTTCTCTCAAGACTTTTTGTATGTCCTCATATGTTCGAGGACGTGAATGTTATGTCTAGTTTTCTTTCATCAAAGACATTGTATACGACTTGTATCATTCTTTCAATGTAAGGTTTGTGACACTAGATAATGCATGTGTCTAAGATGGCTTGTGATGAAACTTAGTTCTTCTTATGTTTTATAAATGAGTTTCCTTGTTGACTTTATTGTGAAAAGTTTTCATTCCTCACTAATTTTCATGCCTATGTGATGATTGAATTCTAAGAGGCTTGTATAAGACCTCTTTCAGGTTGAATATGCAAATTACGACTAGGGAGTGCTCTCGGGTTGTAACAAACTTAGCTTCGGAGCATAAGGTTATGAAATTTTTCTTAGGGTTCAAACTCTCACAAGCCATGTCTAGTAGAGTCTTTTTCAATTGAGTCGCAACAAATCTATGAGCGGGAGGCTATAGAACAATAGAAGTTACACTTCTTTGTTATTCTTGAAGTCGGGTGTTAGAGTTTAGTTCTATGTGTTACTTTCTAAATACAATTATTGTGGTTATAGGAACATTAATACGAGAGGGGCTAATTCAAGGAGGGATCAAGAAGAGAATGTAAATGAGGAGGTTCACCCTCAAGTTCCCCAAGGTCCACAGGCTCCCAATGGGGAAGCGGATATGGCAAATGTTGACATAAAGGCTTCCTTCCAATCTTTGACCCAATTCATGGAGACTCACACTCAAGTCTTCACTACAAAAGCTCAAGCCATGACAGCCCAAGGTAACGGAGGAGTTGGACTGCAAGTGAACCCAGTGCAAGTACTCCCGCTTCTAGGATTCATGATTTTATCAGGATGAATCCTCCTACTTTCATGGAATAAGGATGTGAAAGGCTTCATATATAAGGTTTTGAGGTGGTAGAGGCTACGGGAGAAACTTCTAGGTAAAAAGTGAAACTAGCCGCCTACCGACAAAAAGATATGACACAAGTGTGGTTTGAGTAATGGAGGGATGAGAGACCCGTAAGGGTGTTCCCGGTAGATTGGGAGTGTTTAATACAACCTTTATTGATAAGGTTTTCAACTTAAATATGAGGGAGATAAAATTTGTGGAATTCATGAACCTCCTTCAAGGGGGAATGTGTTTGAAGAAATACTCTCTCAAGTTCATGCAACTCCCTAAGTATGCCCTTACCTTTGTAGCCATCTTTAGGGCTATAATGAATTAGTTTGTGATGGGGGTGTATAGTTTTGTTTAAGAAGAGTGTCGTACACAATGCTCCTTCATGATATAGATATATATAGACTCATGGTGTATGCAAAATATTAATGATACGAAGCTTAGGAAGATGAATAGTCTAAGAAGAGGTTTTCAAATCAATATTCCCCATGGTGAGCAAGGATAGGGTGTCCAACCCAAATTATCAAGGGGAGAGTGAAGGTGGCTCCAATTTTGAGAGGTCTAGATGTACTACATGTGGAAAACAACATGTGGGTAAGTGCCTTGCTGGTACAGATAGGTTTTCTGGGTGTGGAAATAAGGTTCATAAGATGAGAGATTCCCACACTTGCGACAAAAGGGAAGGGGACCAACCAAGATCCTCATGTTGCTACCAGTCATAATGCTCTAAAGAAAAACCATTTCTTTGTGCTACAAGCTATCAAAGGAGCTTATCTAGAATAAAGAGCCCAGTGAGTTATGGTTTCTTATGGTTGTCTTAAGTTTCTTTTACATGGGTTTACCCTAAGTAAGGAAGAATGAGTTGAGTAGTAAGGTCGTGTATATCCTAATCTTTTCTTATTCAAGATTAAGACTAAGGAATTCTTAGTAGTGATGACTTACTTTATCTTCTGTAAGATGAAGAGTTTCATGTCTCCTTATGTTATGAGTGCCTGTGATAATAATATGTTTTTCATGCTCTTGATGATGTTATGATAAAATTAGTAATTTTTCTATGTATTTTTCATGATAATTTGCATCTAGTAACATTGCCTATTTGCTTCATGAGTTGTCATGTTGATTTGGCCTATATGTGATTTGAGATTTATTGAATATTGGGCCTTAATATAAAATGATGATCATGTCGAATGTTGGAGAAGGTAGTTCCTCCATAATACAATGAAAATGATGAAGTATGTGTGCACTACCTATTGTGTAGATAATTTTAAATTTGCTTGTGTTACTTACAGTGCATAATGATGTGAAATTTTTATTCCTTGTAATATCGGTGCATTTACTATGAAGTTGTATCGATTATTATGTGTGTTATGATCTGCTAGTTGAGTCATCTAGTCTTTGAAAGTGTTTTACTATCATTCGAGGACAACTGTTTTCCAAGTGGGGGAGTATTGAAAGGCCCTCATAATGAACTAGGATAAACTAGATCTTCACATAATTTTCTTGAGTTAATAACTTAAGAAATTTAATGATAAATAGTATCCAAGGGCACGGCTGAGAGGTTTGTAAGTCAAACATCAAAGAACGACCAAGACGTTCGAAAACTAGTTTTTTGTGTGGTAGTGTGTTCTTGCATGATGTATGTGTTTTAGTATGTCATTTGGAGTCTAAAATGATTGGAGGTGACACTAAAATATATATGGTCGTGTCTAGGGTCAAAACCTCTGGGTATGACTCCCCAAGGACAAACCTAAGGGTCCTTGAGGAGGACCCAAACGTTTGAAAAAAAGCTGTCAAAAAACAGCACCATTGACAGATCCAATAGATGGACCGTCTATTGATTGAAGACCGACAATGGGACACTTGAGTTACCACTTATAATTCTGGATCTTAGCTCCATTCTACATCTCACAGTCACCATTGATGGACTTCCTGCAGAGCGTGTCAATTAATTGACAGTACGTCACTGGTAACCTGCAAACTATCCAAAGTCTCGGCCAAGCCAAGGGAGGTTTGGTATATTCCACCCTTGACCAATTTTATATGGGGATGGTTATTTTTAGTGTTTTATGTATAATTATATCAAATCAATTAGACCATCACTTAGACTCAAACATCAAAATCAAACTCTTCCCTCCCAAAGAAATTCTCCCAGGAACACTATTGAAGGTCTAGGTCAAATTCAAGCTAGGAAAACGGGTTGAAAGCGATTTCTTCATCAATTTTTGTGGTCTTCTTAATACTAAGGAATGATGATCTTTTATTCTTAAATAACCTCTCATTCAAGGAGTCCAATTCAAAGGATTTTCAAAGGTGTATCAATGATCAATTTTCCCTCTATATATGTTATGCATGGGTTCATTTTTAAATTTTTTTCAAAGTAATACTATTGATTTAATAATTTTGAACTGAAGTTTTTAAGATGATTTTAATGAAATTCCTTGAAGAACCCATGTCTTGTCTAAATCTCCTAAATTGGCTTATGAAGTGGTTTTTGTGGCTATGGTTTCATATTGATAGAATTGCACTAATGTTGTAGTATTGGTGGTTCCTATTGCTATCTATTTCTATCCATGACTAATTATGATGAATAGTTGGAGAATTGAGAAAGGGTGATCATGTCTTGGATGATGTGTAAGTTGACCTAAATTGTTCTAGTTCTTATTGAATTGCTCTTGTGTGGTATGGTCTACTTATTGTGGCGGTTTAAGCTATTTTATATGTATATGTAGGTGTATTATGCTCATGGCCATAAAGTCATTGAACATGAAGTAAACTAATGTTATGATGCACATGTATAGAGATGTATTATGAAGTTATGCGTGTCATTCTTAAAGATAGTATAATGTGAATGTGAAGTATGTTTATGTGTGGATTATGATGCATGAAGTATGATCATGTTTAGAAGACAATATCATGATTGACAGTGGTTATGTGAAAGGCTTCCTAACATATACACACACATGAAAGAATGAACGAAGCTAATGAAAATGTACTGAATTAGGGTAAATTTAAAGGTATTCTCAATAGAACTCTAATGAATGAATGGGGGATGTTGGGATGGACACTTTCCCATGACTAGAGGTGGAGTGTCTAGAAGCAATCTCAATATTCTTAAGAACTCTCTAACGAATGAATGATAGGTTAGGATGATTATTGTTTCCGTGAGTTGATGTAATTAGTAGAGATCCCTTAACCTATAGTTAATGATTTAATGAAAGTGTAATACTGCGTCAGGATAAATTCTTAGCACCGAGATAATATGAAATGTGGTGGATACTCTCTGTTAGTAGAGGTGTATTATTCTAAAACAACTTCTTGAGATGGGTACTCTCCGTTAGTAGAGGTGTAATATCTTGAAGCAATCTCCCTATCCCTTAACTATGTGCACGTTAAGGGTAAATGAACGACCCTACCTTAGGCAAATGGAGATCCCTCATCCAGCAGGGTTTAATAATGGAATTCCATGTTAAGCTCTCATGGTCTATGTTGATTGAAGCTTACTCCTACAAAAGAATGTAATGAACTAGGTCTTCCTAAGGGTGTATTACTTAGCATAGGTGGTGGAATGAGACGCCATCTACTCATTGCACAAATAGGCAGTTGGAGGGAGTCTTGGTGTGTCCTTGCAATGTTAATGAATGAGTGACTTTCTATATAATGTTAATTAGGAATGTTTCTAATGTTAATGAAGGTTATATGACTTATCAAATGTGATGTACCTAGTCTAAGGTTGTTGTAAAGGAGCACTAAGTGGGAGTAGTATAACGGAATGCTACTTTCACATTGCACTAGTGTAACTTAGAGTTATCCTAGGGGGATGGTCTTTATGTGAAGTCCTTAAATGCATGAATGTTTCCTCTAGTATCTCTAAGTAATGAATGTTCACTTATTGAGTTGTGATGGTAAGGAAATAACCTTATCTTTTGTAGTCTTATGGAACACTTAGGTGTGTATTGAAGAGGTTGTATGGGCGGTCTCCTCATGTATTACCTAGGTGAGATTTAGGATAACTTTTAGATAAGAGGTTCTAACTGATTAATGGATAACTTAATGAATATGGTCATATGTTGAGAACTATGGGAGTATTACCTTGTATGTTGATGATTGACTAGTATGATGTCTTTTACACTTCGTTAATGAAGCTTTGTCAAAACAGCATGAAAAGGATATTTCAACTAAAATGTACTCTTTAAAGCACATTTTTGCATGATTGTCATACTTTGTGCTTAATTGTAATAATTCTATATGCTTCTCTACTTTTAAAAACGTATGTGGTGTAAAGTGAGGATCCTTAGAGTTGATGCTTAGGAATTAGATTGTTCTCTAAAGACTCTTGGTATTTCCCCATATGTGTGAGGACATGGATATTATGTTTAATTTTCTTTTATTAAAGACTTTGTCTGAGACTTGTATCCTTCTTTCAATGTAAGGTTCGTGACACTAGATAATGAAATGTGTCTAAGATGGCTTATGATGAAACTTAGTTATTTTTACAATTTATAAAAGAGTTTCCTTATTGACTTTATTGTGAAAATTTTCATTCCACACTAATTTTCATGCCTATGTTATGAATGAATGCTAAGAGGCTTGTATAAGACCTCTTCGAGGTATATGCCGTTTATAACTAGAGGGTGGTCTCGGGTCATGACAATAGTGCTTTAAACTACTGACATATTATTATTGTAACAATAAGGAGAATGTCAAGGATGAGTATTATAGACTTAAAAGGGAAGATAAAGCACTTATGACCGCAGGAGGACCAGATCCACTTACACCTATTTCACATAGAAAGCATTCTCATCAGTATGATTAGGCATCGCTGCCTTTGAACAATAAAAACATCATCTCCTAAAAATATATCATTTTTACTCCCAAACTATTCAATCAGCTCATCGAAATGCTAACCAAGATCGTTGTAAGTGACCATAAGACTAATTTTGCAAATGATGTTCTTGCTTTTTACGCAACATTAGATAAGCCTAAATGGATTAATGATACGAATTCAACTAATCATATAATTGGTAACAATAATTTTTTGAAACATGGTTTAATAGTAAAACATTCAGGGATAGTTCTATTTCTAATGGTGATTTATCTACAGTTTCAAAAGTAAGAGATTATCAATCATCAGGTGGAGCACTGATTAAAAATGTTATGTGTGTTCCCAAGCATAAATTCAGCCTATTGACAATTTATAAAATGACCAAAGAAATAAATTGGTGTGATTTTTCACCCTAAATTTTATCTCTTTAATGATCTCCTCACTTTTCAGTAAGCGAGATTGTCCAAAAAAGGTGGAATCTATATGTGAGGAATCTTTTTCTATGTGTTTGACGCTAAAATAAAGCAATCTATGATAGCGATAAAAAGACCTACGTTGAACTCTGGCATCAGAGGATGGGACATGTGTCTTTGTCTATTTTGAGAAAAATTACTAGCATTAATAGTACTTATAATTTTCCTTTATAATATTGTAGTATATTCCCTATGGATAGAAAAGAAAAATTACTTTTTCCTATTAATACTGTTGTGCGGAATTTGAGATAATACGAGAAAATATAAACGCGAAAGAACAAGACAATAGATTTATGTGGTTCACCAATAAATTGGCTACGTCCACGGGAAGAGGGGGAGCAGTTTTATTATGGAGAGGCCAAAAACAGAATTACAGAATAGGGTTTGTCATAGCGTCTATATATAGTGCTAAGCTACGCCATAACAGTCTTGGGCCCAACATACAGAATTGACAGATAATTAAGGGCCCAATACAACAATATTGTATACAACAGCGAGACCCCCGTCCTTTCTGTTGTAACGGGTTCGATTCAAGGCATTCAACAAATCTCCACCTTGACTTGAATTCTCCGAACAGATTCTTCAGACGCACTATCATAGTGCCAGGCCTCCCCCTCTTCCTCAGAATCGCCCCGCAGGGCAATTAACAGCTTCTGATGTTGAGCAAGTCCAAACAATGTTGAAACTTGCTTTGTGGAACCGGCTTTGTGAACATATCAGCAGGATTATCCGCAGTTCCTACTTTCTTCACCTTGATTCTCTTCTTACTTCTCATAAAATGATACCTTACGTCAATATGCTTGGTTCTCTCATGATGGACTTGATCCTTGGCTAGACAAATTGCGCTCAAACTGTCACAATACACCGTAGCTTGATCATGATGTAGACCAAGATCACTAACCAGCCTTTTCAACCAAATCCCTTCTTTTGCAGCCTCTGTCAAGGCCATGTACTCCGCTTCCGTAGTAGACAAAGTCACTGTAGGTTTCAAAGTTGCCTTCCAACTGACGACAGAACCTCCAAGGGTAAACACATAGCCAGTCATCGATCTTCTTGTGTCAACATCTCCAGCATAGTCAGAATCAGAATAGCCAGTAACCAAGCACTGAGTATCACCTCCATAAATGAGACCAACGTCAGATGTACCTCTAAGGTACCGGAAAATTCTCTTCACAGCCTGCCAATGTTCTCTCCCTGGTTGTCCCATGAATCTGCTCACTACACTGACTGCATGTGCTAAATCTGTCCTTGTACAGACCATAGCATACATCAAACTTCCTACGGCACTGGCATAAGGGACTCGTGACATATACTCCTTCTCTTTTTCTAACTGTTGAGCGAACATGGCAGTGAGATGGATATTGGCAGCACTGGGGGTATCAATAGGCTTAGATGAAGACATGCCAAACCTCGCCAAGACCTTCTGAATGTAGCTTCTCTGTGACAAGAAAAGTTTCCTTCTCTCTCTGTCTCTAATGATCTCAATCCCTAGAATCTTCCGAGCGGCTCCCAGATCCTTCATCTCAAACTCAGCACTAAGTAAACCCTTCAGCTTCTGAATGTCATACTTCTTCTTTGAAGCTATCAGTATATCATCTACATAAAGCACCAGATAGATTAATGAATCATCCTCGAGCCTATTGTAGTAGACACAACAATCATATGAGCTCTGAGTATATCCCAACTTCATCATATAGCTGTCAAACCTTTTGTACCACTGCCTTGGAGACTGCTTAAGTTCATATAAGGACTTCTTCAACTTGCAGACGTGATTTTCCTTCCCTGGAACATGGAAACCATCCGGCTGAGTCATGTATATCTCTTCCTCCAACTCTCCATGTAGAAACGTTGTCTTCACATCAAGTTGTTCGAGCTCCAGATTCTGATGTGTAACTATCGCTAGTAACACTCGGATGGAAGTATATCTGACCACTGGTGAGAAGATCTCATTGTAGTCCACTCCCTCTCTTTGGTTGAAACCTCTGCCAACAACTCTTGCTTTATACTTGACTCCTTCTGCTGGTGATATCCCTTCCTTCTTCTTGAAAACCCATTTGCAAGTAATAATCTTTCTCCCCTAAGGTTGTATGACAAGATCCCATGTCTGATTCTTGTGTAGGGACTCCATCTCATCTCCCATAGCAGCAAACCATTTTTCAGAATCAGGACTTAAAATGGCTTCTTTGTAAGTAGACGGCTCAGATGTATCTACCTCTTCAGCAACCTGCAGTGCATAACCCACCATGTCCTCAAAACCATACCTCGTAGGTGGCCGAACTCCAACCCTCCTTGGCCGATCTTGAGCTATACTCTGATGGATATCTGATGGCATAGATTCTGGGATATCAGTTTCTGTCTGTGGCTCTTGATCCTCCTCTTCAGGTTCATTTAAATCGCTCTCGTTCTGAATGACTTGAAACTCCACCTGTTTATCAAGACTCCCAGTTTCTGACGTAGTTGTAGGCTTCACAATAGTTCTAAGCAGAAAACTTTCATCAAAGACAACGTTCCTGCTCATAATAACCCTCTTTTCTGCTGGAGACCAGATTCTGAAACCTTTCACTCCATCTCCGTAGCCCACAAATACTCCCTTTTTAGCTCTTGGTTCTAACTTACCTTCACTGACATGATAGTAAGACGTACAACCAAAAGCTTTCAGATTTGAATAATCAGCAGCTTTTCCTGACCACATCTCCATAGGTGTCTTGCACTGTATGCTTGTGTGTGGTCCGCAGTTAATCAAGTAGCAAGCTGTACTAACCGCTTCTGCCCAGAATCTTCTATCTAGCCCAGCATTAGAGAGCATGCACCTTGCTCTCTCCAGAAGTGTTTGATTCATCCGCTCAGCTACACCGTTCTGCTGTGGTGTATTTCTGACTGTACGATGTCGTGCAATCCCTTCATCCTTACAGAATTGATCAAATTCAGACCAGCAGAATTCCAGCCAATTATCAGTTCGCAACCTCTTGATCTTCTTCCCTGTTTGATTTTCCATCAAAATATTCCACTCCTTGAACTTCTGGAAAGCTTCACTTTTATGCTTCATCATGTACACCCAAGTAATCCTTGAGTAGTCATCAATAATGGACACAAAGAATCTGCAGCCTCCCAAAGACTCAACACGGTATGGACCCCAACAATCAGAATGGATATAATCAAGTGTGCCTTTTGTTCTGTGAATGGCCTTTGGAAACTTGTTGCGATGTAGTTTTCCTAAAACACAATGTTCACAAAACTCTAGGCTCTTAATCTTATGAACAACAAGAAGATCCTCCTTTGACAGAATTCGCATCCCTCTTTCACCCATATGACCAAGTCTCATGTGCCATAACTTACTCATATCCTTCTGGTGAACTTCTGATGATGCAACATGGGTTGAACCTGTAACTGTGGAACCTTGTAGAAAATACAAAGTACCATGCATGACACCTTTCAGAATCAGATTTGAACCCTTCCAGACCTGCAAGAATCCATCTTTTCCCGACCAGCTGAATCCCTTGCTGTCCAAAAGACTGAGAGATATCAGATTTTTCGTCATCAATGGAACGTGCCTGACCTCGTTCAATGAGCAGAAGCTACCGTCATGTGTCCTTATCTTGATCGAGCCTGTCCCAACCACCTTGCAGACAGAACTATTGGCCATTGAGATGCTGCCTCCGTCTATCTGCTCATAAGTCGTGAACCACTCTCTCCTAGGACAGATGTGATAGGATGCCCCAAAATCGAGAACTCACACATCTGAATGATGAGTGTGCTCATCCGCAACTAGGGAAATCTCTTCTTCAGAATTGGTGCCTTCTTCAGCAACAGCAGCAGACACTGATTGTTTTTCCGATTGCTTCTTCTTCTTCGGAAAATCAAATTTTCAATGTCCCTTCTCCTTGCAGTAATTACAAACATCATCCGGCTTTGCACCCTTCGACATCGGCTTATTTTTCTTTCCGCAATTTCTCGTTCCTTTTCTGCTACTGGTGAACAGACCGGAAGGCTGTATGTCCGTACTTGTGCCGTTAGCCTTATGCCATAATTCCCTGCTATGAAGGGCCGATTTGACTTCATCCAGCGATACAGTATCTTTCCCAACAATGAATGATTGAACAAAATTCTCAAACGACATTGGGAGAGATACTAACAGAATCAGGGCAGCATCTTCATCCTCGATCTTCACATCGATATTACGCAATTCTAATAACAAAATATTCAATTGCTCTAAACGTTCCCTGAGTTGTGTACCTTCAGCGATTCGTAAACCGAATAGACGTTGTTTCAGAAGAAGCTTGTTGGTTAGAGATTTTGTCATGTACAAACTCTCCAGCTTCAACCACAGACCAGCAACAGTCTCTTCATCCGAGACCTCCGTGATGACGTCATCCGCGAGACACAGCATGATCGTCGAGTGCGCCTTTTCCTCCAGAATTGCCATCTCAGGAGTAACGACGGCATTTTTGTCTTTCGACAACGGCGCCCAGAAACCTTGTTGTTTCAACAAAGCCCGCATCTTGATCTGCCATAAACTGAAACTTTTCCTCCCTGTGAATTTGTCGATTTTCACGTTCAAAGCAGACATCTCAAATTCTCCAAGAACACCTATTAACCGAGAGGCTCTGATACCAATTTGTTGTACGGAATTTTCCATAGCGTCTATATATAGTGCTAAGCTACGCCCTAACAGGCTTGGGCCCAACATACAGAATTGACAGTTAATTAAGGGCCCAATACAACAACATTGTATACAACAACGAAACCCCCGTCCTTTATGTTGTAACGGGTTCGATTCAAGTCAATCAACAAATACAAGTAGAACGTCCTGTTTGAGGGCCTTAACAAGGAACCTACTTATGATAGAATAAAATTGTTTCAAACATTTGTTGATAATCATATAAAGTTAAATTGGGTTTACTCAATGCATCTCAAATCTGATGTGATTAATATACTTCTAGATAATTGTGATGATAACTATCAATTTGGGAAGAAGATTAAATTTCATGATTAGATAATAAATCTAAATTTTTTATTCATAACTGTTAAATGTTGCTTAAAACCTATGAGACTGTGCATGTAAGTTCCTGCCCCTACATGTCACAACAAAATGGTATGGTGTAGAAGAGACACATATATATATTGAAGATTTCTGAAATATCATATTTTAGTGTCACTTATCAATAAGATTTTAGGGGGTATTGTATTAATTTTTATCTCATATAATTCTCACATGAAGAATTCATCTCACTGGATCAAATAACCATATTTTTGGTGAGGAAAAAAAATGCACAGTATTCTAAAAGAATTGTTACTTTTATTCAGTTTCTTCTCCTTTTATCTAACACGTTGAGAGTATTAAATGTCTGTTTCACATTAATATGTTGGACTCTATAGATTTCAAGAGAGTCGACAGACTTTACAACCCTACTACATTATGAACAAAATCTAAGCTAATAGTAATTAGATTTATAATTATCAAAAAATTTATGCAGGAAGCTTTCGCGGAAAAGCTGGGTGTTGGAAAAAGTTTACTATAGTGAGAAAGCTATTTTTTTAATTGAGAATCGCTTGTAGTGTAGTGTAGTTTTTAAAACCTGTTGTATGATTTGACTTTTTTCAAATCTAGTTTAATAAAATGGATTTTGGGTAACTCAGATTTGTTTTTTGAAGATGAAAGAACAATTTATTTGATAGATTTTATTTCCTGATCTTGCATTTTATTTCATTGGAATCTATGTATTAAATAATACGGGGTTGCAAAATTATTTTTGTGATGCCGAATTCTATAATGTTGGAATCTATTTATCGATACTTTGGTACAAACTGAGCTAATGTGGGTTTACTAAGTTAATGTCTATCTAGGACATATTCAGTAGTGACATGTAGTGTGGGACAAAATGATCTATTAAATAACCATAGACATTGGTCAAAAAACATTATCTCAAAAGTAATTTTTAAGAATAAATCTCAATGAAAACATGCATGATCTGATAATACAAAATCATACTTTTAACTAACTAACGTGTCACATCCGGGGAGCACCCCCTAGACGTAACCGGTTTCGTTATCCTCTTAGAGGACTAAGACTAGCATCTTAACTTACATCATTACATTCATAGGCCAAAATACGGAATATTTAAAAACTTTTCATTACTTCTACAGGAGGTTTACATACACCTCTCCATACACATAGTATTTGTATAGAATATACATAGACTATTCATATTACATAGTCTTCTACTTTTAATTCACATGGATATATAATATATAACATAGTCTCAAATGGATCTCTCATCTCATAAACATCTAACAAGAGTATAACAATTTGGTCCTAGCCCATAGATCAATGTAATAAAGCAACATATAGGCTATAAATTATTTAGTACTTAAATAAAAAAGAAAGAACATAAGAGTGTTAAAACTAGAACAACGTTATAAGCTAGATATTGGCATTTCCCTTGGAAAGTGAAGACCCACCCAACATGGATGAATGAGAATTCCAAGTCTTGATCATAGACTTCTCAAATCCCTTCAATGACCGGAACCTAAAATGTTGGGAAAAGGGGAGAAAATGGAGTTAGTACACCACTTGTACTAAGTATGAGACCATATGCACACATATCATGAAATCGTTCTAAAAAGGGACAATTCATTAAAGTATAAAATTTACTTTGAAAAGCTTTATGCACATTCAAGAATACCATACCATCATTACGACATATTCATTAAATCATAGGCATATAAATCACAAGACCAACAATGCTAAGTCTAATCAAGTCAACATGCATATCATATATTGAAAACATTGTGAAGGCAACTCTATCATCAAGTTGTAATAGCCGCAAGCATGAGCAAGAGTTCATGAAAACATAACCAAAGCAAGACAATTACCCATGAACCCTCATTAAGTCAACAAGTGTAATGACCAAGAAAAACCCCATAACCTTACTCAATTAAGTAAACCCAATAATAACCATGACTAACATCAAACTTCACATAACATATAATTTAAGAGTACATGTCCTCATACTTTAGAAATAGAGACCACATGTTCATATGTGAAACCAATCATTATATAGTATCATAAATGTGCAATATCATCATATGCATAACATATACAATTATAAGCATATTCATATATTAGAACAACCTTCTAAAGCTTCCTTCAAGGCAAACTAGTTCAAGACATAGGTAGAGACTCATAGTCATGTTAGTTGATTTGTACTTCATTACTTCATTTTAGTGTAGGGAATACTTGCCTTAATCGAGATAGACCACAAGAGCTAAGTGTGGAATCCAGTGTTGTAAAACCATACACATATGGAAGGTGGTCTACCGGCCAAAGTAAAAAAAAAACATAAACGTAGCTTTCTAAGTGGATCCACTATCTGGTCATCCTATGGGGGCGACACACTTCAAGAACTAAGAGATAGGTATGAACTCTCTACATGCCACTTGGAAATTAGAACCTCTTCTCATATAAATCCCTAGGATTAATATCCCTTATAGGAGAGTCAACACAAAATGTGGAACTCTAGGGTGAATCTTCCTCTAAGAAAAGTCAACACCTCCCATTGTCAAATTCACTTAATGCTAAGATAAGTCACTTTTTTAAATGCATTTAATGTCATTGCTAATCATCATTGCCTAATGTACGCCATAGGGTCTATCCCTTGTATAATCCTACTCATCACAGATCAATAAGAATCGCATGAGTATAGTCCTTTCATTACAATTCATATAAGTAAGGTTAGCACATTTACATAATCACATCATGATTAGTCACATTAATAGTTATTACCATCCTTATAACATTTACATCTTAGACAACACCTCACAAACCATAGACAATACATTTAAATTCAGCATCATACCAATCCTATCATTCCTAATAAAAGATGTACATCAATGCAATATCATTACTGAAGTGAGTATTAACCACAATTGGAGTAAAAAATAGGAATCACAAGACTTACCAAGTCTCCTTCATAATCCATCATAAAGGTATTCCCATCAACCCTTAACTTAACCCAAAAAGGTTGTAATATTATCACACATCAATAAACAATATGACAACAAACCCAATTGAATCACTACATCACACCACCACTAGATCATAGCTTAAGATAAGAGACTTAGGTCAAAGTTATAATCTAGATCAATTACTCAAGAAATAGCATGATAGTACTATAATTCATACTAATATATTCATAATTGATAGAATAACATAATCTAGTAGTAATTCAATTGAACCAATATTATACAACTTTCATCATAATTACAACCTAGGGTTAAGAGGAATAGGTCATCTTCTACAAAGTAGATTAATCCATCAAGAAATAACATAATTGAGTTATAATACATGTTAACCTATTCATCATATCCAAAATAAATCATTAACAAATGAATTAACAAGATCAATATTGTGATTGGAAAAGACCCACTTGAATTTTATACTTTTGAAATCAATTTGATGGAACCCTTTGTGGAAAGAAGTCCCAAAGGTGAAGGAATCTCATACCTTAAAGTTTGATGACGATTGATAGAGAAACCTTGGTGATTTAATTCCTACAACACCTTTGAATTTTACCTTCTATGGTGTTCTTTAAGTAGGGAGAGAGAAAGAAGAGAGAAAGAAAAGAGTTTGGATTTTGGGAATTATGAGAGCTTAGGTTAGTCTAATTAAGTAAGGCTCGTTACTTAGGTTTTTAATTAACTTAAATAGACATTCAATGAACCCTAATTAAACTCCAAAATAAGCCAACTAGTTTAATGAATAAAATAAAAACGTGCAACAATATAGTTGCTCCACAGATGAGACCACGATCAACAAATCATGTGTCCATTGACCGGCACTGTTCACCTCCGTGTTGCACACTCCTCAATAAGTTCGGAGATTTTCCATTTGAAGGCTTACAAATTTTTGGATAAGTTTCCATCAACGGAATCACTCCACACCCCGTCGATTGGACAGCAGATCATGGGTTGCATCCTTTGGTGGACACTGCCTTACGCAGCCTTTGACCCCAGAATGAAAGGGTCCTCCTCAAGGGCCCTAGGTTGGTTTTTGGGGAGTCGTGCCAAGACGTTTTGATTATGAATAAGCTCTAATACATGTTAGAAACCCTTCCATAAATTTTCATCATTTAACGTCCATCACATTCAGGAATATGGTTAAAAGGGAATTTAGTGTGCCTTAGCCTATTTGACTAACTTTTAGGAGTCGAAAATGTACAAAAATTTGGTGGAAATGTATCTAATAGGTGTATGAGTGGTTTCATGGTTGAAATGTCCGGGTACGACTCCCCAAGGATTAACCAAGGGCCCTTGAGAAGGACCCTTGTAGTTTGATGCAACACTGCCTGGCAGTGTGCATCGACGGGATAGAAGATGGATCGTGTGTGGATCATCGACGCTTCGATGCCATCGTTATCCCAAACATAGGCTGGTGGAGAATGTCCCTTCACCAGCACAACCTCTGAACTCATCGACGGAGTGTAAAGGTGAAGGCTATGATATGTGTGTGGATCGATGGGGCTTCGATGCCACCATCGACACACACATAGACAATTGGAGGAATCCCGTCCCTACACAGTCTCTGACCAAGACAACGGAGTGCGGGAAGGAGGGAGGGATGTCCATCGACTCACAGACGGCCCGTAAGTGGGGTCTCATTTGTGAGGGTTCTAAGTTGCAGCACTTGGTTAGTTTAGTTTATTTAATTAATTAGGCGGTTTAGGGGTCAGATGGAAACTAAAGGGAGACAAATTAAGTTGATTAAGTCCCACTATAAATACCCTCAACCCTCATTAACCTAAAGACAACTCTCAAATAAACTCTCTTCCTTCTTTCATATTTCTCTCTGTACATGAACTCACCATTGAAGACAAGCAAGGATTAGGGTTTGGGGACTGGAAAGGGATTAATTAAACATCATAATGTTTAGAAACGTTAAGGTATGGGTTCTATTCACCTTTGAGACTCTTTCCTCAAAGGGTTCCTTCAAAATAGATTTCAAAAGTTGAGTTTTCTTATGGGTTTCATTTAGTTACAAAATTGAAATTATGGATTGAGTTGTTAATGATCTCTTAGGTTTATATTGAGTATATTAACATATAATTCGACTTTTTATGGTAACTTTTGATGGTTTAGTCTAAATTGAGGAATATGATCCTCTATCCCTAGTGATATTGACCTATATTATATTGTGAGAATTTTATTAGTTGGTTGTTTATTTGATTTTGTCAAGTGGTGTGTATGATACAAACCCTTGAAGATATGCTTAAGGTGCATGATTGATTTTAAAGGGAGTTGGGATAGACATTTAGCTTTGGTGGAGTTCTCCTACAACAATAATTTTCATTCATCTATTTCCATGGCTCTCTATGAAGCATTGTATTGTAGGAGGTGTAGGTCTCCTATTTGATGGTTTGAAGTAGGTGAGCCATTGTTCTTGGTCCTGAGTTGATTTATAAGACTTTGGAAAAGGTTCATATCATAACGAACCCATTGCACCTATAGTTGGCAAAAGTCTTATGCTGATCATAAGAGAAGGGATTTGGAGTTTGATGAAGGTGATAAAGTGTATTTGAAATTCTCACCAATGAAAGGGGTGGTTAGATTTGGCAAGAAAGGGAAGTTGAGTCCTCGTTATGTGGCTCCCTATGAAATCTTGCAAAGGGTAGGTAATGCTACCTATGAATTGAAACTTCCTAGTGAATTGGCTTCAGTTCATCCGATTTTCCATATTTCTATGTTGAAAAAGTGTATCGGTGATCCCGAGTACATTCTTCCTATTGAGGATCTTGTTGTCAAGGACATACTCTCTTATGAGGAAGTTTCGGTTCAAATTCTTGATAGACAAGTCAAGAAGTTGAGGAATAATAGGTGGTTTCCGTAAAGGTGTTATGGAAAATTCATCTAGTTGAGGGTGCAACATGGGAGGCCGAGGCCGATATGAAGTCCCATTACCCTCATATTTTTGAAAATTAAACTTAGTCATTCTTTTTAATGATATATATATGACTTGAAATTGAAATTTCTTGATTTTTGGGTGAAGTTTTGAACATTATTTATTTTTGGAAAACCTACAATGAAGTTATCGTAGTATTTTTAAAAAAAAAACTTGAAATTTTGCTCTTTGCTTGTTTTGAATTATGTGGTTCATTTTGATATGGTGGGTATTTATGAAATTATATGTGGCATGTTGTTAAGTTGCACTCTGTGCTAATTGACTCATGTAGTGTATGTTGAGCTCATAACTGTTGTGAGAAGGAAATGCCTCATGATAAAGTATTTTGAGTCTTATGTGTGGTAATATGAGTTTTGATATTTTCCCTGTTGAAATGATATGATTTATGTTGATTTGATGGTGTTGATTGGTTGGGTTTCTAGTCTTGAGTCTATTCCTTCCTTCAAAAGAATTTTAGTTTCATTCGGGGACAAACATTCCTAGGGGGGATAATGTAACACCTTGAAAATCCAAAAAAAACATTGTAAAAGCCTTACATATGTTTCATGAGGTCTAATCACTGTTTCTAAGTCCATTATAAATTAATATAGGTCATTTGGAAGGTTTAAGAACTTAAACGTCCAAGAACGTCCATGACATTCTTGAAGTTGGTTCATATGGATATTAGTGTGACTTAGCCTATTTGACTAAATTTTAGGAGTCAGAAATGTACGAAAATTGGTGGAAAGGTAGCTAATAGGTTTCTTAGAGGTTTCATGGTTGAAACGTCCGGGTACGACTCCCCAAGTACCAACAAAGGGCCCTAGAAGAGGACTCTTGTAGTTTGATGCAACAATGCCTGGCAGTGTGCATCGACTGGACGGTAGATGGACCGTGTGTGGATCGACAAAGCGTCTATGCCACCGTCGTCCCAAAATTAGGGTGGTGGAGAAGACCCTTCACCCGCAAAGCCTCTGAAATTATCGACCGAGTGAAGAGGTGTAGGCTACGGTCAGTGTGTGGATTGATGAGGCATCAATGCCACCATCGTCCCACCCTTAGACAATTGGGGGAATCCCCTCGCCTGAACAGTCTGTGAACAAGACGATGGAGTGCAGGACGGAAGGGGGGATATCCATCTACTCACAGATGGACCATAAGTTGGGTCTCTTCTGTGAGGGTCCAAAGTTTATGCATATTTTTAATTCACTTTGTTTAATTAATTAGCTGGTTTAGGGGCTAGTTCAGAATTAAAGGTAGACTAAATAAGTTTATTAAGTCCTACTATAAATACCCTCAACCCGAATTAACCTAAAGACAACTCTCAAATAAACTCTCTTCCTTCTCTCTTATTTCTCTCTCTACATGAACTCACCATTGAAGACTAGCAAGGATTAGGGTTTGGGGATTGAAATGAACGAATTAACCATCAAATTGTTGACAAACGTTAAGGTATGGGTTCTATTCAGCTTTGAGACTCTTTCCTCAAAGGGTTCCTTCAAAAGAGATTTGAAAAGTTGAGTTTTCTTATGGGTTTCATTAAATTACGAAATTGAAGTTATGGATTAAAGTTTTGAATAATTTTTTGGGTTATATTGAGTAGAGTAACATGTAATTAAACTTGTTTATGGTAATTGTTGAAGGTTTAGTTTAAATTGAAGAATATGATCCTCTATCCCTAACCCTAGGTAATGATCATGACCTATATAGTATTGTGTTCATTTTGTTGAGTTGGTTGTTGATTTGATTACGATTATATGATTAAATTAAGATTAATTATATGCCTATCATGGAAGTTCTTGAGATGTGATTTAGGTTATGAATTATAAGGTGTAATTAGCCTATGTATCTTGACTCAAAGTTGTGATCTAAAGTTGAATTGTGTTATAGAGAAGCAATTGGCCTTGTTATTCTATTGGTTATCATTGTATGATGATGTTACTACCCATGTTGGGTTGAGTTATAAGTTGATGTTAACACCTTAACGATAGACTATGAGGAAGACTTGGTAAGTCTTAGAATCTCTATCTTTACTTTCAATTGTGATTAATTGTTGTTAAGTCATGATATTACATTGGAGTGTGTCTTATACTAAGATTATAGGGTGGTATGACGTTGAATTGAAATGTCTTGACTATGTTGTGAGGTTGAATTAGGTCTATGTGATAAAGGATGGTTAAAACTATCAATGTGCCTTAATATGCAATGAAAGGCTAATGTGTTAACCTCACATATATGAATTGTGATGAAAGGACTTATACTCATACAATTCTTATTGAGATGTTCATAATAATGATTATACAAGGAGTAGACCTTTATGGCCTAAATTAATCTATGATTGATAATTAAAGGCTTAAAGACATTTCAAAAAGGGTCTCTAGCATAGAATAGAGTGAACTAGATTTTGGAGTCTCCCTTCCCACATAGGGAAGGAAGGAACACTCCATTACTCTTGAGATTGGAGACTATAATACATCGAGCATAAATAGGGTCTGAACTATATCTCTCAGTTCTTGAACTGTGTTTTTCCCATAGGAATACTAGCTAGTGGATCCACGTAGTTGCGATGTTTCATGTTTTGGTACTACCTTGGTAAGTAGTCCTCCTCCTTCTGGTTTAGGGTTTTATGACACCGGATTCCACACTAGCTCATGGGGTCTATGTCGGTTAGGGCAAGATGTTCCTAAAAGGTAAAACGAATTAAAGGTCTTGCTCCTAACTTAGATATCCTAAGAGGTCTAGCTTGGTCTATGTAGAGGTATGGGACTCTATCTAAACATGGCACTAATTAGACTTGAGTGGAGTCTTAGGAGGAGGTTTTTATATATGTTTATGTTATCATGATATATGATGTATAAATGATGACCATGGCATATTGTTGATACTGTATATTGTTTATTTCTTTTATGAATATCCCTTGGGTTGTAATGTTAGCATGTGATGAAATGTAAACCTATATGTCATGATAGGTAAAGTTGGAAATTTTTCATGTTTTCTTTTTTATGATACTTGATTGAGTAAGGTTTTGTGTATTTTCTTAGTCATTGCACTTGATGACTTGATAAGGACTTGTCAATAGTTGTCTTTCTTATTATGATATGTTTCTCTCTTATTCATTCTAGTGATAGTGTTTCCTTGATGTTAGGATTATAGTAAATCATGGTTTTCAAGTATGTTTGGATAAGTATTACTTGTTCAGATAATAAGTATGTTTGGCTGGTTGATATGACTAACTTGGCTTTGCATTAAGTCCCTAAAGGGGTAATTTGGCATGTTTTGATAAAAAGTCATTTTTAGCATGTTTTGCTTGTTTATGTACATAAGATCCTATACTTAGTTCATGTGGAGTACTAACCCCATTCTCTTTCCTTTTTCCCAAACATTTTAGGTTCCGATCGTTGAAGAGTTTAAAAGGAGACATTGTTGAAGGCTTGGATTCTTCCTTTAATTAAAGTGGGGTAGGTCCTCTACTTTCGAGGGCAATGCCGTCCTCTAGCCTACAGATTTTGTTATTAGCTTATTGGCTCTTTCATTCCTTTCCTTTTTAATTGAGCATTGTACTTTCGTATGAACAATTTATGGTCTTGTTGGATTGATGTAAGGGCTATGCCCATATTGTGATATTCGTTTAGATGGTATGAGATGAGACAATCGTTGAGACTATTTCTATATTTTTTGTATATGTATGTGTAATAAAAGTAGAAGGCTATGAACCTTCCTATACGAAAGGTCTATGTATGCTCGATATGAATATATATTATGTGCATAAGAAGTCTACGTAAACCACCAAGTAGTGATATGAAAGTTTTAAATTTTTCCGTATTTTTCAACCTATAAATGAAGTGAAATGAGTCTAAGAGGCTAGTCTTAGTCCTTGAAAAGGACGACGACACCGGTTACCTCTAGGGGGTAAAACCGGATGTGACAAACATTGTATTAGAGCATCAGGTGGAAATATCGTTGAGTTATGTCTCTCTCTCTACCACGTCTATGTATGTTTATATTCATATTTGTGAAGCGTTGTACACTTATGAGTAGGAACCTATATGATCCTTAGGAATCGCTCTCTTTCATGGAAATCTTATATTGTACCAATAGAGTACATTTATGGTGAGATTTTGTATCTAATACTATTGTTGCACTTATAGTAAGCATGAACACTCGAAGGAATGCGGCGCAAAGATTTGAAGAGGAAATTGTCAATGCGGGAGCTCCTCCCCATAATGAGCAAGTTCCTCCATTTAAAAAAGATGCTAATGTGGAGCAAGCTCCAACTAAGCCTCCACCTATGGCGGAGGTTGAGATGAGGGATATTCTTTATCAAATGGCCCAAGCCATGACTACTCAATCACGACCCGCGATGGTTCAAGCCCAAGCAATGACGTCCCAAGGTTATCGAGATATTGCTTCCCGTCCTCTTTAACAAGTCACTACTATGGCTTCTCGTCTAAGGGACTGGACTCGAGTAAATCCTCCTACTTTTTATGGGTCTAAGGTTGATTAAGACCCCCAAGAATTCATCGATGATGTCTACAGTTTACTATATGTTGTGGGGTGTCTTCCAGTGAGAAAGCCATGTTGGCCACATATGTAACATTCCGGAAAATTACATGTCTAGTGAAGCCCAATAGGTCTTTATGAATGCGTATTGGGGATACATAGGCCTTCCAATTCCCAATATTAAGAAATATTGGGCATAGTATAGAAAATTGGCTAAGAGGTATTACCCAATTTCTATATAATGCCCAAATAATAAAATATTGGGCATATTAAAAAATATTGGCTTAAAGGGTATTAGCAAATTTTTAAAAGTATTAACAAGCTTGTTTAGTAATTATACCTACAATGAAGATGCAAGCAAATAGTATTGAATCTTAAGACATTATGTACGACACATCAAAGTGTCAAACCTAGGTATCCTAACACATGACCACTTAAAATGGGCATGTAGATTAGGAAGTGCCCAAGGACATAGTGAGGATCCTTGAAACAATAAGTAAAAAATCCAAATGAACCATCCAAAATAGTTAACGTAAAATGTACAAGGAAAATATGTGCAAGCACATGTGCTAAACGATCAAGAGACAAGACCCAACCGAAACAGTTAGGGTGGTTAGGGGCAGGCGTGTAGTATCACGTGGGGCCAAGCTCCCTAACTGAATCTAGGTCCTAACTGACGTCCCTTACTAACTAAATAAATAACCTAGGACTAACAAAAAATAACTAACTAAGGGACCTGATAACCTATGACCTAACAGGTGACATTACGACAAAAAACAATCTAAGAAACATGTTACTACCTAACCTTGTATCGTCCAAAGGGTTCGTTATGATCCTAAAAACTTAGGGTTACTTTAATAATTACTTTAGGTTAACTAATTAATTAAATTATCAACTTAAATAATTAATTTAAATTGTCAAACCGAAATCCTTACACTAGACAAGTAACTAACTAAGAAACATCCTAGTACTTAACCTAGGATGGTCCAAAGGGTAACAACTTAGGGGTACTTTATGATTTTCCCTAGGTTACCTAATTAATTAAATTAGAAACTTAATTAATTAATTTAATTGGTCAAAACCGAAACCACTTAGCGATTTCCAAATTTCGGTTAAATAAAAGTACTATTCTAATTCTACTCAATCTAGGTTGGGCTCTTAGGTAATTTACGTAGAGGGTATTTAGGGTAAGTCTTGGTACCTCTATATATTGATATTATGTCAGTTTATACCACAATTACACGTCCCAAATGAGAATCAGACGAAATTCTCTTAATCCCTTAAGAACACTCTCTTTTCCAAACTCCATTGAAGAACAAGAAAAGGTTAAGGAATAAGACGAAGGTTTCAAATTTTACAATCAAGATTTTATGGATTCTTCATCTATAAGGTATGGTTTTTCACTCTTTGTATTCCTTTCCCCAAGAGTTCCTTTCAAGATAAGTTTTCAAGAACTCCAATTCTAGGGTTTTTACTCTACAAAATGGATTTTCTTCCTAACCCTAGATTTATGATTTACAATGAAAAGTATGTGTTTTATATACACTATTCCACATTAATTGATGATTATGATGCTAATTATGTTTGAATTTAGTGTGAATCACGTTCTTACCTATATGACGGTTTTGTATGATTATATCTATGACGTGATAACATGTAAACGTCAGAGTTAGAATTTAGGATTTGAATGAACCCTTTAATTACCCGTTTACATTATCACATATAACATAATTATCTTGTACATGAGTTTATGAGTTGTTATTGATTATGTTATCGATTATTTTACTATGTATGATTATAAATATTTTAAGATGAGTAAGGTTCTTGAAAACAAGAGGTAAGTCTTCTAAAGTTGTGTTTACTCTACAATGTTAATATTAGTGTATGAATCATGGTGTTATGTTATGAACGTATGTATGATGTTGCTTTGTGAATATGCTGGCTAAGAACATGTAAATTGTGAGGTCATGATAAGAACACAAATATGCAAGTTTATGATATCCCTTGTATGCTTCACACAAGGTGATTATGTTATGTTAATCTCGCATAAGAAAGGTTACGATGAAAGGAAAATTCTCATCTAATCGAAAAGAGATCATGATCATGTTATTCAAGAAGATAATCTCCTATGACCTATGATAAATTTTTTATCCATTTCAAATTAAAGGTTAGTTCAAGAAAAGAGACTTAAGCTAAGCACCAATGAACTAGATATGGGAAGTGTACCTTCCCTAGGGGAAGGTAGGTTCAAAATGATTCTTATGAGATTGAGGCTTCCATTTAATGTTGAACTATGGGTCTCTAATATATCTCCTAGTTCTTGAACTATGCTGCCACCATAGGATACTAGCTAGTGGATCCACCTAGAAAGCTATGTCATGTAGTTTCTACTTTGGCCGGTAGACCACCTTTTTTCGGTGTGGGGTTTAATGACACCGGATCCTTCTTTAGCTCACGGTCTATGTAGGTTAATGCTTATA
This sequence comes from Solanum neorickii, assembly GCA_027704865.1. Classification (NCBI taxonomy): domain Eukaryota; kingdom Viridiplantae; phylum Streptophyta; class Magnoliopsida; order Solanales; family Solanaceae; genus Solanum; species Solanum neorickii. The sequence continues at coordinate 6,184,048 of JAKWJC010000369.1, forward strand.
TTCCCTCATGTAAAATGAAAGACAAGTAAACAAACGATTGACTGGGGTGACTTGAGGAGTTGGCTTAGTATAGGTAGTGGTATGGGACGCTACCTAGACATTGCACAAGTTGACTCGAAAATTAGTCCTAGGAGATTGTTCTTATGTAATATGATGATATGAAATATATATGTTTATGATATATGATGTTACTCTTACATGAATGTTGATCCCTATAATGAATATGTTATTGAGTTATATTGTTATATGAAAAAATGCTTTACTTATGGTCTCCTATCATATCTACTTAGTTATGTGGGGTTATAGGGCTTCGCATGACTATTGCACTTGTATGTTGGGTATGGAATCATTGGTAAGTGTTTTGTATGTTATGTTTATATGATTTATTGAATATGAATTGTTAACGTGATTGTATGATAAGATTTCTATAATTATGATCATGTTTGATGTTAACAAAATCCTTATCTTGTATATGCTATATGGTATGTGTATTAAAGATTTTTATTTGGCTCTACATGTTTTCTAAAGTTATGATAAATAATACTTTTTCATGCATGTCCTTATGTGTTATGTTCATATACCCATACTTAGTACATGCGGCGTACTAACCCTATTACTTTACATTACTACAACTGTAGGTTCTGGCCATTGAAGCTTAAGGAGGTCGATTTGAAAAAGCTTGGAATTCTTTCTCTAAGTCTTTCTAAGTCCTCATGTTCGGGGATGCTATCTTTCATATTCTAGCTTACGTAGATTTTAAGTAGTTTTAAGAATACTCTATTTCCATTATGTTCTTTGGATTCTTTTGTAATAAGATATATATGGAATTTTAACTATTATTTGCTAAGTTCAGATTTGCACTCTTTTGATGGTTTCAATATAAGTGTGACAATATTTTTAGAATATCGTTTGTTTTTTAAAATCATAAGTATAAAGTCTGAGTATACTTAATTAGTATATTAAAAATTTTAAATATTTTTGCAAATTTAATAGTACGATTGTGATGAAGGCTAAGAAGAGGCTTGTCTGCAACCTCTGAATGGTTAACCACACCGGTCGCTTTTGGGTTCCAGAATTTTGGGGTGACAACATACCAACTCAAGGATGTGTCTTAAACTTTGTATCTGCAATGGAGGGATAATAAGTCATTGAGGGGGTGGTACCGTGACTTGGGAGATCTGTAAGGCGGCTTTCCTAGATCAGTTCTTCCCTAGGGAGATGAGGGAGGAGAATGTGACAGAATTCATCAATCTTCTCCAAGGAGGAAAGAGTGTCCATGAGTACTTTTTGGAATTCATTAAGTTGTCCAAATATGTGCCTTCTTTGGTCTCCGATCCTAGATACCAAATGAGACATTTTGTGACGGGGGTGTCGGAATACATCTAAGAGGAGTTTCAATCGGTCATGCTACATGACAACATGAACATTTGTCGTGGTATGGTGTATGCAAGAAATGTTGAGAAGGCAAGGGATAAGCGAAAAAGTGGACATGCTAAGAGCGCAAGGTTATTTGATGGAGGTTCTTCAACTAATCTTCTTGAGATACAAGACAAGCCTAGATATGAGAAGCGGGTTTCTAATCAAGTCGCTCAAATTCCCAAGAGCTAGTGGTGATAGGGTGTCTAACCTTAAATTGAAAAAGGTAAAAGTTACTAATTAACCAAATGAGAAGTCAACTTGTGAAAAGTGTGGTAAAAAGCACCATGGTGATTTCCTTAAGGGGACGGATAATTGCTTTAGTTCTGGAAAGAGTGGTCACAAGATGAGAGATTGCCCAAACTTGAAGAGTTTAGACAAGGGTAGTGGTAAAGCTCAAGCAAGTGGTTCTAGTGATGCACCAAACAAGAACCACTTTTATGATCTCTACTCTAGGATTGAGTAAGAGACCTCTCCTTATGTGGTAACCGATACGTCGAAATTTTTTTCTCTTGATCTATATGCCTTACTTGATCCTGGCGCCTCTTTATCATTTGTTACACCTCTTATGACTAAAATTTTTTATATTATACCCGATATTTTGCATGAACCCTTTATAGTGTCTATTCCAGTGGGTGAGTCAGTTTTTGCAAAAGGGTGTATAGAAATTGTCCAATAATGTTGCCCTATAAAGTTCTTATGTTGATCTAGTAGAACTATATATGCTTGATTTTGATATTTTATTGGGTATGGATTTGTTGCATGCATATTTTGCATCCATTGGTTGTAGGACAAGAGTTGTGAGGTTTAACATCCCAAATGAACCAATTGTTGAGTGGAAGGGGGGAAATCCTATTCCTAGAGATCATATTATGTCTTGTCTAAAAGATGCAAAATGATCTCAAAAGTTTGTCTTTATCATATAGTAAAAGTACAAGATATAGAATCCGAAGTCCCTCCCATCGAGTCGGTACCCGTAGTGAGTGAGTTTCCGGAGGTCTTTGCTAATGATCTTCCCGGTACTCCTCCCGAATGGGGAATTGACTTTGGCATTGATTTTCTTCCAGATACAAATCCCATATAAACTCCACCTTATCGGATGGCTCCAGCCGAGTTGAATGAGTTAAAGATTCAACTCAAGGATTTACTAGATAAGGTTTGTATAAGGCCTAGAATTTCTCTGTGGGTTGCACCGGATTTGTTCGTGAAGAAGAAAGATGGGTTCTTGAGAATGTTTATTTATTACCGCACACTCAACAAGGTCACTGTTAAGAATAACTACCCTCTCAGTCAGATTGACGACTTGTTTGATCAACTCCAAGGGGAAAGTTACTTTTCAAAAATTGACTTGAGGTTGGGGTATCACCAACTTAGGTTTAGAGGTGAGGATATATCAATGATAGGCTTTCGAATTAGGTATGGGCACTATGTGTTTTTGGTCGTGTCTTTTGGTCTCACTAATGCTTCGCTGGTGTTTGGCATTTATGGACCTAATGAACATAGTATTTTAAAATTACCTAGATTTATTTGTCATTGTTTTCATTGACGATATTTTGGTATATTCAAAGAATGAGAATGATCATATGGGTCATTTGAGGGTAGTATTTCAAACCCTTAAAGAACATCAATTGTATGCCAAATATAGCAAGTGTGAATTTTGGTTGAGGTTTGTGACTTTTCTTGGGCACATCATCTCTAGTGAGGGAGTTCAGGTAGACCCAAGGAAAATGGAAGTTGTGAGAAACTACCCTAGACCATTGACTCCGACTGACATTAGGATTTTCTTGATCTTAGCACGTTACTATCGGAGGTTCATTGATGGTTTCATGCCCATTGCATCTCCTTTGACTAATTTGACCAAAAAGAGTAAAAGTTTCCAATTGTTGAAAGATAGGCTTAATTCCACGTCTTTGTTGACTTTAACGAAGGGTACAAAGGGTTTTGTAGTGAATTGTGACACATACCGAGTGGGTTTGGGGTGTGTTCTTATGCAACATGGGAAGGTGATAGCTTATGCCTCTACACAACTAAAGGTACATGAGAGAAACTATTTCACTCATGACCTTGAGTTAGCGCCATGGTGTTTTCTTTGAAAATTTGGAGGCATTACTTGTATGGGGTTCATGTTGATGTTTTTACCGATCATAAGAGTCTCCAATATGTGTTTACCCAAAAGGAGTTGAACCTCCGACAAATAAGGTGGCTAAAGTTATTTAAAAACTATGATATGAGTGTCCTTTATAACCCCGACAAGACTAATGTAGTTGCGCATGCCCTTAGTCGTATGACTATGGGTAGTGTAACCCATCTTGGTGAAGCCAAGAAGGATCGATCAAGGGAATTACATAGGTTTGCTAGGTTGGGTTTGAGGTTGGAGAGTTCTCTGGATGGGGTGCTATAGTTCATCATATCTCCGAGTCATCTTTAGTTGTTGAGGTGAAGTCCAAACAACATCTTGATTTAGCCTTAATATAATTGAAAGAATCGGTTCTCAGCAAGTTGAATGAATCATTCTCCTTAGGGTGCGATGGTGTGTTAAAGTACCAAGGATGATTGTGTGTTCCCGATGTGGATGAGTTGAGGGACCAGATCCTAGAAGTAGCACATGGGTCACGCTAATCAATTCATCCAGGGTCAATAAAAATGTACTATGAACGAAGGGAGATATATTAGTGGGAAGGTCTATAAAGGGACATAGTGGAGTTTGTCGCTAAGTGTTTGAATTGCCAACAAATAAAGGTTGAACACCTATAGCCGGGTGGCTTACTACAAGAGATCCAAATTCCTACTTGGAAGTGGGAAGACATCAATATGGACTTTGTAGTAGGTTTACCTCAGACTTAAAAGTCATATGATTCCATGTGGGTGGTTGTGGATCGATTGACTAAGTCCGCTCTCTTTATCCCCGTAAATTCTTCATATTCGGCGTAGGATTATGCAAGAATCTTCCTAGATGATATTGTGTGCTTTCATGGCATTCCGTTAACCATTATATCGGATCGGGGTGCACAATTCACATCTAGATTTTTGAGGTCGTTCCAAAAATGATTAGGTACTATGGTGAAGTTAAGAACCGCTTTTCATCCCCATACGGATGGCCAAGCGAAGTGTACGATACAAACCCTTGAAGATATTCTTAGGGCATGCATCATAAATTTTAAAGGGTGTTGGTATAGACATTTAGCTTTGGTGGAGTTTTCCTACAACAGTAGTTTTCCTTCATCCATTTCCATGGCTCTCTATGAATCATGTATTATAGGAGGTGTAGGTCTCCTATTTGATTGTTTGAAGTCGGTGAGCCATCGTTCTTGGTCCTGAGTTGATTTATAAGACTTTTGAAAAGGTTCATATCATAAGGAGCCCATTGCACCTATAGTCGGCAAAAGTCGTATGCTGATCATAGGAGAAGGGATTTGGAGTTTGATGAAGGTGATAAAGTGTATTTGAAAATCTCACCAATTAAAGGGGTGGTTAGATTTGGCAAGAAAGGGAAGTAGAGTCCTCGTTATGTGGGTCCCTATGAAATCTTGCAAAGGGTTGGTAATGTTGCCTATGAATTGAAACTTCCTATTGAATTGGCTTCAGTTCATCAAGTTTTCCATATTTCTATGTTGAAAAAGTGTATCGCTGATGCTGAGTCCTTTCTTCCTATTGAGGATCTTGGTGACAAGGACAAACTCTCTTATGAGGAAGTTCCGGTTCAAATTCTTGATAGACAAGTCAAGAAGTTGAGGAATAATGAGGTGGTTTCCGTAAAGGTGTTATCGAAAATTCATCTAGTTGAGGGGGTGCAACATGGGAGGACGAGGCTGATATGAAGTCCCGTTACCCTCATTTTTTTGAGAATTAAGCTTAGTCATTCTTTTCAATGATATATATATGAATTGAAATTGAAATTTCTTGATTTTTGGGTGAAGTTTTGAACATTATTTATTTTTTGGAAAACGTACAATGACGTTATTGTAGTATTTTTTAAAAAAAAACTTAAAATTTTTCTTTTTGCTTGTTTTCAGTTATGTTGTGCATTTTTGATATGGGAGGTATTTATGAAATTATATGTGGCATGTTTTTAAGTTGCACTCTGTGCTAATTGACTCATGTAGTGTATGTTGAGCTCATAACTGTTGTGAGAAGGAAATGCCTCATGATAAAATGTTTTGAGTCTTATGTGTGGTAATATGAGTTTTGATATTTGCCTTGTTGAAATGATATGATTTATGTTTATTTGATATTTTTTATTGGTTGGGTTGCTAGTCTTGAGTCTATTCTTTCCTTCAAAAGAATTTTAGTGTCATTCGGGGACGAATGTTCCTAAGGGGGGGATAATGTAACACCTTGAAAATCCAAAACACATAGTAAATCCTAACATAGGTGTCATGAGGTCTAATTATTGTTTCTAAGTCCATTGTAAATGAATATAGGTCATTTAGGAGGTTTAAGAACCAAAACGTCCATGACGTTTGAGAAGTTGGTTCATATGGATGTTAGTGTGCTTTAGCCTATTTGACTAGCTTTTAGGAGTCATAAATGTACGAAAATTGGTGTAAATGTAGGTAATAGGTGTCTAAGTTGTTTTGTGGTTGAAATTTATGGGTATGACTCCCTAAGTACCAACCAAGGGACCTTGTAGTTTGACGTAGCACTGCCTGGCAGTGAGCATCGGCGGGATAAAAGATGGCCCGTTTGTACATCGATGGAGCGTATATGCCACCGTCATCCCACAATTAGGCTGGTTGAGAAGTCCCTTTCTTCCGCACAGCCTCTTAAATTATCGATCGAGTGCAGAGGTGTAGGATATGGTCCGTGTGTGGATCGACAGGGCGTTGATGCCACCGTCTTCCAACACTTAGACAATTGGAGGAATCCCCTCTCTTGAACAAACTCTGAACAAGACGATGGAGTGCATGACGAAGGGGATGTCCGTCAACTCACAGAAAGCCCGTAAGCGAGGTCTCGTCAGTGAGGGTCCTAAGTTGCTGCATTTTTTAATTCATATTATTTAATTAATTAGGTGGTTTAGGGGTTAGTTGGCGTTTAAAGGGAGAATAATTAAGTTGATTAAGTCCTACTATAAATATTCTCAACCCGAATTAACCTAAAGACAACTCTCAAATAAACTCTCTTCCTTCTCTCTTATTTATTTCTCTACATGAACTCACCATTGAAGACTAGCAAGGATTAGGGTTTCGGTATGGAAAGGAACGAAATCACCATCAAATGTTTATAAATGGTAAGGTATGGGTTCTATTTAGCTTTGAGACTCTTTCCTCAAAGGGTTCCTTCAAAAGAAATTTCAAAAGTTGAGTTTTCTTCTAGGCTTCATTTAATTATAATATTGAAGTTTTGGATTGAGTTGTTTATGATTTCTAAGGTTATATTGAGTAGATTAACATGTAATTCAATTTTTCTATGGTAATTGTTGATGGTTTAGTCTAAATTGAGGAGTATTATCCTCTATCCCTAACCTTAAGTAGTGATCTTGACCGATATTATATTGTGACCATTTAATGTAGTTAGTTGTTGATTTCATAATATCTTATATTATTATTATGATTAAATTAAGACGAATTATAGGCCTATCATGCTAGTTCTTGAGATTTGATTTAGGTTATGAATTATAAGGTAAAATTAGCCTATGTATCTTTTCTCAAGTTGTGATCTAAAGTGGAATTATGTTATAGAGACGCAATTGGCCTTGTTATTCTATTGGTTATCATTGTGTAATGATGTTACTCCTAAAGTTTGGTTGAGCTATGGGTTGATGGTAAGACCTTGATGATAGACTATGGGAAGACTTGGTAAGTCTTAGAAACTCTATCTTTACTTCCAATTGTGATTAATTGTTGTTAAGTCATGATATTATATTGGAGTATGCCCTATATTAGGATTATAGGGTGGTAGATGTTAAATTGAAATGTCTTCAATATGTTGTGTGGTTGATTAAGGTCTATGTGATATGAGGATGGTTAAAACTATCAATGGGCCTTAATATGCTATGAAATACTAATGTGTTAACCTCACTTATATGAATTGTGATGAATGGACTTATACTTATACAATTTTTATTGATATATTGATGATGATGATAGTCTATGATTAATAATTAAAGGCTTAAAGACATTTCAAAAAGGGTCTCCATCTTAGCACCGAGTGTACTAGATTTAGGAGTGCCCCTTCCCACAAAGGGAAGGTAGGAACACTACATTACTATTGAGATTGGAGACTATAATGTGTGGCGCATAAAGAGGGTCCCAACTATATCTCCTAGTTCTTGAACTATGTTGCCCCCATATGAATACTAGCTAGTGGATCCACGTAGTCACTATGTTTCATGTTTTTCTACTACCTTGGTAAGTAGTCTTCCCTCTATTGGTATAGGGTTTTACGACCCCGGATTCCACACTAGATCATTGGTCTATGTCAGTTAGGGAAAGATGTTCCCAAAACGTAAAACGAATTAAAGGACTTGACCTCTAACTTGGATTACCTAAGAGGTCTATCTTGGTCTAGGTAGGGGTATGGGACTCTGCCTAAACATTGCACTAGTTAGCCTTGAGGGGAGTCTTAGGAAAAGGTTTTTATATATGTTTATGTTATGATGATATATGATGTATATATGATGACCATGGCACATTGTTGATACTATATGTTGATTAGTTCATTTATGAATATGCCTTGGGTCGTAATGTTAATCTATGATGAAATGTAAACCTATATTCCCCGATAGATAAAGTTGGACATTGGTCATGTTTTCATTTTGAGGATACTTGATTGAGTAAGGTTATGGGGCTTTGCTTGGTCATTGCACTTGTTGACTTGATAAGGACTTGTCATAGTTGCCTTGTTCATTATGATATGTTTAGCTGTTATTCATCTTGTGATAGTGTTACTTTGATGTTAGGGTTGTAGTAAATCATGGTTTTCAAGTATGTTTGGATAAGTATTACTTGTTGAAACAATAAGCATGTTTGGTTGGTTGATATGACTTACTTGACTTTAAATTAAGTCCCTAAAGGGGTAATTTGGCATGTTTTGATAAAAAGTCCTTTTTAGTATGTTTTGCTTTTGTATGTGCATAAGATCCCATACTTAGTACATGTGGAGTACTAACACCATTTTTTCCCTTTCTCCCAAATATTTTAGGTTCCAGCCGTTGAAGAGTTTGGAAAACTACATTGTTGAAGGCTTGTATTCTTCCTTTCATCAAAGTAGGGTATGCCCTCATCTTTGGAGGGCAATGACAACCTCTAGCATACGGATTTTTTTATGAGCTTATTAACTCTTTTATTCCTTTCCTTTCCAATTGAGTATTGTTCTTTCATATGAACTGTCATGGTCTTGTTGGATTGATGTAAGGGCTATGCCCATATTTTGATATCCGTTTAGATAGTATGAGATGAGACAATCGTTGAGACTATTTCTATATTTTTAGTATATGTATGTGTAATAAAGTAGAAGGCTACGAAATCGTCCTATACGAAGGGTCTATGTATACTCGATATGAATATATATTATGTGTATGTAGAGGTCAATGCAAACCTCCAAGTAGTGATAATTAAAGTTTTAAATTTTTTCCGCATTTTTCAACCTACGAATGTAATGACATGAGACTAAGAGGCTAGTCTTAGTCCTTGAAAAGGACGACAACGCCGGTTGCGTCTATGGGGTAAACACGGATGGGACAAATCAATTATGGCAAATATCTACTTACCAACATGCTCAATATCACTTCAGAATGACTCACCATATCAAAATGCACAACATAACTCAAAACAAGAAGAATTACAAATTTTCAAGTCAATGTACACAATTCATTGGAACATCACTGTATAGACACCATAAAATGCATATTTTCCAAAACATCACCAAAAATCAAAGCAACTTCAATTTTTAGTTATTATTTTCATTATTAATAGGAATGACTAACCTTAGTTATCAAATAGATGAGGGTAACGGGACATCATGTTGGACTCGACCTCACATGTTGCACCCTCAACTAGGTGATTCTTCCATAAAACGTTTAAGGAAGCCATCTCTCTGTTCCTCAACTGCTTTACTTGTCTAGCAAGGATTTGAACTAGAACCTCCTCATAAGAGAACTTCTCTTTCACACCAAAACCTTGAATAAAAATAATAGACTCGGAATCACCAATACACTATTTAATCATAGAAACATGGAAAACGTATGAACCGAAGCCATTTCACTAGGCAACATTACCAATCTTTTGCAAGATTTCATTGGGACCCACATAACGAGGACTACACTTTCCTTTCTTGTCAAATCTAACCACCCCTTTCATAGGTGAAATTTTCATATACACTTTATCACCATCTTAAAACTCTAAGTCCCTTCTCCTATGGTTGGTATAAGACTTTTGACGGCTATAGGCTATTTTCAAGCGATTTCTTAAGATATAAACCTTCTCCAAAGTCTTATAAATCAAATCGGAACCCAAAAATAAAGACATACCCACTTCAAACCATCCAATTGGAGATCTACATCTCCTACCATGCAAGGATTCATAAGGAGCCATATATATATAGATGAATGGTAGCTATTGTTGTATGCAAACTCAAACAAAGTAAAATGTGTATCATTATTTAAATTGAAATAAATTATACAAGATCTAATCATATCATGAAGGGTTTGAATACTACGCTTTGCTTTACCATCCATTTGGGGATGAAAAGTAGTTCTTAGCTTCACCTTGGTACCCAACCTTTTTTTGAAAGACCTCCAAAACCTAAATGTGGATTGTACACCCTATTCGATATGATGAAAAATGATATATCATAACGACACACAGTTTCATCTGTGAAGATTCTTGCATAATTTTTCTGCCGAGTAAGTAGACTTGCGGGATTAAAATGAGCGAATTTGGTTAACCTATCCACAACAACCCATATAGAGTCATATTGCTTTTGTGTTCGTGGCAAACCTACCACAAAATTCATATTGATGTCTTCCCACTTCATAGTAGAAATTTGGATTTCTTGAACTAAACCACCTAGCTTTTGGTGTTCGGTTTTCACTTGTTGGCAATTTTGACACTTAGCAACAAATTTTGCTTTGTACTTCTTCAAACATTCCCACCAAAACACTTACCTAAGGTGATGATACATCTTTGTCGAACCCGGATGAATGGAGTAACAGGAACCATGAGTTTCCTCAAGATTCTGGTTCCTCAAACAATCTACATTAGGAACACACAACCTTCCTTCATACCTAAAGACGCCTTCCTCCCTAAAGATAATGACTCGTTAATCTTACCAAGAACCGATTCCTTCAATTTCATCAATGATTGGTCAAGGTGTTGTTTGGACTTCACCTCAACCACCAAACGGACTCAGAGTTATGATGGAACATAAAACAACCATTCGTAAAATCTTCCAACCTTACACCCAATCTAGCAAGCCTATAAACATCTTTCACAGGGCATTTCATGGCTTCTTCTACATGAGACACACTATCCATGGTAATACGACTTAGAGCATTCTAAACCACATTGACTTTTTTGGGGTGATAGAAAACACTCATGTCTTAATCTTTCAACAATTCTAACTACATTTTTGTCAGAGATTCAACTCCTTGTGAGTAAACACATAATGAGGACTCTTGTGGTCGGTATAAACATCAACATGAACACCATACAAATAATGCCTTCATATTTTCAAGAAAATACCACGGCCACTAATTCAATATCATGAGTTGGATAGTTTCTGTCATGCACCTTAAGTTGTCTAGAAGCATAGACTACTACTTTGCCATATTGCATAAGCACACACCCTAAACCCACTCGGGATGCATCACAATACACAATGAAGCCCTTTATAACCTCCTGTAAAGTAAACACTTGAGCGGAACTAAGCCTATATTTTAAGATTCAGAAGCTTCTTTCACAGGTTTCCGACCACTCAAATTTTTTACAATCTTTTTGGTAAAGTAGTCAAAGGAGATGAAATGGATGTAAAACCATCCACAAACCTCCGATAATAACCCACTAGACCCAAGAAACTCCTAATGTCGGTTGGATTCAATGGTCTAGGACAATGATTCACTGCCTTAGTTTTCCTTGGTCAACCCAAACTCACATTTCATATACTTGGAAAATGATTGGTTCTCATCAAGAACTTGTAACACCACCTTTAAATGGTCCATGTGTTCACCCTTATTTTTCAAATATACCAGGATGTTGTCAATGAAGACAATGACAAATGAATCTAGGTAACATTAAACACCCTATTCATGAGACACATAAATGACGGTGGGGAATTAGTGAGACCAAAGGACATTAAGAAGAACTCATAGTGACCATATCTAGTCCGAAATGCCATTTTTGGTATATCCTCACCTCTCACCCTAAGTTGGTGATATCCCGTTATCAAGTCAATCTTTGAAAATAAACTTGCCCCTTGGAGTTAATCAAACAACTCGACAATCAAAGGGAGAGGATAATTGTTCTTAATAGTGACGTTATTGAGCTTGTTATAATCAATGCATATTCTAAGGGACCCATTCTTCTTCTTCACAAATAAAATCGTAGAACCCCACGGAGAAATACTATGTCTAATAATAATTTGACTAGTAAATGTTTGAGTTGAGCCTTTTACTCTTTCAATATGGCTGGATCTATCCGATAAGGAGGAACTGAAATGGGATTTTTATCTGGTAACAAGTCGATAAAAAAATCAATTTATCATTCAGGAGGAATATCGGGAAGATCATTAGGAAAGACCTCTAGAAAATCCCTCACTACGGGGACCGAATCAATGAGAGGAATTTTGGATTCTAAATCTTTGACTCTTACTATATGGTATAAACACCCTTTAGAGATCATTTTTCATGCTTTTAAACAAGATATGATACAACCTATAGGAATAGAATCCCCCCCTTCCACTGTAAAACGGGCTCATTTTGAAAGTGAAACTTCACCACCCACCTTCTATAATTTACAGAGGTACAACAAGCAAGCAACCAATCCATAGCAAAAATGACATCAAAATCAAGAATATCAAGTTCTACTAGTTCAACATGAGTAACTTTTTTGGGAAACATATAAAACATTTTCGATATGCTCTTTTTGCAACCACCGACTTACCCATCGGGGTAGACACCATAAAAGGTCCATTCAAGATATCTGGACAAATGTCAAACTTTTTAGCTACTACAGAAGTAAAAAATTACAAGATAGCACCAATATCAAGTAAAGTATATACATCAATATAGAATACTTTCAACATACCGATCACCACATCGAGGGAAATCTCTTGCTAACCCCTAGAGCGGAAAGCATAAAAGTGATTCTTCTTTGGAGCATAATTAGAACCGCTTGATTGAGCTTGATCATTACCCTTGTCTTGAACTTTCACCTTAAGGAAATACCTAACCTTGTGGCCACACTTGCTACAACAAAAACAATTGCCCGTTCCAACTAAGCATTCTCCTAAATGACTTTTTCCACACTTGGCACAAGTAGGATTCTTGTTTGGTGAACTAGTATCCCTTCCCTTCTTAGTCTTAGCGTTAGACCCCCTCTCATCACGAGCCTTAGGGAACTTGGAATGAACATGATTAGAAAACCTCTTTTCGAACCTAGCCTTGTCTTGCATATCAAGCCTACCCTTTGAAGAACCATCATCAAAAGACCTTGTCCTCTTAGCATCTCTACTCTTGCTGTTCGCCCTTGCCTCTCCCACTTGTTGAGCATGAACTATGATATGAGAAATGTTCATATTATCATATAGGATTGGAAACAAAAGGAGGAGCATACTTTGACAATTTAGTGAATTTCAACGAATATTCAAGAAAACCCATACCTCCTTGACGAATGTAGATGAACTTTCCTACTTTAGCTTCCTGCTTCTCCCTAGGAAAGAATCAATCAATAAAAGCCTTTTTTAACACCTCCCAAGTAACCAGTCCACCTCTCAAAGGCCTATTGTTTCTCCATTGGACGTACCAAGTTTGGGCCACATCCTTGAGTTGGTAAGTGGCTAACTCAGACTTTTCACTAGTAGTCAACCCCATAGCATAGATGATCTTGTAGATTTCATAAATCAATTCTTGGGGGTCTTTTTCAACTTTGGACATCCTAGTGAAATCCGTCAATTGGGAAATCATGGTTTTCACGACCATAATTTAGACCCCAGACGAGGCCGGCGTTGTTGACCTCTCAGAGGTCGCAAACAAGCCTACATACTTCATCGTTACTTCATCTAGCTTAATTTTATCAGAAAAAATTGAAATTTTTGTTCCTTACCATGCATGTATATCATTATTATTAAGTTCATATACATTCTTAATTAACCATCTAACATTAAGATCATCAACTGAAAGAAATAGTTCAATAGTGCATTAAAAGTATGATTGCCAAAATGGCACCAACACAATGTCTAAAATAAAACAGGAAAGAAATGCTAATGGAACATACTCCACTAGCTTAATCCTATATTTAAGGTAGAATATAATGGGCAAGTGTCTTCTATTGCATAAGGGCCTACCAAGTTTGGATGAATGCTCCACGTCCAGATACCTTCAGCGTCGACCTGTAAGCTCTAACGTCAACCTGTGCCTACACCTAAAAATATTGGTAATATGGGATTATTACACACTTGTACTAAGTATGGGTATATACAAGCACACAACAAGGACATGCATGCATAAGAATAGATCTTTCCTACCAAAATGATTTATGGAAAGACAAGTTACTGGACTTGCCAAATTGGGATTAGGAAATTCAGGGGACTTTCCAAACTTGAATTAGGAAAGTCAGGAGACTTTCCGAAGTTGAATTAGGAAAGTCAGCGGACTTGCCAAATTTTGATCAGGAAAGTCATGTCATGAGAGTAACAGGCATCATCATATGTATCATATTGCACACAGCACATAACATATTACATATAGCACATAACAGATTGCATATAGCACATAACATCTTTCATATTGTTCGTTCATATGCCATGAGACCTTGGAATCATGGATTTAACATTAAGACTTCCCAAAATGAGGGATCAACATATGGGACCTGAACTAGGGAGCCTTCTTTAGCAAATACATAGTCTGTTTCATTCAATTATACATACTTCATTTTATTCATTCATAAGCTAGTGTAAACACCAGCTATACATAGGATGTAGTTTAAGACTCTCATCAGTTTTGATGTGCAATGATCAAGAATAACCTAGTGTTATTACTTGATTCTATGTCACCTCTTCATTATCTAATCCTAACACCTTTGGTATCGTTCATTTCATTAGGTGTATCATTTGAGAATGGCCTCATTCATTCTTTGGAAACTTTAACTTTAGCCGACATAGATCATGTGAGCATCATGAAATCCACTGTCTGCCCTACACCGAAAAGAGGTGGAATCAACAGCCAAAGTCACCCAAAAAATGCTATTGTATATAGGGGATCAAACCCTACTAGATCCCTATATTGGCACTATAGGTTCAAAGACTAGGAGATATATGAAGACCCATACTCGGCATTGCCGGATAGTCTCATCTCATGACAGTTATGTGAACCTCCGCCATTCTCGAAAGAAGGCATCACCACTCAAAGCTAGTCTATCAGAGTTCAGTATAAAGTTCCATTACATTCAACTCATACGTCATGGAAGCTGGCTTCTAGTATGAGGACATCATAGCTCAATAGATGATTTCTCATATCATCATTAATATTCAGTGTATTTTAATCTCAATACATTCATTCGAGTGTTCATAGAGACGGGTATTTTCATTAACATTACACTCTCAAAGATGAGTACGTTTGGTAACAATTACTTTGGCTCTTCTGAGATTGCTCTCATCTTTTACATTAGCCACTTATCATGTCGTCACCACATTCATTAACTTTAGCACATGTGATCTTCATAGTTTCTCACCCCTTGTTACGTGAATGTTCATTTCATCATATGCCAATGCACTTGACCATTTAGTGTGTTTCACACTCGTACTTTACCCTCCTAGGGTTTCCTTATTTCATTGCATACATCTTAGGTTCACTTACTTTAAAACGTATGCTAGACTTATGGTTCTATACATACAAGCCATGAGGCTTCATTTATAGTTCGTTTAAGTTATTAATATCTTCCTAAGATTATGTGGTACAAGACTTATGCATCTTTTGTGTATGCCAAGATCTCGATTCCGATCTATGTGGGCAACATTTTTTTGAAAATTTATTCACATATTACTTATGTATAAATACAGAATTTCAGAAAGGGAACCCGATTTTGAATCCCTTAGACAACACTTACATTTTTATTTATTTTGGTTTGATCCACATGGCTTGGGGACCCAAGGTCGAGCCCCAACGCCTTCATTTTATTTTTTTCTGGGATCGAACCCTCACAACATTATTTCATTTTATTTTATTTCTCTCCTTCTTTGCCGAGAGTGTGTGGGTTCGAACCCCCACAGCCCCACTTAAATTTTTCTCCTTAAATTCCCTTCATTTTGCCTAGAGGTCGTGGATTTGATTCCCACATGCCTCAACCTTTTCTTTTTCTTTTAAATTTTCCTTCAATCTGACTGAGAGGTGGCGGGATCGAATCCCACTCCTCTCATTTTTTATTTTTTTTGTACTTCAATTTCGTTAGAGCACACGGGTTCGAATTCCACATGCCACATTCTTTTTAACTTTCATTATTTCAATTATTTTTAACATGGTGAGGTCACGGGTTCGATCCTCTGTGACCTCACTTATTTTTCTTCATTTTACATAGCTTATTAAACAACTTTACTTGGCTTAAATTAACCAACAAGGTGCTCGAATTTGAGATACATTTTTCAGCTTCTTTTCATCAACATTTTGAGTTAATTCTTAGGGCATTTCGTGAATCATTTAGCTAATAGTTTTTCACTCAAATCATCCAGATTATACTTCATATAAACATCAAAATTTATACAAATTTGTGTACGTGAAATACAACTATAAAACAGTCATTTTCACGTTTCAATCTGTGTTCAAAGTCACGGCTACACATTGCACACACATAAACACATATTTACGGAAAACATAGGTTATCATTCGTACGTTTCCAAACACACATTCATGAACATATTCATCACGAAAATACATTACATGCCTAATATATACCAGCAAACATACCCAACTTACGAATCAATGGGAGCTAGTGATAGGGACATGCAACAGGGAAAAAATCCTAATTTTCATATTTGATGCATGTGAGTCCTAAGGGTCTCTTGGGAAAGGGACCAAGAGTAAGAAAACCCATACCTTTTATGTAGTTCAAACCTTGAATTTCTTCTCAAGACCTTCTCCAAAAATCACGTCCAAATCCCCTCAACTTAAACACCAATTCGATTATATAATCCTCCCTCTTGCGTAACATTTTTCATTAGTTGTTTGTTTGTAAATTTCGTTCTGAGTTCTTCATATGTGAAGAACTTTGGTTACGATTCTATTCTGGTACGTGGCTTAGGAAGAAGTGAGAAAAAGAATGGAGTGATCGTGAGTGTTGAGGAGATATACATGAGAAGTGAGTTTTCCTAGGATTAGGAGTTTTAGTTTGGGAATTAGTCAAACTAGGACACTTTCAAATCTTTAATAAAAATCTGATTTTTCGTTTTCTTAATTAATTAATAAATATTAATTAATTAAATTAATTTACCAACTTAAAAAAACAATTTAGATCATCGCTTCCACCTAGGTTCGAACCCGGGTGGAGCAAGACTTCACTCAAAAAGCCAATTTTCGGCCCTCTCTCCCTAAAATGCCCCTCCACCTTATTGATTAAATAATTAATTATATACTTAGGATAATTACGTACAACCCTTAGCCTGGAAAAAGACAATATTACCCCTAGACCCTCTAAACCTATGATATTTCCTTTTTAAGTCCGGTAAAGACTCATCCGAATAAATCTTCGTATTCGAGAGCCCTACATAGATGGAACCAACATTTTATAGATCAACTAACTCCCCAAGTTATTTGTCTTGGTTGTAGCAAGGGTTCAGAGGTCTTGTTCTACGTGCATCATTCCATGTGAGCCAGGTCTAATCGTAGGCATTCTAGACACATTAAACATTACTTAGCATATTCATTTTTAGGGTTGTTACAATGGTATCAGCATGTTCGTTGGCTCGGAGTAGAACCTCCCAGTTAGCTTAGGCTGTCATGGCTTGATCTTCAGTTGTGACGGCTTATGCTTGAGTTATAATGGCTTGAGCCATTTGGAGAAGAGCATCCCTTATTACGTCACAATCTGTCAAAAAAGGAGGATTAACGGGAGCTTGGTCATCATTAACAATTTCTTCAAGAGGAGGGACTTCATTGCCTCGGAGAAGTGATCCCGCATTGGCAATCTATTCATCAAGACTTCATTCCGCGTTCCATCGAGTATTCATTGCCTATAATAAAAATAAAAGAATTAGATGTTAAAAGAACGTACAGTAAAAACTCTAAAGGAACGATATTGTACTTCCAAGAAAGTGAGAGTTTCCTATGCATCATTGTCACAACCCGAAAGAACCCCCTAGAAGATAGTGAGAACCCTTGGGTCATGACCTGGCGTACATGACCCTTTGGGGTCTTGTACAAGCCCTTAATTATCGTTGATTACATAAGATATAATAAGTAGTGTGGAATTAAAACTTTTTACTAATAAATTAATAAAAGGAAATCTTTCATAGATACTTAAGAAATCTCATAGTCACAAGCCAACTTAAAGACACGACATAATATCTTCGGGACACGGCCCTTTACATTAAAATAAATATATAATAAATCTTTAAAAAAAGAAATTAAGAAAAGGACTATGTCGTCGAATATAATAAGACATAGTTTGTGTTGAGAGAAACTTTCCCAAGCTTTTGGTTCTAGTCTTCGACCTTGATTCCAAAAAAACTATATTATAGAGTATAGAAACTATGGGTTAGTACAAAACAATGTACTAAGCATGACATATGCCAAAACATGAAAAAATGAACATTTTAGTAAAAACATATTTTTCATGCCAATTAAGTAAAACATTCAAGAATATAGAAGTAAAAAAATATAAGAATCATCATTTAACACTTAGAGAAGGATTTCCATAATTTTAGCAAAACAAAGCATTTTATAGTAAGTTTCAAATTTTTACAGTGAACTAGTATAACCTTAGAGTGAACTATTTTGACCCCAAAGTAGTGAATTTCCAAGGTATTGCCAGTGAGAAAATGAACTCATTTCCGTCAAAGTTTTTCTTACTAAGGTTATCCAATGACTTACAAAGGTAAGACATGAAGGAACTACGTATACGCCTCCTTCAATGCAGACCAGAGCGATCCTCAAGATTACCTCTGTTTTGGCGTACTAACCTCGGGATAACAAGCCACCACTCAATCACAAGACATTAGAAGAACACTCAAAAATACACCAAAGACTTCCCTCTCGGAATGTCTACTTAGTGCAATTAGTAGATGGCGTCCCATACCACCACCTACCCTAAGTAGTACACTCTCTTAGAAGGTTTGGCACCAAGACATCCCTTTTAGAATGTCCTAGTTAGTACAATGGATAGATAGCGACCCATACCACCACCTACCCTAAGCAGTACGTTCATTTCGAATACATACTTCATTCAATTCACATAAGACTCACCAAGAGCCCCCATACGGAATGCCTACCTAGTGCAACGGATAAATCGTGTTCCATTCCACTAACTATCCTAAGTAGCACACTCTTTTGGAAGACATAGTACTTTCATTACTTTTGTGCAAAATATCTTAATCGACATAGATTATGAGAGCTAGACATGGAATCCCCAAATTAACCCCTATCAGAAGAGAAATCATCACTTGCCTTGAGTAAGGTCATTATTTTAGATTTTACATGGCTTTCCCAATAGATACACCTATGTGGGAACATAGCTAAGGGAAAAGGAGATTGCTACTTAAGTAACTCATTCTCTATAAACGAGGAGTACTCATCTCAATAGGTACATTGGAATACAACATCTCAACTCACGGAGTGTAACCACCCCTTTTTCATATCCTCTCGGTGCTAAGCATAATTCCCCACAGATTATCAACGTTTTATAATATAGGTTAAGGGTAATTAGTGAACACAACATCTCAACTCACGAAGGGTATTAATCCTCCGACCTATCTTTTAAAGCTCTTACGATGTAGTGAGGTTGCTATTGAACACTTCATCTCAACTCACGAAGAGTGTTCACCCCAAAACTCCCCTTTTTACTCAACTTAGCTTCATTAATTCAATTGAGTGTGTGTGTATGTGTGGGCATATGAGCACACCTTGAACATAAACATCATTTTATTTACATTACTCCTATACATGCTTTAGACCTTCATTCATCAAATCACACACTTTACATGCTTCACATAATCATATACTTCATTTAGACGTTAACCTAAGGAAAACATGCACTTCAAGCTTCACAAAAAACAAGAGAAGAACAATCTTCATTATTATTTCATTTCACACATTAGGCCTTCAAGGACACACTAACATTACATACTAAACATAAAAAAATTCATCAAGTAAACACCGCCACCAAGAAGGTGGATCATAACACTCAAGAGCATTTCATAACTAAAGCTTAAACAACATAACCAACGTACCCTTTAATCCAAGCTTCCACCACCTATAGAATTTTACTAAATAATTCATCATAAATTATCCCTTTGGGAAGTATCTAAACAACAATATCAACCATAAGAAACCAAAGTTGAAAGACTATCAATTCATGCTCATTTAACCCATTTCTTAAGCTAATATTTGAAGAAAAGTTTTATAATTATTTTAATTATAGTTTTAGCATTAAAATAACCAACTAACCGTAGAAACATCAAATTTGAATCATTAGAAACGTTTTCATGCAAGACCCATATTTAGAGTTTAAGATAGAAGAAACTAGGATTGAAAACCCTTTTGGAAATTTATTAGAAGGGACTCCTTGAATTGAAGAGGGTTGAGGATGGATACCATAGCTCAAATATAAGAAACCCCAATGATTCTTGATGAAGAATAGTTCACCAACATCCCTCCTAGTTCCTTCTTGACTTCTACTATCCATAGTGACTTGAAAGAGTCTTCTAAGAGAGAGGGGTTTTTGGGTTTAAGGAAGAGGAGTAAAAAATTATGTCTTAGGGTTGAAACACTTTAATATATATAAATAAACCTAGAAATAACTTCCTAGGTTCATAAGAAACTTGGGTTGAAGTTACCAAACACCCCAAGTCATTATAGGAATGGACAGTTTATGGCAGGCTCACAACGAGACCCAACCAACAGACCATTGTTTGGGTCTCATGGGTTGACACTTAGCTCCATTTGGAGGCTGTCTAACTAGACTTGCAGTTCCAATCGACAAGTAAAGTCTATTGTCTGTTGGTTGAACCACTGGCTGTCGATTGCCCTCGTTGGTGGACACTGATAGGGCAGTTTGGGTCCTTCTTTTAGCCCTTCTCTAGGGCCTCTTGTGGGTCCCAGGTAGTGTCGTAGAGGAACGTTAGCCCCTAAACATAGTATTCTAGGTCTTAGAAACATCACACATATATTTCTATTAACACGAACACGTACAACTCACTCAAACACACCAAGACACACAAACACTCTCTAAGGCACACTTCGCTAACGTCATGGACTTTCTTGGTCATTCTGATAGGCTCAACCTTACTTCTCAGATAATAAGTAAAGCGGTCGTGTCAAGTAAATAACCAAACTAGTGAGGTTGGGATCGTTCCCACGAGGAAAATAGTTTAGACTTAACTTTAACCTATTATTACTATTGTTCGGTCAATTACTTCCTTGGAAAGCAAAAACAATAAAAGGTGGGTTTCTATTTCTAAATGAATGAAAACAACTAACGAAATTAAAAGAGACACTTAACAACTTTGAATATTGGAGTTTAATCAATTAATCAAAGTAACTAGGGTTTACGTGTTCCCCGCAAGTTCATAACTTGATAATTCTAACTATAACAATTCTTTCCTAGTATCTTGTATGCAAAGTGATAAGTTATGTATTTCAAAATTCTTGGTCTGGCATCTAGAAAATCTCACTCCGCACCTTGGTCCGGCTACGTGTGTTGCTATCCTAACCCTTATCTTTACCTCATATTAAGCATTGTATTTGATATTTGACTAAGTTATTACCTCGTATACACTAAATCTATGTTGATAATTATTTTCCTATTATCTACCTCCTTGGTCCGACAAGTGGCATTAAGGCGAGTTCTAACGTTGGCCATCCGTTAAAAAGACTTTTAAGCGAAAGAATTATTAATACATACAAGACACTATTCTAGAATTGTTATTTTAGTTAGGTTTACCTCATTATTTGCCTATGGTTCCCACAACCCTAATTATGGAGCTTAGTTACCCATAGTCATAATCACAATATTTATATTATATAAGAATTCATGTACTTACTTCAATGACAAAAAGAGTAAAATCTGAAAGTTTGCTTGATTAATCACCAAAAATCACTTGCAAGAATCTCAAAGTAATCAAAAATCTCACAAAAAGTCTAATAGATAATCCAAAGTCTCACAATACAATGTCTACTAATAAGGTGTCCAATAATACGGAGTCTAACCCCAAAAACGAGGTTTTTCGAACTATTTATAGAAAATAAAAACCTAATTAAACATGGACTCTATTTGCTGGAAATTTGTCAAAACGTGGCTGGGTCGACGGACCTCGCGACGGATCGTCGTGGTCACGACGGACCGTCATGGACTCCGTCATCCCATACTTGTGCAATTTCTTCTGCTGCTCTCTTCATTACCCTCGACGGCAAGTATGACGGACCGTCATAGGCACAACGGTCCGTCGAGAGTCTTCGTTCCAAAACACTTAAACTCTTGGAATATGGGTACTGGGATTACTTCTCTGAACTTCATGACGAACCTGCAGGACGGACCGTCATGGACTCTATAACCCCACACTTTGTCAGACTTCCCCATCTTCTTTCAGCAGCTGCACTATGATGCCACCTACGGACCGTCACAAGCTCCGTAGGTGGTCTCTTCTGCATTTCTTCGCTCAAAATCTCTGCATTCATCTTTGGACAGATTTCCTGCAAATAAAGAGAAACTTATATAAAAATTAGCACAAAAAGGCTTTTGGACATACTAAACTTTAAGGAAAAAGTATTAATAATACTGTGAAAACACGGTATATCACATTCCACATCCAAACTTC
This sequence comes from Solanum neorickii, assembly GCA_027704865.1. Classification (NCBI taxonomy): domain Eukaryota; kingdom Viridiplantae; phylum Streptophyta; class Magnoliopsida; order Solanales; family Solanaceae; genus Solanum; species Solanum neorickii. The sequence continues at coordinate 6,206,641 of JAKWJC010000369.1, forward strand.
ACCAAACTACACACACTGCCAAAGAACATAAAATAATTCATTTTAAATTAAATTTAATTCACGAAACAATAGCGACTCTCTAGTTTACCTTAGTTCATTTTAGGGCGTTACATTCTTCCACACTTGGAACAACATTCGTCCTCGAATGACATTAAAACTTTAAGAACATCAAGGAATAACTTAGGATCACATAACACATTGCAATAATCGTTCAAAAATTCGTAATAAAGGCACCAACTAACAAGGAGAACAAATTCTCATTTTCACACACTTTGCAACATAAGAATTTTAGCAAAACTTTCACATTTCAAAATTTTCTCTTATCCTTCACTCATGAGGAACTACATTATCCAAAATTTAAAATTCACATATATAACAATTTAACAAACATTGAAAGTAAAAATTAAAGACAAAGCAATTTTCTTCAAAAATGGTGACTTTCACAGTGAGAATCACTTTACACAAGAAACTTTTAAAACTTCACAAATTCAATCTCATTTTCATTTATTCATTTATGGAGGAACTACCTTCTCCAACATTAAACATTCTCATAAACACCAAATCTAAACACAATGAAACCATTTTTCATGAAAATTCAATTTTCTCAAAATTAGAACTTTTTAACAGTGACACCAAAACTTCAGTGTGACACGTGCTTAATAATTCCAATAATGCACCTTTCAAGCAATTCCAACAAGAACTCATGACAATTTGAGAGACAAGACCATACTAAATTAATCCCAAAGAGACTTAGTAAGGTTCACTTAGTGCAATGTGAGAGTAGCATCCCATATTATCACACCCACTTAGTGAGCCTTGAGGATTCTCTTAGACTAAGTACACTACATGTCATTCTACTCAACATTCATTATGAAAAACATAGCTTTAACTTACTTCTTTAGCATTAAACCTTAAGTCATCTAACTTCATATGCAACAAAAGATAACTCATTCATACACTTCATACTCAAAACCACTTTTTCTATTCAACTTATTCTCCCCCACTTAGGGTAAATCCATCTTCAAGGTCTCGTACTTCAAAACACCATTATGCCTCTCACAAGGTAGGAACTCATATTACTTCTAACTCATAGTCATCAAGATTAAACATCAACTATACTAGTCAAGCATAACACTTTCCGCTTAGGATTCAGGCCAAGACAAACTCTCCTAAACACCACCTAATTAAACTTTTAGGCACCACGTAACTCAATCTCATTGAACAACACTCCCATACTATCTATTAATACTACATTTCCTCCTTAATGCAAGTCTACAACACAACCTCAACGAAATTACAAGAACAACTATGAAACATTATCCACACAATAGGGTTGCCCTCAACTCCTATAAAATCCCTACATTCTCCCAACATTCCTTAAATTTACACCTTAAAGCTTTCTACAACATTGAACATATTCACAAGGTAACTCATTTCCTCTCAATGGGACTTTACTCTATTATTATAACCCTTACCATGCTTAGAACTTCATCACCATAAAGTTTCTCATCACAATACTACCAACCTTATAACTCACACATAGCCATAAATGTCTTCACATAAAAATTTTCATAACTAACTTTCACCTTTACTCTTCTAGAAAAAAAACAATCATAACATCAAAACTCACCCTTTTCTTGCTCCCAAACATAGAAACATCTCCCTTTCCAAACAATTACACCAAGAAAACCACCGTACAAAGGAGATACTATGTTATTGCCCTACTAATTTAAGGCCTCCGCCTGATCCCGAATGCATATTTTTTTGGGTTCATCTTCAATTGATGTTTTCTTAACCTTTTGAAGACCTTGCGTAACTTTTCGATGTGGTCGGTTCTTTCTTAAGAAAAAGACTACCAAATCGTCTAGATAGTTAGCGCTTTGCACAAGCTTCAAAACAAAGAGAGATCGAGTCACTAAGTACAGAATTAGATCCGAGAGCGAAAGAGAGAGAGACCTTATAGAGTTAACTTCTATGGAACGATTGAAGAGTAATGAAGAAAGTGAAACTTTATCTTCCTAGACTCTTGTCCATGGATGTGTCGCGACACACACCAATGACCAAGATACTACTAGACGTGGATTGTGAGACTTTTAGACCCTAAACTATTTTCCATAAACTTATGTTCTGATACAAAGTCTATCATGACCCAAAAGAACCCCTAGAAGCTAGGGAGAACCCTTAGGTCATGACGGGGCGTACTTGACCCTTTGGGGTCTTTTACAAGCCCTTAATTAACGTTAATCACATAAGACATGAAAAGTAGTGCAGAATTAAAACATTTCACGAACAAAATTAATAAAAAGAAATCTTTCATAAATACATAAGGAATCTCATAGTCACAAAAAAAACTTAAAGACACGACATAATATCTTAGGGACACGGTCCTTTACATTAATAGAAATACATAATAAGTCCTTAAATAAAGAAACTAAGATTTTCCTTCTAGTGTTCAACCTTGATTCCAAAAACCTATACTTATAGAGTATAGAAAGTATAGGTTTAGTTAAACAATGTACTAAGTATGGCATATGCAAAAACATGCAAAAAGGGATATTTTAATAAAAACACATTTTTCATGTCAATTAAGAAAAACATTCATGAATATAGAAGAGAAACAATATGAGGATCATCATTTAACACTTAGAGAAGGATTTTCATAATTTTAGCAAAATAAATAATATCGTGAACTAGTATAACATTAAAATGAACTATTATGACTTTAAAGTAGTGAATTTCCAAGGTATTGCCAATGAGGAAGTGAACTCATTTCCATCAGAGTTTCCAGTACTAACGTTATCCTAAGACTCACAAAGGTAAGACATAAAGGGAGGATGCATCTGCCTCCTTCAATGCACACCAAAGTGATCCTCAAGACTACCTCCTTTTTGACGTATACACATCGAGAGAACAATCTACCACTCAATCACAAGACATTAGAAGAACACTCAACAACACACCAAAGTCTTCCCTTTCGGAATGCCTACATAGTGCAATGAGTAGATGGCATCCTGTACCACCACCTACGCTAAGTAGTACACTCTTTTAGAAGGTTTGGTACCAAGAATTCTCTTGAGTAAGGTCCTACTTAGTGCAGTGGATAGATAGAGTCCCATACCACCACCTGCCCTAAGTAGTACATTCTTTTAGAAGACTTAGCTCATTCAATTCACATAAGACTCACCAAAACTCCCCTTTCGGAATGCCTACATAGTGCAATGGATAAATAGCGTCCCATTCCACTACCTACCCTAAGTAGAACACTCTTTTAGAAGACTTAGTACTCTCATTACTTTTGTGGTAAATATCTTAACCAACAAAGACTATGATATCTAGACATGGAATCCCAATATTAAACTCTATCGGATGAGGGATCCTCATGGGCTTAGAGTAAGGTCATTCTTTTAGCTTTTAAATGGTTTTCCCAATAGCTACACCTATGTGGGCACATAGTTAAGGGATACGGAGATTGCTACTAAGTAACTCATTCTCTACTAACGAGGTGTACTCATCTCAAGAGGCACATTAGAATACAACATGTCAAATCACTAAGTGTAACCACCCTCCTTCATATCCTCTCGGTGCCGATCATCATTCCCCAAGGATTCTCAACATTTTATAATATAGGTTAAGGGTAACTAGTGAACACCACATCCAAACTCACAAAGGGTATTCATCCTCCGACCTATCTTTAAATTATCTTAGATATATCGAGGTTTACTAAACACTTCATCTCAACTCACGAAGAGTGTTCATCCTAAACTCCCCTATTTACTCAACTTAGCTTCATTCATTCAATTAAGTATGTGTGTGTACATGTGAGCACACCTTACACATAAACATCATTTCATTTGCATTACTTCTATACATGCTTTAGACCTTTATTCATCAAATCACACACTTTACATATTTCACACAATAATATACTCCATTTTGACATAACCTAAACAAAACATGCACTTCAAGCTTCACAAAACACAACACACGAACCATCTTCATTATTATTTCATTTCACACATTAGGCCTTCAAGACCACACTCACATTGCATACTAAACATAACAAAATTCATAAAGTAAACAGCGCCACCAAGAAGGTGGATCATAACACTCAAGAGCATTTCATAACTAAAGCTTAAACAACATAACCAACTTACCCTTTAATAAAAGATTCCACAACCTAGAGCATTTTACTAAAGAATTCATCATAAATTATCCCTTTGGGCAGTAGCTAAACAACAATATAAACCACAAGAAACTAAAGCTCAAAGACTACCAGTTCATGCACATTTAACTCATTTCTTAAGTCAAAATTTGATGAAAAGCTTTACCATGATTTTGTTTTAGTTTTAGAATTAAAATCACCAACTATCCTTAGAAACATTATATTTGAATCATTAGAAACATTTTCATGCAAGGCCCATATTTAGAGCTAAAGATAGAAGAAACTAGGGTTGAAAACCCTTTTTGAAATTTCGTTAGAAGGGACTCCTTGAATGGAAGAGGGTTCAAGGATGGATATCATACCTCAAATAGAAGAAACCCCAATTATTTTTTATGAAGAAAGGCCCACCATAAGGCCTTCTAGTTCCTTCTTGACTTCTAGTTTCATGAAGACTTTAGAGTCTTCTAAAAGGGAGGGTTTTTTAGTTTTTAGGAAGAGGAGTCAAAAATTAGGTCTTATGGTTTGAAACACTTTAATATATCTGAACTAACCTAAACTTAACCTCCTAGATTCATAAAATACTTGGGGTGAATTTACCAAACACCTCAAGTCATTACAGGGAATAGACAATTTTTGGCATGCTCACAGACGAGACCTAACCAATGAACCGTTTGTCCATTAACGGGCCTTTGGTGGGGTATCGTGGGTTGACAGTTAGCTCCATTTAAAACCTGGATAACTATCCTTGAATGTCCAATAAAATGAGGCAAGTCGACGGGCCGTTGGTTGAACCACTGGTCGTTGATTGACCTAGTTGGTGGACACTGCCAAGGCAGTTTGGGTCCTTCTCTTTGGCCCTTCTTTAGGGCCCCTTGTGGATCCAAGGTGGGGTCTTACTAGAACGTTAAACCCCTAAAAATAGTTTTCTAGGTCTTAGGAATATCCCACATCAATTTTGATTAATACGAACATGTCAAACTCACTCCAGCACACAAAGACACACAAGCACTCTCTAAGGCACACTTTCGAATGTCATGGACATTCTTGGTTGTTCGACCATCAAACTTAAAAAACCTTCACACACTGACTAAGAACTTCAATGTAACTCATTTTAACTTAAAATTAACTCACGAAACAATCATGACGCTCTCGTTCACCTGAGTTCATTTTAGGGCGTTACAATTATATATATTCTCATCCATAAGTACGGTGTGCTTCACAATTATGAGTAAGAATCTACATAGACGTGGTTGACAGAGAGATCGACTCAAAGATATTAAACCTCATGCTCTAATACCAAGTTTGTCACATTTAGTGCACCCCCTAGACATAATCGGCATCATCGTCCTTTTTAATGACTTAGACTAGCCTCTTAGCTTACATCATTACATTCATAGGCCAAAATACGGAATATTTAAAAACTTTCATTACTTTTACATTTAGGTTTACATAGACCCTTCATATAGGAAGATTACCTAGTCTTCTACTTTTCACATAAATATATAAGATATAACATAGTCTCAAATGGATGTCTCATCTCATAACAATCGAACAAGAGTATAACAATATAGGCATCGCCCATACATCAACTTAATAAAGCCACATATAGGCTATACAATGTTTATTACTCAAATAAAAAGGAAAGAACATAAGAGTCTTAAAACTAGAACAACTTCATAAGTTTGATATTGGCATTTCCCTCGGAAAGTGGGGACTGACCCAGCATTGATGAATGAGAATTCCACATTTTCTTCAAAGTCATCTCAAAGACCTTCATGATCGGAACCAAAAATGTTTGGGAAATGGGAGAAAATGGGATTAGTACACAACTTGTACTAAGTATGAGACCATATGCACACACATCATGAAATCATGCTAAAGGGGGACAATTCATTAAAGTATATAATTTAATTTGAAAAGCCTTACGCACATTCAAGAAAATCATACCAATCATTAAGAAATATTCATTAAGTGATAGGCATATACATCACAAGACCAACAATGCTAAGTCTAGTCAAGTAAACATGCATATCATATAATTGAACACATAGTCAAGACAACTCTATCATCAAGTTATAATAGCCACAAGCATGAATAAGATTTCATTACAACATAACCAAAGCAAGACAATTGCCCATGAACCCTCATTAAGTCAACAAGTTCAATGACCAAGCAAATCCCCATAACCTTACTCAATCAAATAAACCTAATAAGAACCATGACGGATATCCAACTTCACATAACATATAATTTAAGAGTACGTATCCTCATACTTTAGAAATAGAGACCAACACATGTTCATAAGTGAAACCAATCATCATGTAGTATCATCAATGTACAAGATCACCATATACATAACATGTACAATTATAAGCAAATTCATATATAAGAACAACCTTCTAAAGCATCCTTCAAGTCAAACTAGTGTAAGGCATAGGTAGAGTCTCATACCCCTACCTAAGCTAAGTAAAACCACTTAAGTCACCTAAGTTGGTTTGTACTTCATTTAGTTTAGGGAACACTTGCCTTAGCCGACATAGACCACAAGAACTAAGTTTGGAATCTAGTATGTACAACCTTACACCAATGAAAGGTGGTTTACTGGCCAAAGTAAAACCAAACATAAACATAGCTATCTAGGTGGATCCACTAGCTAATCTTCCTATGGGGGAAACATACTTCAAGAAATAAGAGATAGGTATTAACTCTCTACATGCCACTTTGAAATTGGAGCCTCATATCATGGGAATCCATAGATGAATATCCCTCATAGACGAGTCAAAACCTCATCTGGAACTATAGGGTGAATTTTCCTTTATGAAAAGTCAACACCTCCCATTGTCAAGTTCACTCGATGCTAAGCTACGTCCCTTTTTTAAATCTCTTTGATGTCTTTATTAATCATCATTGCTTAATGTAGATGAAAGGATCTATCCCTTGTATAATAATCATCATCATAGCTCAATAATAATTGCATGAGTGTAGTCCTTTCATTACAATTCATATGAATGAGGTTAGCACATTTGCATAATCACACCATGATAAGGCACACTAGTAGTTATCACCGTCATTATAATATTTACATCTTAGACAATACCTCGAAAACAATAGACAAGAAATTTCAATTTAACATCATATCAATCCTATCAATCCTAATAAAAGGTTTAGTTCAATGAAACATCATCACTTAATTCTCAATTTACCATAATTGGAGTAAAAAATAGGGATCGCGTGATTTACCAAGTCTCCTTCATAATCCATCATCGAGGTCTTACCGTCAACCTTTAACTCAACACAAAAAAGGTTTAATATCATCACACATCAATAACCAACATGACAACAAAGCCAATTGAATCACTACATCACAATCCACCACTAGTTCATAGCTTAAGATAAGAGACTTAGGTCAAAGTCATAATCTAGATCAATTACTCAATAACTAGAATGATAGGGCTATAATTCATCCTAATCTATTCATAATTGATACAATAACATCACCTAGTAGTAATTCAACCAATAACAAATTCAATTGAACCAACATTACACAACTTTCATCAAGATCACAACCTAGGGTTAAGGGGAATAAGTCATCTTCTACAAACTAGACCAATCCATAAACAAATAACATAATTGAATTTTAATACATGTAAATATATTCATAATATCCAAAATAAATAATAAACAAAGAAATTCACAAGATCAATTTCGAGATTGGAAAAGACCCACTTGAATTTCATACTTTTGAAATCAATTTGATGGAACCCTTTGGGGAAATAAGTGCCAAAGGTGAATGGAATCTCATACCTTAAAGTTTGATGAAGATTTATGGATAAACCTTGGTTATTTCAGCCCTATTACCCTTTTGAATTTGACCTTCAATGGTTTTCTTCAACAAGGGAGAGAGAAGGAAGAGTTTGGATTTTGGGAATTATGAGAGCTTAGGTTAGTCTAATTAGGTTAGGGTCTTTATATAGGTTGTTAATTAATTTAATTAGACCTCCCCTAACACCTAATTAACCTAATAACTAATCCAACTAATTAAATAAAATGTGTAACAAAATATTTGCTCCACAGACGAGACCACGATTGACAAATCGTGTGTACATCGATGGGCGTTGTTCATCTCCGTGCTGCACACTCGTTGATAAGTTCATAGACATTTTTCTTTTACAGGCTTCAAAAAATTTGGCTAAGTGTCTATCGTCGAAAGTAGCCCATGCCCCGTCCATTGGACAATGGATCGTGGGTTGCATCTGTTGGTGGACACTGCCTTGGGCCACCTTTGACCCCAAAATGCAAGGGTCCTCCTCAAGGGCCCTTGGTTGGTCCTTGAGAAGCCGCGCCCGGAAGTTTCTATTATAAATCAACTCTAATATGTTCTAGACACCCTTCCACCAATTTTCATTATTTTCCGACTCTTAAAACTTAGTTAAATAGGCTAAGGCACACTATCACCTCCTTGAACTAGTTTCCAGACGTCATGGACATTTTTTGACGTTTTGTTGTTTTTAAACTTCCTACCTGACTTTTATTCATTAAAATATACCTTTTAACAGAGTCTAAACCTTTTGACACTTATAATAGGCTCTAGAACACGTCTTAGACTTTCAAAATGGTACATAATGAACTTATTTGTGCTTCATGCGGAGAAATAGACTATATCACCCGTATTCTTTCTGAAATAAGTTTTACTTTATTTAAAACTTAATTTTTACTATAAGAAATTCAAATTAAATCTCCATGTTTTGGATTTCAAATAAAATGTTGTTTTGTCTCATTTGCTGAAGAAATATAACAAATCACAACTGTGATTTGAAAATTTTCAAGGAAAATGAAAATATTTAATTTCTAATTATATATGGTAAAATGCCCCCCAATTCATGATTTATTTTTTCGTTCTAATATTGGAGTATACAAATCATAAAAAAAATAACCAATTTTATTTTATATATATCTTTCAAACATATAATTTAAATAGAATAAATAATAATATAAATTAAAAAAAAATCAAAATTCAAGTTTTTAAATCCTAAACCAAAAGTTACATAAAATAATTATCTATATTTTGTTTTAAGTAAAATATGAAAAAATATGCATAAAAATAGCTTGTTAGCAGACCTTTGATAATTAGTCATTGCTACCCAAGTAATAATTAAATGAAAATATGATATCAGGAAATTTCTTTAAAAACACATCTCATTGTACATTCCAAAAAAAAAAGAATATAAAGACAAAAGTAACTTCCATCCGTTTTTCTACTAAAAAAAGATTTTATGAAATGTTGATATTCATTTGGTAAGTAGGTACAAATAAAATGGTATTTAATTTTTCAAAATCAAGTTATGAAGTTTTTTTAAGCTTCCAAGAATATTAAATGCATAAAGTAATACTAAAAAGAGCATAATATGTCCAATCTATTTGAGAATTGATAGAAAAGACTAATGGGTAAGATATATATGTTTCACTAATGCATAATTTTATCCTTCTAAATACTATAGAAACATTAAACATTTTAATGAGTATGTAGCAATGAAAAAATATTGTAAGTCTTACAAAATACGGCTATTCTAACCGTTCCTATAATCATACATAAATATCATTAACTAAGAAAACTCATATGCATGAAATTATATTTCTTCTTCTTTTTTATTTCAATTGAATTTTATATCAAATTACGATTATTCTAGATATTTAATTAGTTGAAATGTGAGTGTCATAGATTTGTGGTGAATTTTTTTCTTTTTCTTGTGTATATATATATTTCTGATAATTAATATTCTTAAGAACTTTAGTCTTTTGGTAAAAATGTACTATATTGAATTAAGGTCAATATTTACAAGGAAACAACAAAAATCTATCGGTAGATATTTCAACTAGTTATCTTTAGAATATTTTTGTGATCATATCATCTAATTTTTAAGAATATAATTGAGAATTTTCAATCATTAAAATATTAAACTTGATTGAAATGTTCAATGCATTACTATCATTTCGATTATATGTGAATGAATTGTATTGCCCAGAAAAAAAAGGACATCACAATAGATATTTTTTAAACAAATATCTAATAAAATATGATGAGGAAAAAATATATATAAAAACATTAAATTACTTCTACAATTAATAATATACTAAAGTTAAAAATGCATAACAACTTAATTTCATTTTGTGCCACTACATGATATTTTTATTTATACTATGCCAAAGCAAAAATATATATAACAAGTGAACTTCCATTTGTGTCACTACATGAGATTTTTTATATATTTGAAGAATTTTATTGCTTAGAAGAATATAATATACGTCAAACCTCAATGTTTGATTATTATACAAAGAGATCAATGAATACTGAAATGAAATTAATCTAAAAATAAATATTATAAATATAATATATAAAGAAGACAAAATATATCAAAAAATGTGAAGGTAGACATACAAGTATCCTATGATAGGAATACAGATATCAATACATTTATTTTTGTGAAGATAAATACAATTAGATATAACATTTTAACTTTTCAGGAATGAACAGATGTAGTAAAACAAAATAAAAAGAGTCATAATATAAATGAGAAAATAGACAAGAAATATAAAGAAACGAGAGAGAATTTACTTCTTTTTCAAGTATATTCAAGGATTTTTTAAATCTTCAAGTGTATAAAACATCCTCAAAACATCTATTTATATTGTTATAGATGAATGCAATCTTTTATGATGTTTTCAATGAAAAACTAACTTTTCAAATTCTTTAGGAATTTTTTTATTTCATTAATAAAAAGTAGATTTCTAGCATTCCCTAATATTTAATATATAATAATCATTGATATATGGCTATTAAAAGAATGTTTTTAGTATAAGGGTAAAATGGTATTTCAACTTTACACTTTGAAGCTTTCCACTTTTAGTACTATATCATACATGTTGACTAACTCCTAAATCATGATAAGTGAAATCATGTTGAGAAATATTTTATTTGAAAGAATCTATGTCGTGAGAATTTGATAATAGGGTACATGCATCTGAAATATTGATTATGAAACATGAAAATATTTGAATGCTGAAGGTTTATGAAATTATCATTGAAAATGGAATTATAATTGCATTGATGTAATGATGGGTTGTCCATGAAGAAAAATTTATTTATAATGAAAACTCATGATAATATACAAAGTTCTAACTTGTAGGAATCATAACCTTGGAGAATTGGAGCTTTCTTAGGACTCAATGAGTCAGGGGATACTCAGTGATGAAATCCCACATGCCTGCAGTAGAAATCTTTACTTGATTCTTGGAATGGAGACGTGAAGCATGAAACCCTAGTTTGTATTTTAGATGAAACTTGGGAAGAAATAAATCTCATATGGGGAGCTTATGAGTGAATGGAGATTTTTGGGCTGATAATATCTCCTAATCCCACTTAGAATAAGTTAAAACCATATAGTATAGAAATTAATAGAGTAGGAAAAGATCAAAGTAACTTTGGCTTAAAACTAACAAAGACCTTCTATGGTTAACTTCCACGGAACGTACAACACTTCATTGACCGTGAATGGAAAAAAGGCTTTGGATTCTGAGGATCAACATCTACTGAAGTTTTTATGGTCCTTGGATCTATTCACTGGTCGTATAAGTGTGTGAAAGATAGAGATTTTAACTTATGGGTTCTAGGCTAACGAACTGATCCATGGTCCATGAAAGCCTTCACAATTTGTGAATGTGTCGGAGAAACTCTCTTCCAAATTTTCCAATTTTTGAGCTCGGGTATATGGATCCCAACACGGCTCATGGTTTCATGAACTGTAACAACCGGATTCATTCGTTATGGAAAAGTCAATGAAGAAAGTATTGGGGCTAGAAAACTTTTTTGTAGTAACTTGGAATTCCTAGCTACCCAGATTTGGACGATATCAGATTCATCAAGGTGTAGGGAAATCAAGTAATGAATGAGAGATATAAATGTGAATTTTATTACATGAGAAGATAGTTAGGACGATAAGAAATTCGTATGACTTTACATAATTGAATTTGGGGAAGTAGAAATCCCAAAAATGATGTTAGCATGAACAGTACATTCTGTCTCCGTTGAGGCCGTTGTAGCAGGATTCTAGGCGCCAAAGCGGGGCCGCTATAACGGATGGGGCTGATGTAGCGGGCCATACAGGACTTAAAGTCGTTAAAAACTCCTAAACAACCTTATTTGGGACTTTCCAATTTTTAAAGCTTAGGAGAAGACCCTAGAATAACTCTTGACTTTTTTTCACCATTCATGAGGTTAAAGATAAGATTTTAACTCCCTTAATCCATTTTTCTATCTGTAAACATATTTTCTTAGTTTATTATCTATAGGGGAGGCTTTTGATCTAGAATTTATGGTGGAAAGAGTCCTAATTTGGATATTAGGATCTTGGGTTTTGTCAAGGGTTATTGCGTTTGTTATAGTCCAAATAATTAGATTTTTGATTGTTAATCCTCGCGTATTTTAATTGTTGTAGACCTAGAACAAGTGGAAAGAATCTAGAAAGGAAAAATTCAAGTGCCTTAGGGTATTCAAGCTTGGATGCGAAGTAGATGATGATTCTGATTTCATGTTGGCGTGATATATGATTGTAATTGCTTCATCATAATGCATGTATATATGCGAATGATGCATTATTTATCACCCTAATCCTAAATGAGGATAATTAAATAATTGTATGTCATGAATCACCTATTGTTGTATGATCTTGATTATGTACTTGTGTTTCTGATTGTGGTGTTCAATTGGGGATCGAATTGTCATGTTTTGGCAAGCTAACTATTGGATTGGGTTGCCACATTTCGTCACAAATATTGAATTGGGTTGACACATTCCGATACAACTATTAGATCGAGTGGCTACGTTACGGTATATTTATGCAATTGGATTGCCACATTTCAGCGAGCTAACAGTTTGGGTATGGGTTCCATGAGAGGACCATTGAAATGTGTTTCATGAGAGAACCATTGAATTGGCTTCTATGAGAGGACCATTGAATTGTTTTCTGTTTCTACCTGTGATGATTACGTTCATATCTAACGATGATTGATATTGAAACACTATTTATTGTTCTAAAATGATTTGATTGTATGTGGTTGAGAATTTAGAAACTATTCTTTAATGTGAATAATGATGATGATATTCTATTTTTTGGTATATGCATGTTTTATAATGATGTGGTTACTTACATGTGTTTCACTTAGTGGGATAGCTACCTGATACTACTAGTATACTGTGATTGTGTATTGATACGACACTTGCTCTTTTTTTGTTGAGTATAAGGCATTTTTAGGCAGCTATTGACAGGCCTCATTTAGAAGATCAGTGACTGTTTCAATTCAAGGGTACGCTTGTTCTTCTAGGTTGCCTTGACTTCTCTTTGTTTAAGTCCAGTTTTTTCGGACTCAGTCTATTTGTTTAAGGTGTTGTTTAGTTTCAGGGTCGTACCACTTGTTCTTAGGCTAGTCCTTGTTAGAGTTTTGGTACAGCGACTTTAGGTTCTAGGTATTCAATTATTTATTTTTAGTTAATTAACTTCTTTCCTTAACTCAATTGCATTAGTTTTGATTTAGTTGATTAATTTGGGTTGTAGTAGTGGTTCTCCCACTAGATGGTTAGTGTATGTGCAAATCATCACGGTCTGGGTCGTGACATAGTTGGTATAAGATCCTAGGTTTTTTTATCTCATTATGCCAAAACGAGTCTAGTAGAGTATTGTGAAACAGTATGATGACGTCCGTACTTTTCTTCCAGAGGCTATATGACTTTCGAAAAAACATAGTTTTTTCTACTCTATCGTGCTATACTTGAATCCAATTGGTATCTAGGTAATACAAATTGGTATCTTTCCTTCTTTACTCTATTCTCCGAACTAGAGCAACAAAAGTTGTAACACCATCACTAGCAAGAGAGGTTGTGTATGGACTACTGACAATTGATTAGGGTTATCATTCAGAACAACTAGTCATTGACTCAGATAGATGACATTTTTTACCAATGTCAAGGTGAATCAGTTTTTCTAATATTGATTTAAGGTCTTGTTACTATCACTTAAAGATTTAAGTGGTTAGAAATCGGGTTCGACCACGTTTTGTGATTGAAATCAATAGTTTTATTGGTCTCGCTATCGACTATTCTCGCTTATGTTGTGAGTTCAATTCAATTGGTATCTCTCGATTCCAATTGGTATCTCAACAGAGAGAACTAGACGTCGTAGTCTCGACTAAAGGTACACAAGAAAGTTAATTAGAATGGAGAAGGTTCCGGTTGGTCTCTAGTCATAGAGATCGTATAAGGCATAATTGAATAGTAATGTCGTCTATGGAGTGAACTAATTAAATAAATTGGATTGATCTCCGAGTTGAAAATTGGAAAGGTGGATGTGAAGAGTGTATTTTTAGAATGTTTTGATATGATTATGTGTGCAGTACTGCTTGTGTGAATGTTGAAATCTGCAATGTGCTGGCCTAAATGTTGAAATTGTGCAAGTTGTAACCGTTTGTGTGTCATGAAACTTGTTGTGTAAAAGAAAGTCATCACGAGATTAAGTGCAAGGGTCTAGATAAATTACGATGTGGTTTGTAAATAAGAAATCGAGACGTGCGTTGCGACCAACTGATTATCATGTGAGAGTCTAAGTGTAGTTTGAGGATATGTGTGGTAGTGTTAAAATGATGAAAAATGGATTCTAAAATGTGTACTTTGTTGGGTTAACCGGGGGGTAGAGAATAATTATCCTAGTTATGAGGATTATTCTAAAATTGCTAAGTAAAGATGGGAACCTTTGTGGAATTTGGAGGAAAAAAAAAGAACCCTAGAAAATTAGTTGGCTTGGGTTTTGTTTCCGTTATGGCCGTCAAGGCAGGATTCTTCCCGCCAGAACGGGATTCCTCCCCCAGAGCAGGACAAGGTGAGACAGAATATCAACTATGTCTCCCTATTTTCATAGTCATAATCATGGACCTCAAATTTTAACTCAGTGTTCAACAATTGTTGTGACAGATGACTAATGTGTTTTTGATCCGGATTCTACTTATTCGTACATGTAAGTTCAAATTCCTAGGGATTTGATGTGGTTTGTCATATACTTGATGCCCTCATCCGTGGTTTTACCCAGACGAAGAGTCAGTCAATTTCATCCTTGTATATTGTGTTTGCCATGTTGTGTTGATGGATTTTTATCTTCGGTTGATTTGGTTATTTTGGATATGAATGGCTTGATATAATCTTAGGCATGACTTTGTTGTTCCCCTACTATACCGAGCTTATTTGTGATACTAACTCGGCAACTCTAGAGATCCCCGGTAGGCAAAGATTAGAGTGGGAAGAGGTGTACAAGCCTAAGCTAGCTAAGATTATATCCTTTTTTCGAGCTAGGGACTTGGTAGGGTAGATGTTTAAATGATTTGGCTCATGTTCAAAATGTTGAGGTTGATTCTCCCTCTATTGAGTCTATTGTTGTGGTGTTAAATGGATAGAGCTTAAAGCTCAAATCTAAGAGCTTCTTGATAAAGGTTTCATCGTCCCAGTGTTTTCAAGTGAGTGTTACTGTCTTGTTTGTTAAGAAGAAGGAGGATTACATGTGGACTGGTAATTTTATCTTAAGGCTAAGGAAGTGTGTGTAGAAATGGAGTTAGTCCTCTGAATTTGATGACTATAAATGAGTTTGAGGTGTTTTGTGGTTTAAATGTGGACTTGTAGCGATAATCGACTGAGCATAATGGTAATAAGAGCTCGTATTAGATTGTGACAGGATGCAGCCATATAATAAGATTGTGGTTAAGAGAATTTGGTGTCGTATTAATGACTTGTGAATATCTTAGGTCGTGATTTTCTAATATTTGGTGAGTAACATGGTTGTATGGAATGTTCGAAGACTTGTTGGGATACCATTCAAATAGAAATTAAAGTAGAGTTGTAATTAGTGCCGACAAAATGAGCTCATATTTTTGTGACCCGCCCAACCATCCCATATTTTAATGGGTTGGGTGAGTGATTTTTCACATGGGTAAAATATGGTTTGATACTCATATTTGACCCACAAAAATATGGGTAAAATATGGATAAACTATGGGTAAAATATGAATTAGCAAAATGGTTTAAGATTTTAACTTTTATTCACTCAAAATTGATGATATTACTAAAAATAGTGTAGTTTCTCTTTATTTTTATGATATTTTATAGAACTAACTATTCTTCTCTATAATTGAAAAGGTGAAGTCTTTGACCCTCCAAAAATATATAATTCAAATGACATTGCTTTTGTTAATTGTAATTATATTTTTTTATTTATTTAATTGTATATTGGATAATCAATAATAGTTTAAAATAAGCAAATCGTGTACTAATATTGACATTGCTAATAGTGAATCAAGCATTTTTTAGTTTGAAATTGCAAATATTCATTTACTTTGAAATTAAAAATATCTTCTTCTTGTTATTGCATAAATTTGTTTTATATTGAATTTTTATAGGATTTTTTTTATTTTATTATTCAATAAAATTAAATGAAACATGTTCAACATTTTTCATCTAAAAAAAATATCTTCTCCATTTTGAATTCTTAAGAAAAATACTATTCATTCAAAATATGGGTAAACTGATATTTTACCCAACTCATTATCACCCAGTCAATTTTTACCCATATTAAATATGGGCGGGTTGGATGATTACCTATTTTAACCCGCCCACATTTGACTCAACCCATCCATTTGCCACCACTAGTCATAATGAAGAAAACTAGTGTGATGTAGTACAACCTTTAGAGAGAGGCGAGAACAAGAATATTTTATTTGACTGAAAAGGCTAAAGAGATATCTTCAGAGGAGTAGATAATTTGGTGCAGAGACACACGATTTCATTTGTTTTGTTGTTGTTGTGGTAATAGTGTCACAAGTTTGTCGGATTGGTTAGAAACTATTGGAAAAGACTTGAGATAGGAGTGAAGAGACATTTTTTGAATGTGATGATAAGTGGTTTTTTCTTGTCTTGAGTTTTGTAGTGATTACGATTGAATTTTTAGTGAAAGATATGTGAGAGAGATGGAGATGCGGTCCATTATAATCTAAGATCAATGAATTCACAAAAATCTTTTGAGATATAAGCTAATGTTGATAGATAAGGGGATACACGATTGAATTTTACAATTCAGATTTTCATTGTAAATCTATGGTGTTGGTGTTATATTTGTAGAGGTATGAATTTTCAAGGTGTGGACTGGTCACTTGTATCAAGTATTGAGCATTAGAAACGACTTACACTTTGTTTGAGTTGTAAAGTTTATTACTTTTAATTGTTAGAGTATCTAATGAAGGTTTCCATTATGAAAGTGTTGGTTGAGAGCACGAAAAATAGACAGAGTGTTATGATGGTTGTTAGTATGGCATACACGGGGATTTTTGTACGTGGTGTCACCATTAAAGGACAAAAATGACTAAAGAAGAAAATTAATGAAAGTTTAATTTTACGCCTCCAAAAATTTAAGGCCTCTTTTAATTAGAAAATATTATAAAATTTTAAATTAAACCATTCACATCTTCATATTATTAAGTAAATCGATAATAATTTTATTCAATTTCTTCACTTCGACTACATCTTTTAACTCGTTAGCTTATTCTTCCAAGTCAATTGAATCTTGAGTCATCAAAGTTGACTTTGAACATTTATGAATTTTTTGAGTGATATCTATCCATTAAAAATTTAGACCAATATGATTTGATCTACATAATTAGTAATTGAGAATCAAAGAATAGAGGATTGCAGAAAGTTTGAATCAATTTAATGAATTTTAAATTATTTCATTATAACAAGTAGATAGTAAAAAAAAATTATTATGATGAACAAATAAAAATAAAAATTCAAGCACATAATAAAAACTACAATAAAAAAAATACTAACGTGATGTGGAGATTCGAAATGCCGAATAATAATGACTGATGAACAAGAAGGGGAAAAAATTGAACATATTTACAAGTCAAAAATATACTAATACAAGGATTTAACACTATTTTTATTTAACTGTAACTCTAATTGATAAAGGAGATTTTGTGTTTTATATTAATTTTTTATATAAAATAAAAATGTTAGATTTTGAATGAACTTAAGTGAGTGTGTAGGGTTTTTAATGAAGGGATTTATTATTTTTGATTTAAAACAAAAATTTAATAATTTTAATAAACGAAATACTAAAAAGTAAATAAAACAAAGATTAAAAAAAAAAATTAAAACTGAATAAAATAAACATAAAATATGAATAAAAACAGAGAAAAAGAAAATGTACCACTTGGGAGTCAAATCCACGACGTCGGCCAGAGAATATAACGTGTTTGCCATTTGAGATAAGGCACATTATGTGACGAGAATTTTCATGTATATCATTTTAGCCTTTATTTTTTTTAATATAGGTATATTCTGTACAAAAATTCGACGAAGCCTTGTCACAAGACACACCTTGGATGTGCCTAAATCAGCCCCTGGTTGTTAGTATTCAGAGTGTTGACTTCAGTCGAAGTATGTGAAGAGTATGTAGAGTCAAGTGAATGGAAATGACTAGTATCGACTCTTCAAAGGAAAATCTTTAGTGTTATTCGATAAATTCTTATGTGACCATCTATTTCGTTTTGTTTATGGTTGTGAGTATGATGAACTAGCTATGGTCATATGTGTTTCTTATTTTTGTAGGTGAATCTCTAATGGTGGATTATGTTTACCAATCCTTCGACGCTCTCTTAGATGAGTGGGAGTATTGGCAAGATTTGGTTATTTCAGATGACTTATTTTGTGTTGTCTTGGAGTTGTAAAGTATTTCGGTGGTTTTACATGTATCACTTTACTTATGAGAGTTTATAGAAGAGCTACCATGCGTAATTATTGTTGTCCAACAATCTTAATATTCATATAGTCGTTGAGATCATGTATTGATTGTTTGTAATTTATTATGCGGATCATTGACAATCTAGTATTCTTAAGAAATAATCTACAATTCCTAAATCTAGAATATCGGTAGTGTTGTTGGATGGTTTGTTGGTTTGTATGAGTGGACATTTTTCTTAAGGAGTATCTGATGTCTAAAGATTGAAAAGTTTGTAATTTAAGCCTATGTAATTTTATGTTGTGGGATGGAGATGTTGTTAAGAACTATGTTTGTTTGTGTATTATGAGTTTGTGTTGGTTGGTTTAGGTTCACCTATAATTGTAGCGAGTATGGATTTCACAACCCCCAATAACACCCTAGAAGTTACGGAGAACCCTTGGATCGGGACAAGCCATACTTTACCCTTTTTGGGTTCTTGTACAAGCCCTTTAATGATCGTTCATTATATAAGACATGAAGAGTAGAGTGGAATTGAAAACTTTTCATGACATTTAACATAGAAAGGAAGTCTTTCATAAATACTAAGAAAGTATCATTTTATCATCACAAGCCAAACTTAAAGATACGACATAATAACTTAGGGACATGGACCTTTACAATAAAAGAAATTCATAATAAGTCTTAACATAAAAGAACTAAGAAGATAGGAACTACGCCCTCAAATATATTAGGACATACTTTCTCTTGAGAGAAACTTTCATTTTAACCTTGCTTCCAAAACCTATATTTATTAAGTATAGAAGAGTATGGGGTTAGCACAAAATCATGTACTAAGTATGGCATATGCAAAAGCATGTAAAAAGGGACTTTTAGTATAAATAGACTTCCATGCCAAATAAGTAAAACATTCATGAATTTTGAAGCAAAATAACATAAGAAACATCATTTAACACTTAGAGAAGGATTTCAATAATTATAGCAAAATGAGACACGTTAAAGTAAGCCTTCCGAATTTTACAATAAACTATTGTAACATTAGAGTGAAGCAAACTAACTCCCAAGGTATTTCCAAGAGGAAGTGAACTCATTTCCGTAGGAGTTTTCCTAACCAAGGTTCTCTTAAGACTCTCCAAGGTAAGACATGAAGGAAACGCCCATACACCTACCTTAATGCACACCAAGGAGATCCTTAAGACTGCCATCATAGGCTTACTCCACTCGGGAGAACAAGTCAACACTCGATAACAAGACATTAGAAGAACACTCAAACAACACACCAAGACTTCCCTTTCGGAATTCCTACTTAGTGCAATGAGTAATGGGAGTCCCATTCCATCACCTACCCTAAGTAGTACACTCTTTTAGAATGCTTAGCACCAAGACTTCCCTTTCGGAAGGTCTTCCTAGTACAATGGATAGATAGCGTTCCATGACACCACCTACCCTAAGTAGTACGTTCTTTTAGAAGACTTAGTCCATCCAATTCATATAAGACTCACCAAGACTTCCCTTTCGGAATGCCTACCTAGTGCGATGGATAAATAGTGTCCCACTCCACTACCTACCCTAAGTAGCACACTCTTTTAGAAGATTTAGCACTTCCATTACTTTTGTGGGGTTTAACTTAACCGACATTGACCATGAGATCTATACATGAAATACCGATATTAACTCCTATCGGATGGGGGATCCTTACTTGCCTTGAGTAAGGTGATTCTCTTAGCTTTTACATGGTTTTCCAATAGTTACACCTATGTGGGTGCATCGTTAAGAGATAAGGAGATCACTACTAAGTAATTCATTCTCTACTAACGAGGAGTACTCATCTCAAGAAGTATATTGGAATATAATATCTCAACTCGCGAAGTGTAACTACCCTTTCTTCATATCCTCTCGGTGCTAAGAATAATTCCCCACGGATTCTCAACATTATATTCTTTAGGTTAAGGATAACTAGTGAACACCACATCTAAACTGACGAAGGCCATTCATCCTCCGACCTATCTTAGAAAGCTCTTAGGAAGTAGTGTCGTTTCGATGAAACACTTCATCTCAACTAACGAAGAATATTCAACCCAAAACTACCCTTTTTACATAACTTAGCTTCATTAGATTCATTCATTTAAGTGTGTGTGTGGTTACATATGAACACACCTTGAATATAAGCCTCATTTCATTTACATTAACTTTTATACATACTTTAGACCATCATTCATCACGTCACACACTTTACCTGTTTCATATAATCATATAATTCATTTAGCCATACTCTCTAGCCTATTTCATATAATAGCTTCATAAAGCACATTTAACAAGAATAACATCATTATCATCTTACTTAATATAACATCCATATATGGCATCATTCACAATAAACAAGTAACTTCACATTCATACTATTCAAGTAAACACCGCCACCAAGAAGGTGGACCATACCACTCAAGAACATTTCAAAATTAAAGCTAAACAACAAAACCATGTTACCATTTTATCCAAGATACCATAACCTATAAAATTTTACTCAAGTTCTCATCATAATATAGCTCTTAATGCGGTATCTAAACAACCATATCAACCATAAGAAACCAAAACTCAAAGTCTACCAACTCATACTCATTTAACCAATTACTTGAGCCAAAATTTGATAAAAAGCTTTAACATATTTTTATTGAAGTTTTAGCATTAAAATCATAAACTAAAATTAAGAATATAATTTTTGAATCATTAAAAACATTTTCATGCATCACCTATATTTAGAGTTGACGATAGAAGAAACTAGGGTTGAAAATATTTTTTCTGAAGTCCATTATAAGTGACTCCTTGAATGGAAGAGAGTTCAAGGATGGATACCATAACATAAGTAGAAGAAAACCCAATGATTTTTTATGAAGAACTTGACCATCAAAGCGTCTTCAAGCCCTTCTTGACTTCTAGCTTTCATGGTGACTTGATAGAGTCTTTTAAAAGAGAGGGGTTTTGGGTTTTAGGAAGTGGGGTCTAAAATTAGGAGTAACGGTTTGGAACTCCTTAATATACCTAGAAAGACCTAAAAATGAATTCCTAGGTTCATAAAAGACGTTGGATAAATTTACCAAACACCCAAAGTCATTACAGGAAAAACAACTTTTGGACAATCTTCAAACGATGGATGCAATTAACGGACCGTCTTTCCATCAATAGTCCATTGGTGGGGTTTTGTGGGTTGATAATTAGTTTTTTGGGTCCTGGCTAGCCTATCTTTATGGTTCAAATGACGGGGCAAGTAAACGGACCATTGGTTGGACCACTGGACGTTGTTTTCCCTCGTTGATGGACACTGCCAAGGCATTCTTGGGTCCTTGTCTTAGGCCCTTCTCTAGGGCCCCTTATGGGTCCTAGGTGAGTTCGTTACCAGACGTTAAGCCCCTAAACACAGTCGTCTAGTTATTAGGAATATCCCACACAACTTTCAAATAAAGCGAACACGTAAAACTCACTCAAACACATGAGAACACACAAGCATTATCTAAGGCATATCTTTGGAACGACATGGACGTTTGACAACCAAACACAACAAAACATCACACACTTCCTAAGGACACTAATATAACTCAATCTAACACAAAATTTAATCAATAAACAACCACGAATCTCTAGTTAACATTAGTTCGTTTTAGGGTGTTAAATTCTCCCCCACTTGGGATAACATTCGTCCTCAAATGACACTAAAAACTTTAAGATCATCAACGACTCCATTAGCAAAAGTTAACACATTACAATCATGATCTAAACATCATAATCAAGGCATAAATTAACAAGGAGTTCAATTTCCCACTTTCGAATAGTTTGCAACACAAGCACTTTAGCAAAACTTTCGCATTTCAAAATCTTCTCTTATCCTTCACTTATGGAGGAACTACCTTCTCAAACAATTACCATTCTCATATACAATAATTTCATACACATTGAAACCATATTTCACAAAAAAATGGAATTTGTCAAAATTTGAACTTCTTTACATTGAACTCAAAACTTCACTGTGTAACTTTCTTAAAAATTCTATAATGCACCTTTCAAGCAACTTTAACAAGATGGCATGACAATATGATAGAAAAGATCATAATAAATTACTCCAAAGAGACTTGGTAAGCTACACTAATTACAATGTGGGAGTAGCATCCCATACTACCACTCCCACTTAGTGACCCTTGAGGGCACTCCTGGACTAAGTACACTATATGCAATCCTATCTAGCCTTCATCATGTGAAAACTTACCTTTAACTTGTTTCTTTAACATTAGACCTTAAGTAATCTAACTTCATATACAAACATAATAACTCATTCATACACTTCATATTCAAAAACACCATGAATCATTTAAGCACTATCATTAGCTACATCTTAACAAGAGAGCATAGGTTGACTACCAATCTTTCCCATGCCATCATGATAACTTCAGGAGCCTCCCAAACATTTTTCCATCAAGACACTCATAACAAAAGGAGAAACGCAACTCATATTATTATGAAAGACTTATTAATTATTACCAAACTACTAAGGATTTGGTCTCAAGCTTGAATAAGTACAAAAAGTAAAGATAAAGATATCAACTACATTTCTACTCACTCATTCTCCTCCACTTAGGGTAAAGATATTTTCAAGGCCTCATACTTCAAAGTCACACTATACTTGTCACAAGATAGGATCCCATACTACTCTTAACACATGATCATCAAAACTAAACATCAACTCTATTAGTCATGCATAATACTCTCCTCTTAGGATTCAAGCTTAGACAAGATCTCTTAAATACCACCTCATTCAACTCTTAGGCATCACTTAGCTAATTTCATGGAACAAAACTCCCTTACTAGTATTCATACCACATTTCCCCCTTAGAGTAAACCTACACAAGAATCACCACCAAATCACAAAACAACTAGGAAACATTAACTACACAAGAGGGTTGCCCTCTAGTCCTATAAAATCTCCACATCCTCTTAACATTCCTCAAATTTACAACTTAAAACATTTCTACCATTATTGGATATAATCACAAGATAACTCATTTTATCTCAAAGTCACTTTATTAAATCATTATAATTCTTAGCATGCTTAGAACAACATCATCGTAAAGTTGCTCATCACAACACTTCCAATCTCATGAGTCAAACATAACCATAAATGGATTCACATAACAATTCTCAAAACTAACCTTTACATTTACTCTTCTAGCCACAAAACCATCATAAGCATCAAAAGTCACATTTCTCTCCCTCATACTTAGAAATATCTCCCCTTCAAAGAAGTCACACCTAGAAGACCAGCAGACAAGGGAACATAAGAGAGAGAGAGAGAGACCTTATGGAGTTAAATTCTATGGTGCAATACAAGAGAAATGAAGAAGGTATAATTTTATCATCCTATAGCCTCTTGTCCATGGATTTGTCGCGACTCACACCAATTACCATGAATCTACTAGACGTGGATTGTAAGACTTTTATACCATAAACTATTTCTCATAATCTTATGCTCTGATATAAAGTTTGTCACGACCCGCAGGTACCCCCCAAGAAGTTAGGGAGAACCTTTGAATCAGGACAAGGCATACTTGACCCTTTGGGGTCTTGTACAAGCCCTTTAACTATCGTTCATTACATAGGACATGAAAATTAATGCAGAATTTTAAAATTTTCACGACATTTAATATAAAAAGGAAATCTTTCATAAATACCATGAAAATCTCATCATCACAAGCCAAACATAAAAACACGACATAATATCTTAGGTACACTACCCTTTACATTAAAATAAATACATAATAAGTCTTAACATAAAGGAACTAAAAACGTAGGAATTATGCCCTAGGATATATGAGGACATACTTTGTCTTGAGAGAAACTTTCCCAAGCTTTGCCTTCTAGACTTCAACGTTGCTTCCAAAACCTATAATTATTATGTAAAGAAAAGTATGGGGTTAGTACAGAACAATGTACTAGGTATGGCATATGCAAAAACATATAAAAAGGGACATTTTAGTGTAAATAAACTTTCATGCAAAATCATTAAAACGTTCATGAAATTAGAAGCAAAAAAACATAAGAAACATAATTTAACACCCAGACAAGGATTCCCATAATTTTAGCAAAAGAGATACTTTATCGTAAGCCTTCCGAATTCTACAATAAACTATTGTAACATAAGAGTGAATCAAACTAACTCCAAAACAGTGAACTCCCAAAATATTTCCAAGAGGAAGTGAACTCAATTCTATAGGAGTTTCCCTAACAAATGTTATCCTAAGACTCTCCAAGGTAAGACATGAAGGAAACACCCATACACCTCCTTCAATACACACCAAGGAGATCCTTAAGACTACCCATCATAGGCTTACTCCACTCAGGAGAACAAGTTACCACTCAATAACAAGACATTAGAAGAACACTCAAACAACACAGCAAGACTTCCCTTTTGGAATGCCTTCTTAGTGCAATGAGTAAATGGTGTCCCATTCAACCACCTAACCTAAGTATTACACTCTTTTAGAAGGCTTAGCACCACGACTCACCTTTCGAAAGGTCTACTTAGTGCAATGGATAGATAGCATCCTATACCACAATCTACTATAAGTAGTACGTTCTTTTAGAAGACTTTGTTCATAGAATTCATATAAGACTCACTAAGACTTGCCTTTCTGATATCCTACCTAGTGCAATGGATAGATAGTGTCTCATTCCACTACCTACCCTAAGTAGCACACTTTTTTAGAAGACTTATAACTTTCATTAGTTTTGGGGGTTATATTAACCGACATAGACCATGAGATCTAGACATGGAATCCCAATATTAACCCCTATCGGATGAGGGATTCTCACTTGCCTAGAGTAAGGTCATTCTCTTAGCTTTTACATGGATTTCCCAATAGTTAAATCTATATGGGCGGATAGTTAAGGGATAAGGAGATTGATACTAAGTAACTCATTCTCTAATAACTTGGAGTACTCATCTCAAAAAGTATATTTGAATACAACATCTCAACTCATGAAGTGTAACCACCCCTTCTTCATATCCTCTTGGTGCTAAGAATAATTCCCTACGGATCCTTAACATTAAATACTATCGGTTGAAGATACATAGTGAACACCACATGTCCACTCATGAAGGGTATTCATCCTCCGACCTATCTTAGAAAGCTCTTAGGATGTAGTGAGGTTGCTACTAAACAGTTCATCTCAACTCACGAAGAGTATTCACCCCAAAACTCACCTTTTTACTTAACTTAGCTTCATTCATTAATTTAAGTGTGTGTATGTACATGTAACACACCTTGGATATAAGCCTCATTTCATTTACATTAACTTTTGTACAGACTTTAGACCATCGTTCATCACATCCCACACTTTGCATGTTTTATATAATCATATAATCATTTAGGCGTACTCCCTAGCGTACTTCATATAATAGCTTTATAAATAACATTTAACAATAATAACATCATTATCATCTTACTTCACATAAGAAGCCTTCATGGCTTCATTCACAATCAACAAGTAACTTCACATTCATACTATTCAAGTAAACACCGCCACCAAGAAGGTGGACCATACCACTTAAGAACATTTCAAAATTCAAGCTAAACAACATAACCAACTTACCCTTTTATCCAAGATTCATTCATTTGTAACATTTTACTCAACATTTCATCATAAATAGCCATTAGTGCAGTAGCTAAACAACCATATAAACCATAAGAAATGAAAACTCAAATATAACCAACTCATGCTCATTAAACCCATTCCTTAAGCAAAAAATTGATAAAAAACTTTAATAGATTTTCATTGAAGTTTTAGCATTAAAATAATAAACTATCATTATGAACATCATTTTTGAATCGTTCAAAATATTTTCATGCAAGACCTATATTTAGGGTTGAAGATAGAAGAAACTAGGGTTGAAAATATTTTTTTAAAGTCCATTAGAAGTGACTCCTTGAATGTATGAGAGTTAAAGGATGGATACCTTACATAAACTAGAATAAATTCAATAATGTTTTATGAAGAACTCGACCACCAACATCCCCTTGTAGCCCTTCTTGACTCTAGCTTCTATGGTGACTTAATAGTCTTTTAAGAGAGAAGCGTTTTGGGTTTTAGGAAATGGAGTCTAAAATTAGGTCTAAGGGTTTGGAACTCCTTAATATACGTAAAAAGACCTAAAAATTACTTCCTAAGTTCACAAAAGACTTGGAGTGAATTTACCAAACACCCTAGGTCATTATTGGAAAAACTGCTTTTGGACAATCTTCAAACGACAATTGCAACCAACAGAAACCGTTTGTCCATCAACGGTCCGTTGGTGGGTTTTCTTGGGTTGATACTTAGTTTATTTTGGGGGTTGGATTAACTCTATTGCAGGTCCAAACGATGGGGAAAGTCGATGGGCTGTTGTTTGGACCACTGGTCGTTATTTGCACTCATTGATGGACATTGCCAAGGCAATCTTGGATCCTTGTATTGGGCCCTTCTCTAGGTCCCCTTGTGGGTCCTAGGTAGGGTCGTACCCAGACGTTAAATTCCTAAAGATAATCATCTAGGTCGTAAGAATATCCCAAACCAGTGTCAAACAAAACGAACATGTAAAACTCACTCAAACACATGACAACACACAATTACTATCTAAGGCATATCTTTCGAAAGTCATGGACGTTTGACCTTTAAACTCAACCAAAATTCATACACTGCATAAGGACACTAATTTAACTCATTTTAACACCAAACTAACTCAATAAACAATCATGAAGCTCTAGTTCACCTTTGTTCATTTTAGGGTGTTATAATGAATTTTGAATATGATCATGCTTATGTAAGAAAGGATTAGTCTTGATGATTGTGTCAAGAATTTTGATAATAGTTGGAATACGTGTGTATGATCAACTTTGGTTGTTGTTGGGATTCATGTTGTGGATTAGTTAAGTTTAAATACAATAATATTTATCACTTGGATGTTGAGATGACTTCAGTGAGGCATTGTTAGGAAGGATGTGTAAGTATTCAATTGTTTTTTTTTTAGAGAGGATATGTGAAACCCTTATGGGGTGATGAGATTCGGTAAAAAAGGCATGAGAGATCAGTATCCCTATTAATTCAACATTTCAGACACTATTGTACCTTTATATTAGTCGAGATATTCCTAGATCACTCGGGGACGAGTGACGCATAAATTGGTATGTATTGTTATGACCTGATTTCATCATTATGTAAAAGTCAACGAAGAAAGAATTGGGACCAGAAAACTTTTTGGTAGTAACTTTAAATTCCTAGCCTGGTCTAGATTTGGCGAAATAGGAGTTATTACAGTGTAGGGAAATATAGTAATGAATGATAGGTCTAATTGTGAATTTTATTACAAGAGTGGATACCTAAGAGATAAGGAACTCGTACGACTTTACGGAATCAAATTTGGGCAAATAGAACTCCGAAAAATGATTTTAGCGTGAACAGGAATATTCTGCTTTGAATGAGGCCGTTGTAGCGGCATTTCGGCCGCCATAGCGGCGCCACTATAGAGGGATGGGTCCACTGTAGCAGACCATATGCAACTTAAAGTCGTTAATAAACCACTAAATTTGCTTATTTGACACTTTCCAAAATATACATCTAAATAGGCGACCCTAGACAAGTTCTTGATAGTTTTTCACCATTCTTGAGGCTAAAGGTATGACTTTAGTTTCCCGAATTAATTTTCTAATCCGTAGAACTTATTTTCTTGGGTTACTATTGATAGGAGAGGGTTTGATCTAGAATTTATGGTGAAAAAAGCCCTAATTTGGGCAGTGGGATCTTATGTTTTGTCTAGGGTTATAGGGTTTGTTATAATCCAAATAATTACACCTTTGATTGTTCATTCTTGCATATATTTATTGTTGTATACCTAGAGAAAGCGAAAATAATCCAGAAAGGGAAGATTTGAGTGTCTTAGGGGATTCAAGCTTGGATTCCAAATAGGTGATGGGCGGGTGGGTGTGATTTCATGTTTATGTGATAAATATTTGTAATTGCTTCATTATAATGCATGTAGTTATGGTAATGTTTGATTTATTGATCACTCTAATCGTAAATGAGGATAATTGAATAATTTTATACCATCAATCACCTTTTGTTGTATGACCTTGATGATGTATTTGTGTTTGTGATTGTGGTGTGTGATTTGGGATCGAATTGCCACGTTCCGACAAGCTAAATGTTGGATCGGGTTGTCACGTTCTGACATAACTATAGCATCGGGTTTCCATGTTCTGACACAACTACTGGATTGGGTTGCCACGTTCCAGCACAATTATTGAATTAATTGCCACGTTCCGGCAAGCTAACACTTTGGGTGTGGGTTCCATGACAGGACCAGTGAATTGGGTTTCATGAGATGACCACTAAATTGGGTTTCGTGGGAGGACCATTACGTGTTGTGTATAGACTTGTGATGATTGCGTTCATATCTAATGATGATTGATACTGAATGACTATTTGTTGCCCTAAAATGATTTAATTATATATTGTTGAGAATTATGAAACTTTTCTTTGTGTGAATGGTGATGATAGTGTATATGTTTTGTATATGACAGATTTATAATGTTGCGGTTACTTATATGTGTTTCACTTAGTGTTATAGTCATGCGATCCTACTAATAAATTGTGATTGCGTACTGATACTACACTTGCTCTTATTTTTGTTGAGTATAGGGAACCTTTCGGTGACTATTGACAGACCTCTTTTAGATTTACCATTCAAATTCAAGGGTGAGATAGTTCTTTTGTGATGCCTTGAGTTCTCTTTGTTTAAGTCCACTCTTTTCGGGCTCAGGCAATTTATTTAACGTGTTGTTTAGTTTTGGTATTGCACCCTTTTTTCTTAGGCTTATCATTTTTAGATTTTCGTACATTGACTTTTAGGTTCTAGGTATTTAATTATTCACTATTTAGTTAATTAACTTGTTTTCATAACTTAATTGTCTTAGTTTTGGTTTAGTTGATCAGTTTAAATTGTAGTAGTGGTTCTCCCACCGGAGGGTTAGTGTGGGTGTTCGTTACGATGATATGGGTCGTGAAATTGACAGTTTGTGAAAGGGTTTGTACACCCTCCCCCCCTTTTCTGCTAATTTAAGTTTTTTTTATCTTTTCAACGTCTCATCTAGGTTTTGGAAATTTTGGGGTTGTACAATATCTCTCCCTTGGAAACTTTTTCAAAGAGTTGTTTATCCATTGAGTTTCAAAGAAACCATAATTTCTCAAAATTAGGATTACATGATTTCTTATGGGCTCTTATGGAATTTTGATCCTCTTCATGATTTTGATCCTATTATGCATGAATTGATTACAATTAAATATTTTCAATGATACTTTCATGAACTCATGACATGCAAGTATTTTCATGATCACAATTATGCTATTTTCACATACATATTTCATTTACCCATATTTTATGAATAAGG
This sequence comes from Solanum neorickii, assembly GCA_027704865.1. Classification (NCBI taxonomy): domain Eukaryota; kingdom Viridiplantae; phylum Streptophyta; class Magnoliopsida; order Solanales; family Solanaceae; genus Solanum; species Solanum neorickii. The sequence continues at coordinate 6,237,096 of JAKWJC010000369.1, forward strand.
ATGTTTTGAGATAGAGAATTATTTTGTATGTATGATTATCATGATTTAAATATTTTGTCGATAAAGCATATGTTATGTTTCATGATTTAGGAGATACTCATATTATCAAATTATTGTACGAATAATTCAGTATTATCAAATACTATTTTTTCCAGATTTGTACATATTTTTTATTGGGAGTATGCTTAGTATAGAATGAACCGATGGATTAATGTTCACCAATTAGTAGATACATGTGACCTTTAGTGGAAATATCTTTGTTCCAGAGCTATGTATCTTTGTATGTCTTTATCTCACGTAGACATTAGCTAGTTGATCCACCTTAACTAAGATTTCATGGTCCTTACCTTATCAAGTTGGACACTATCTTTTTGATGTGAAAATAGTACACTAAACTCCATGTTGTAGCTAACATACTTTATGTAGATTAACACTATCTCCCACATTGTAATATGATTTTTTGATATTATATGACCTTATATTATGTTTTCTAATCAGATCATCAATTTTCATGTTATGTGTACTTGTCATTGTATTAGCATGTTTTTACATGCTTATCATATTATCATCTCATGATTATGCATTTTTTTCATACGATGTAGATTTGAAGTACTAACCGCATACTTTCTGCATATATTGTTTCACATTATAATTATGATGCTCCGTATTCTACTCACAGTTAGTGCCATCTAGAGCAACCTGCAACAATATTATTGAGTCTTTATCTCCTCGAGAGCACCACTTATGTTACCATTTAAAAGATAATTTTCAATTTTAAATTTTGTTAAGAGTTAGCTTGGGGCTTGTCCTAGAAACTCTGTATGATTAGAGGTTTTCTTATAGATAGATAGATTTCTTCTTTTATTGTTATGTGTGAATTTCTTCAATTGATACGATAGGTAGTGAGACTTGATTCTTTTGTAAGTTTATTCTGTTTATGAGTAATATCTGTTTCATGTTATATAATGTAACTAGATTTTATTCACTTGTGACGCTAGACCCTGTCTCGTGTATAGAGGGTAGTCTTCGGCATGACACCCAGGTAGGTTGTGTTGTGCTTATGAGGCTCTTTAGGTTGTTGTTTGATTAGTTTTTGTATGCTTGGATTCATGAGTAGTTAGTACACTAAATTTAATCTTGACTTTCTTACGTCATTACTTTCTGTATATTATGATTTCCTTCGGTCATTATAGTATTTTTCATACTCTATGTCACGATCCAAAGAAGAACGTGATGGCACTTGTCTTATCCAACCAAGACAAGTCAGCCTAAAACTCAACCATTGTAATAAAATACAGAAATTTTATAATTAACTCAAGAAATACCCCAAAAATCGGGTTGTCACGTGTAGGATCCTCTAAACTATTACAATTGATTCAAAAAATCATAAGTATTAAATGACCCTATTTCTAGAATAGAACAAGATAAAAATTAAGAGTAAGATACTCCGCTGAAATAACAACCATCTACCTCACAAACCTCCAAAAAAAGCCTCAGACAAGGGGTGAATACCAAACCAGAAGATACTTAGCAATTAAACTTCTTATCACAAGAAAAAGGAATAGAATACGGGTTCAACTTACACAACTACAGAACCTTCACAACTACAGTATGATTAAAACTAGCCCAACCTAACAATTCATAATTCACAAACACATATACAACAACAACATTTTAACAATCACTAGTTCTCAATAACAAGTTTAATATTCATCAATCAAACTTTCACATAAAGTCAATCACAATATTAACAAAACACAATATCAGGTTCACTAATGATAAATATGTGCAATGCAATGTAATGCAATGTCAAGTTAGTGATGCATGTATGACCTAGTAATACACACCCGCTATCTCTCAGTCAAGGACCCATAGGGGACATATTTGTCTATAAACCATCGTGGCATTCGATACTACCCTTTATATATTGTATCCATCATGGTGCGTGATACATCCCTCAAAAAATAGAATTCATTGCGGCGCACGATATGTCCTTCGAAATATAGAATCCATCACGACGCACGATATGTCCTTTCAAATGGTACATTCTCTTATAACATGACACTTATCACATGCCTCATATTCAATGCAAATGACATGGTTCACACAAATAATAATTAGATGAACATTTTCATAACAGTGTACAATTCACATTAACCCAACCATGATACAACATCAACAAATAAGCAATAAGTCTTCAAAGCATTCTCAAACATCACACACCAAAAATTTATCACGTAATGTTTTTATTACCTTTTTTCCATTATTAGAATTATTAAACATAGACAAGTCAACCGATCACCAATTCTCAATACTCTTAAACACATATTACAAGGAAATTCATACGCTTAACAAGGGTTATCAAAATTCACTTACCTCAAATAGTCGAACAATCACTCTGGGACTTGAGTCTTTCCCTTTCATAAAGCTTCCAAATTAATGTAATCTATTCAAGTACATATTCACAATAAGATTTTGAAATTAGAAATACCCATGCCATTATATGTCTACTTTAGAGCAAAAATCTCACCCAAATTTATAATCAATATCCTTTTCTTGCTAACGGGTCAACTCACATGTTTTTGAACTTTCAAACCTAGGGTTTAGTCTGAATAATTTTCAATACCATAAATTTAATGATCTTCGCATAATACAATACATCCACTGTTTAATTACATAATAATATATCAAAACTTGAATCATAATAGAAATTTATATTTAAAAAATTATAAAACAATCTTTTTCAATAGACAATTATATTCTGACCCACAATTTACACCATAAATAATTAGTATATTGTTACCTCCAATACATGGTATTAATGTATGACCCCCAAAATAAGTTAGCGTGTGTAGAGACTATCATGTTTTTCCTAAGGGTATAAGGTACTATAATAGTTCAAAATATGGTATTGAGATAGTGTGTAAAGTTTGAGGTGATTTGGAAGTCAAACATCGAGGGACGACCGAGACATTTGACGACTAGTCACCAAAGGGTAATTAGATGTTTTTATGTGTTTCTGAATGTGCCATGAGCTTATAAGGTCTTAAAATGAGTTACAATGATGTTTATTAGAATTTTATGGAGTTTCATCAAGTTGAGAGGTCAAACGTCCAAGAACGTCTAAGACGTTTGAAAGTTAGCCCTTGAGACGTTCATGTGTGTCTTGATGGGGCCTAGCATATTTGGACGTGTCGCGTGTAATTGTTTTGGGTGAAATAGATGTGTAAGGTCTAAAAATTTTTAAGGTTTGTATTTACGTGGTAAACGTACGGGTACGACTTCCCAAGGTCCCCACAAAGAGGATCCAAAGGCTGTCGAGACACTACCTTGGCATTGTCAATCGATGAGCCCAAGTGACGCCTCGTCAGTCCATCGACATCCCATCGACTTGGGACGTAGGTTGACACATAGCCTCAAGATCTGAATCTAACAAGAATCAGCCTCAATTACCATCGACGGAGCACCAGGATGGGGCGTTAGTCCATCGACGCCTCGTCATTTGGTGTCCATAGGTGTTGTCTACAATTGCATGCCTGCGCACTATTTTATTTAAGGGGTGAATGGGAAATTCACCCCACGTTCTAACCTAACCCTACTATGTTTGTTTTATTATTGTTGTATTTAAAGGCTTAATTATGATGAATTGATGATAATGCATTGGCTTTAACGTGAAATCCAAACCAATTGCATTATGAACCCATGTCCGTTCCCAAAATATATTTAACCCTTGCATGGGCATTGTGATCATGGCTTGGTAATGATTTAATTATGATTCTATTACGTTGAATTTCTTATGTCTACTTTTATTTACGTGTATTGATGAAGGATCCATGTGGATCAACGTATGAAGATTTGAACATGCCTAGTTTAGATTTCTAGGAGTTTAGTGTAACATTGCCATTTTAACGATTGAATGTTGAATTCAATTAGGTGAAGATGATTATAGATATTGTTTAAGGTTGATGTTATGAATAAATTTTGAGTATAAACCCTTGATGATCAAATCAAAGAAACCTTGATAAGGATTAAACTACATCATTGTAGCCTAAAGGTTCATAATGATATGAACATAATTTGTTCTCAATTTAGGGTTGATGAAGCATGATTTATCCTTGATTTCTCTACTTTATAGTGTATTTGTGATGTAGTGTAAATATTGTAGTATGACTTTGTAGTGTCTAATCATGATTTTGTTTTATGATTTAAGTACATATAGTTACTAACATATACATGTATTATATATAAAAAGGGTGTATTTATCAATGTTGATCAAAAGGGTTGATGAATTAGTAAGGCTTATTCTTCTCGTCTACTTCTCTATAGTATTGTTGATGAAACCTTATATGGCATTATAGCTATGGTCCACCTATGGTGGCGGTGTTAACCTTATTGTCATTATAGGTGTGTTGACCATGGACTTGAAGGAAAATTGATGAATATGTGAATGAATGGTTATAATGATAACCTTTTGTGTAACGTGTTCCTAGTTTTCTACTCTAGTTGTTAATCTAGGTTATGTTACTATTGCCATGAGCATGTAAAATGTTTAGGTTAAGATCAAGTGTAGGTGTAGCAATTAATGAAGTGTTAAGGATTGATGACCCTTACCCATGTACCCCTATGTGAATGTGTGAATAGCTAAGGTTAGCAGTCTTGAATATAATGTGAAGATCTTCTTGCCTCCTATGCTAAATTGTGTTGTGTAGTCTATGTTTGACTGTGCATTGTGGTCTTAAGAGACTCACTGCCTCATGGTGTTATTGATAGCTATTATGCGATCATGTTGACCAATGTACACACACACTCATATATTATGCATGCTTACATTGTAGTAAAGGGTCATGGTGTCTAATGAATGGTTAATCTCATATTTACTAAATGTCTAGTACTATCATAAATGGTAAATGTATGTGAGGTATGTTATGTATTCCATCTAACTAGGATGACTTGATAGGTGCACTAGTATGGGCAAGGGTACGTGACCATGTTTATGAATTGCACATGTATACCTTGATAGGATAGTTCCTAGTTTTGGTTTCCATGTACATGAAAGTGAATTTATGAACATTTTATGAATGTGTCTTACATGCTATAATTTGAAGTATGTGGTATGATGAAGTATGACTATACCTAGTCTCAAATTGTGCCTATATGAATGCATGACTTATATAGTTACACTTGCATACTTATGCATGAATGAAATTAAATATGAATATGTGTGGTCTCAAGGTGTTATGTGAAAGGTTTGCTTACATGTATGTACACACACACACATGATTGACTAGACTCAATAGAGGGGCCCTTGAAAGATGTTCTCAAGAGTATCCTAAACTAGATAAATGTTTACTTATGTTATTTCCATGTGAAAGGTTTTCTTACATGATATAGGTTAATTAAAGGATTTCATATCTATAACCTATGATCTAAGAATATGGGGAGTAAATCTCCTGAAGCCTATGTTTTACAAAGTAAAGTAATAAATACTTTTAATAAAGGGAACTTAGCTTAGCAGCGAGTGAACTTGAAGATAGGGGTGTCCCTTCCCATTGGAGGAAGGTAGGTCACCATAATCCTCATGAGGTGGATAGCCTCAAGACCCAAAAAAAGGTGTTAGAGATATGTTTCCATGATTCCTCCAAGTTCCATAACTATTTTGCCCCATAGGATATAGCAAGTGATATCACCTACTGTGCAAGCATGATACTCATGTCTTATCGTGGCAAGTAAGGCACCCTCTTTTGGTGTGAGGGGATCACATCAAATTCCATGTTTGGCTTACATGGTCTTATTGTACGTTAAGGCTATAGTTTCGCTAAAGTAAAATGGACAATGGAATTAACGTAAGAACCCTAACTAGGATAACCTAATAGTAGTTGCTTAGTGTAGGTGGGGGTATGAGACTTCACTTATGCATTGCACAAGTGACACTTGAGGGAGGTCCTAGGAAGGTGTTATAATGCATGTGTCTATGTTTATGGTCTATTGCATGACATGGTTTTAGGGTTTACATGATGAGATGATATGCATGACATAAGGTTCTATAAGAAGTAAAATAAGTATATAGGCATAATGAATGACAAGTGCTTACTATAATGGTCTTATGTTTTGGCCTAAGTGTGTTTTTGATGTATTATACTTCTAAAAGCGTATGTGTTGGCTTATATAAGTTGCATGAATGATTCCTTATAACCTTAAAGTGATGCATTGCACCAAGAATCACTAGAGGGATTATTTGGGAGGTTAAGGAGTCAAAGAAAGAAGTTCACTGTGAAAGGAAAATACTCACTCTAAAGAAAAGTTGGCTTACTGTAACGCGACTCAAAAATGCCTTAAAATCTATATGTGATTTGGACTTTGGATATGTCAATGTGAATGATATAAATGATATTATATAAAGGTTTTATGAAGATTTTACTCAAAAAGGCATGAAGTATGATTTCAAGAAAATGTCCCTTTTAAATCCATATTTTTGCATGTAACACCTTAAAAATCCAAGACATGTAGTAAAGTCTAACATAGGTGTCATAAGGTCTAAGTACTGTTCCTAAGTCCATTTTTAATGAATATAGGTCATTTAGGAGGATTGAGAACCAAAACGTCCATGATGTCCAGGAAGTTGGTTCAAAGGGGTGTTATTGTGCCTTAGTCTATTTGACTAACTTTTAGGATTCAGAAATGTACAAAAATTTGTGGAAAGGTATATAATAGGTTTTTGAGTTGTTTCATGGTTGAATTGTCTGGGTTAGACTCCCCAAGGACCAACCAAGGGCCCTTGAGGAGGACCCTTGTAGTTGATGCAACACTGTTTGGCAGTGTGCATCGAGTGGACAGATGAAGGGTCGTATGTATATTGAAAGGGCATCGATGTCACCGTCATTCCATACATAGGCTGGTGGAAAAGACCCCTTCACCCGCACAGCCTCTGAACTCATCGACGGAGTGCAGAGGAGCAGGCTACGATCTGTGTGAAGATCGAGGGGGCGTCGATGCCACCGTCGCCCCACACTTAGACAATTGGAGTAAACCCCTCGCCTGCACATTTTCTTACAAAGATGACGAATTCTAGGACGGAGGAAGGGTTATCCTTCTACTTATAGATGTCCTGTAAGAAGGGTCTCATCTATGAGGGTCCTAAGTTAGTGCACGTTTGTAATTAAGTTTATTTAATTAATTAGGTGGGATAGGAGTTAGTTGGGGATTAAAGGGAGACTAATTAAGTTTATTAAGTTCCACTATAAATACCCTCAACCCTCATTATCGCAAGATCAACTCACAAATAAACTCTCTTCCTTCTATCTTATTTTCTCTCTCTACTTGAACTCACCACAGAAGACTAGCAAGGATTAGGGTTTAGGGCTGGAAAGGGGAAACTTCACCATCAAATTGTTTTCAAATGTTAAGGTATGGGTTCTATTCACCTTTGATACTCTTTCCTCAAAGAGTTCCTTAAAAATAGATTTCAAAAGTTGAGTTTTCGTATGGGTTTCATCCAATTACAAAATTGAAGTTATGAATTGAGTTGTTGATGATTTCTTTAGGTTATATTGAGTAGATTAACATGTAACTAAACTTTTTTATGGTAATTGTTGATGGTTTTGTCTAAGTTTATGAATATGATCCTCCATCCCTAACCCTAGGTAGTGATCTCGACCTATATTGTATTGTGATCATTCAATTGAGTTGGTTGTTGATTAGATTACTATCATACGGTGTTATTATGATTAAATTAAGATGAATTATAGGCATATCATTGTAGTTATTTGGATGTGATTTAGGTTATGAATTGTAATGTGAAGTTAGCTTATGTATCTTGTCTTAAGTTGTGATCTAGTGTTGAATTGTGCTATGGAGATGCGATTGGTCTTGTTTATCTTATTGGTTATCATTGTGTGATGATGCTACTCCCCAATTGGTTTGAGTTATGGGTTGATGGTAACACCTTTATGATAGACTATGAGGAAGACTTGGAAAGTCATAGAATCTTTATCTTTATTTCCAACTGTGATTAATTGTTGTTAAGCCATGATATTACATTAGAGTATGCCTTATACTAGGATTATAGGGTGGTATGATATTGAATTGAAATTTCTTGACTAAGTTGTGAGGTTTATTAAGGTGTATGTGACATAAGATGGTGAAAACTATCAGTGTGCCTTGATATGCTATTAAATGCTAATGTGTTAACCTCACTTATATGAATTTTGATGAAAAGAATTATACTCATACAATTTTTATTGAGCTATTGATGATGATTATTATACAAGGGGTAGGCCCTATGGCCTAAATTAGGATATGATTGATAGTTAAAGGCTTAAAGACATTTCAAACATGGACTCTATCTTAGCATCGAGTGAACTAGATTGAGGAGTGTCCCTTCCCACATAGCAAAGGTAGGAACACTACATTACTCTTGAGATTGGAGACTATAATGCATGTCACATAAAGAGGGTCCCAACTATATCTCCTAGTTCTTGAACTATGTTGCCCCCATAAAATACAAGCTAGTGGATCCATGTAGTTGCTATGTTTCATGTTTTGGTACTACCTTGGCAAGTAGTCCGCCTTCTTTCGGTGTAGGGTTTTATGACACCGGATTCCACGTTATCTCACGTGGTCTATGTCGGTTAGGGAAAGATATTCCCAAAAGGTAAAACAAAATAAAGGACTTGAACTCTAACTTGGATAACCTAAGGGGTCTAACTTAGTCTAAGAAGAGGTATGGTACTCTAACTAAACATTGCACTAGGTAGCCTTTAGGGGAGTCTTAGGAGGAGGTTCTTATATATGTTTATGTTATGATAATATATGATTTATACATGATGACCATGGCACATTGTTGATAATATATGTTGATTAGTTCATTTATGAATATGCCTTGGGTTGTAATGTTCATATGTGATGAAATGTAAACCTAAATGTCATGATATGTAAAGTTAGACATTGGTCATGTTTTCTTGTTGGGGATACTTTATTGAGTAAGGTTATGGGGCTTTGCTTGGTCATTACACTTGTTGACTTGATAGGGAATTGTGAGTAGTTTTCTTGCTTAGTATGATATGTTAGACTCTTATTCATTCTTATGATATTATTCCTTGATGTTAGGGTTGTAGCAAACCATGGTTTCAAGTGTGTTGGGATAAGTTTTACTTGTTTAGATAGTAAGCATGTTTGGTTCGTTGATATGACTTACTTGACTTTGCATTAAGTCCCTAAAGGGGTAAAATAACACTTTTTTATTAAAAAGTCTTTTTAGCATGTTTTGCTTGTGTATGTGCATAAGATCTCGTACTTAGTACATGTGGAGTACTAACCCCATTTTCTTCGCTTTTTCCAAACATTTTAGGTTCCGGTCGTTGAAGAGTTTAGAAGGCGACATTGTTGAAGGCTTGGATTCTTCCTTTCATCCAATTGGGGTAGGTCCTCAACTTCCGAGGTCAATGCCATCATCTAGCTTACGGACTTGTTATGAGCTTGATGACTCTTTCATTTCTTTCCTTTTCAATTGAGTACTATACTTTTTTATGACCTATATGTGGTCTTGTTGGATTGATATAAGGGTTATGCCCATATTGTGATAACCTTTTAGATGGTATGAGATGAGACAATCATTGAGACTATTTCTATATTTTATATATGTGTGTGTGTAATAAAAGTAGAAGGCTATGTAACCTTCCTATATGAAGGGTCTATGTATACTCGATATGAATATATATTATGTGCATGTAGAGGTCTATTTAAACCTCCAAGTAGTTATAATGAAAGTTTTAAATTTTTCAGCTTTTTTTGACCTATGAATGTAATGACACGAGACTAAGAGGCTAGTCTTAGTCCTTAAAAAAGATGAAGACGTCGGTTACGTCTCGGGGGTAAACCCAGATGTGACATTGCATGGTTGTCATACTTAGTGCATTCTTGTACTAACTTCATTCTTCTCTATTTTTACACTAAGTGTAGTTTATGTCTACTAAAAGGATGTCTTTAATGGTGAAGAGCTTGTTATGTGTTTCCCAAGCTCAAACAAAAAGGAATCCTTAATATTCAAGGATGACCTATGTCAAGTTATGTTTAAAGTTTTGTAATTCTATATTTATGATTATGTTTTAAGGGTCTTGTCCCTAATGTACTCTAATGTTGTTGAGTCTAAGATGGCAAAGAGACTTCGATTCTAAGTATGATATATGATATTATATATATGAAGTGAAGTTTCTAGCATATGATGTGCTATAAAAAGTTTTAAATTTTCCGCTAAATGTACTATGACAATGTGATGAATGATAACTATGGGCTTGTATAAGACCTTCAAGAGGTCAAGTATGCCATGTTACTTCTAGGGGGTGCTCCCCGGCTCTGACAAATGTGGTATCAGAGCATGATCTTTAAAACTTGTTTAGGGTTCAAGAAGCCTCATATTGCCACGTCTAATAGAGTCTCGTATCATTGGTTGTGAGTCGCGACACATCAAATGGTACGGGAGGCTATAGGTCGATAGAGTTTCACTTCTTATCATTCTCATATTGTGGTATAGAACTTAGATCTATAAGATCTCTCTTTTATGTTTTCTTGTCCAATAGTCTTTTAGATGTGAGATCTCTCTTTTATGTTTTCTTGTCCAATAGTCTTTTAGATGTGATTGCTTGGATGATATAGTATCTCTATGCTTTAGGGAGAAAAGGTGAGTTTTGATGATTATTTTGGTTTTATGGTTTCATCAGTATGTGTGAAGGTAAATTTTACAATGATATGTTGATATGACATCCCTTGTGGCCATATATGAGACCTATGTGAAATAGTATGTTATGTTAAGGAATGTATGTCATGATATAGTTAAAGCATGTTAGAAGTTGTTATGATTAAAATGAGTTTATTTGGGAATGGTATGCTACTATATGGTTTTGCATGATGGTAGCCTGATATTATGATTGGAGTTTGAAATGTGTAGTAACTACCCATGGAACCATGTTGCCTAAAAAAATTTTAAATGGGTCAAATGTTGCCTTTGGTATATGTGTGAATCTTCCTGATTGTTTTACATGGATTGTAGTTCTTTGTATAGACTTAATCCTAGGTATGAAGGTAGTATGCATGCTTATATAGGATGAGTTGGTAAATTTTTGTATCTTATATTGTCATGCTTTTCCCATCAATTACCTATATGTTGCATTTGGAATTTTGAAGCATGCTTCACTGTAATGCTTGGCAGCTTACTCTAAGATTATTAGGAAATTGACTAAATTGTTCTTTGATTTGAAGTTGTTTAAATGTGTATAGAATTGATTTATATGAGCATGATAATCAATGTAAAAAGGAGATTTTCTATTTGGAATGAAGAATGAGAGTCTTATGGCATGATGAGTCATAGATTTGTTTCAAACTTATTATTGTGTTGTAAGTCCCTTGATGTTGTGGAATTGATGTTTCCCCTACAATTGAGGGTAGTATTCTTATCTTTTTAGAGTGATGATGTGGGTTTGATTGACCTAGAAGTTACCTTACTTTAATGTTGAAAAAAAAAGAGTCCTTATGGCTAAGTCTCTTTCTTGTTTTCCCCTAATGATGTATGACCTTAGTGTCTGTTATATTGTTGAAGAACTTACGTGGTCAAATAGTATGACCTAACTTGAAAATTAGGGGACAATTTGCATAGATGATAAGGTTTATAATGCCTTTGTTGACTTATTGTAATTCCTCTTGAAATGGTAATCACTTTTAAGTGATGAAAATGAAGTTTGTTAAGTTAAGATCCTCTTAAGATTGGGTTAGGTTGCTCTTAATTGGGTTCTAAGTGGGGGATGGTGATGTGAGTAGTAAGGTTGTAGATATTCCCATCTTATCTTTCTATTCTTACTTGAACTTGAATCTAATAGTATTTAGTAAGCTTGTTCATGATAGAAGTATTGTCTCAAATATGAATTGCATGACCTTCACATGTTTGGTATTTCTTGATTGACACTATCTTAATAGTATTTTGAAGATTATCAAGTACTTGGAATGTAATTTTGATTAACTTAATGGTTTTCTCATGTTGATTGTGCATCTTGATACGCTAGTTGTGTATTTAAATTCATGAGGTAAGATAAGAACCATGGTTGTAGTCATTTGTGAGGTGTAATGTTTAGCCTTATAATGGAATGTTGAGTCACTTTAAAATGAAAAATGTAGAGTCTCGTAAAAACTATGTGACTTTTATGATTTGGAAAACATTATTGTAGGTCCACTTATGAAAAGTGAAGACATGTCTAGCTATTGTCCTTTTATGTGCCTATGAATTGTAAGACTTTCCCTAAATGATGCTTATTTTGAAGGCTATTTCTATGTTAGAAATTGACATTTTGTGAAATGACTTCCTAATTGTTGTGATGTGCTTCGTGTGACTTACCATTTAGACTTCACTAGGAAGAAACATGAGCATGCCTTGGTTTAAAAGTTGAGAAATTCTTATTTTTACGGTAAAGATGACCTTTGTGCATTAGCTTGGGTATGAACTCATGAGACATGTAAGTGTGTTGAGGAGAAGGACATTACTCTATGGACACAACTAAACATGGTATGGTTGAGTATGACTCTTATAGCACTAGGTCTAACTAATAAGAATCCATTGTCAATCTAATTAGCTCAAACCTATGCGCATTGAAGTATGTGTGCTTGAATGGCTTTTGAGTATTGTTAGAATCTGCTTATGTATGACTATACATGATCAGATATTAAATAAAATGAAGAAATAACCATGTTATGATTAGGATAAGGATGTTCCTCCTATGAACATGGTACGAGCCTATGTGTTTGATGCATTAATGAGTGAGTGAATAAAAGTTTTGCTTGCTTGTATGCATTGAGTGCTAAATGTTTGAAGTTGTGTTACTTTTTGGTGAATTAATATCTATATGCTTATGTTATGAATGATGTGAATTGCTTTATGACTCATTGAATGTTCTTGTTGCCATTAAAGTTTTCTAAGTGTCCCGAGGACGAATGTTCCCTAGTGACGGATATTGTAAAACCCACAAAATGAGCTAGGGTATGTAGAGATTATCGTGTTTTTACAAAGGGTATAAGGTCCTAAAATTTTCAAAATATAATATTGAGGCAGTGTGTAAATTTTGAGGTAATTTAAAAGGCAAACGTCACGGGACAACCAACACGTTCGACAACTAGTTGCCAAAGGGGACTTAGATGCTTTTATGTGTTTTTGAATGTGTCATGACCATATGAAGTCTTAAAATGAGTTATAATTATTTTTATAAGAAGTGTATGGAGTTTCATGAAGTTTAGAGGTCAATCGTCCAAGAACGTCAAAGATGTTCGAAATATAGCCCTTGAGACGTTCATATGTGTCTTGATGGGGCATAGCATATTTGGACATGTTGCGTGTAATTATTTTGGGTGAAACTTATGTGGAAGGTTTAAAACTTGTTAAGGTTTGTATTTACATTGAAAAATCCCGGGTACGACTTCCAAAGGGCCCCAAAAAAGGGCCCACAAGAAGGACCCAAGGGTTGCAGTGTCAACCGATGAGCTCAAGTGACGCCTCGTCAGTCCATCAACGCCTCGTCGACCTAGGGCGTATGTTGAAACTTAGCCTCAGGTCACCATCGATGGAGCACCAGGACGGGTCGTTGGTCCATCAACGCCCCGTCGATTTGTGTCGGTAGGTCTTGTCTACAAATGCAAGCCTGCATAGTGTTTTATTTAAGGGGTGAATGGTAAATTCAACCCACGTCCTAACCTAATCCTATTAGGTTATTTTAGTTATTTTTTTGGTGTATTTAAAGTATCAAAAACGTGATCAACCCCATTCCCAATTCAATTCTCTCAAAATAGACTTTCCCTCCAAAAATATTCTCTCTAGAAGCTCCATTGAAGGTGAAGCTCAAGAACAGCTTGGAGCTTGGATTCCTATGGTTTCTTATTCAAGTTTTAGAGGTTCTCATCTAGATAAAGGAATGGTTATCCTTCATCTCTAAGTAACCTTTCACTTGGAGAGTTAATCTCAAAGTTTTGAAAGAGATTTCAAAATCAAACTTTCAATCTTTAAAACTAGCCATGGGTTCTTTCTGAAAACGTTTTTAAAGGATTAGTTATGATGAATTTAAGATAATGTATTGGTTTTAACTTGAAATTTAATCCAATTACATATTGAACCCATGTCCCTTCCCAAAATCGATTTAACCCTTACATGGGCATTGTGATAATGACTTGTTTTTTATTGAATTGTGATTTTATTACATTGAATTGCTTATGTATACTGTTATTTACGTGTATTGATGATGAAGGATCCATGTGTATCAACGTATGAAGATTTGAACATGCCTAGTTTAGATTTGTAGGAGTTTATTGTGACATTGCCTTTTTAATGATTGAATGTTGAATTCGATTAGGTGAAGATGATTATAGCTACTGTGTTAGGTTGATATTATGAATAAATTTTGGTTATAAACACTTTATGATCAAATCAAAGGAACCTTGATAAGGATTAATCTACATGTTTTAAGCCTAAAGGTTGATAATGTTATGAACATAATGTGATCTCAATTTGGGGTTGATGAAGCATGATTTAGTCTTAATTATTATGTCTTTAGCTACTGCCCTAGATTTGTATTATTGGTATATTATGAATTTTGATCATGATGATCAGGCAAGGAATACTAGTAAGTGATCTATGTCTCTCTACTTTATAGTGTATTGGTGATGTAGTGTACATGTTGTTGTATGATTTTCTAGTGGCTTATGCATGGTTTCTTTTATGATTTAAGTGCATATAGCTAATGCCCTATAGTATTGTTGACGTATCCTTGTATGTCATTGTGTGGTATGGTCCACCTATGGTGGCGGTGTTTACCTTATCGTCATTATATGTGTGTTGACCATGGCCTTGAAGTCAAATTGATGAATATGTGAATGAATGGTTATGATGATCACCTTATGTGTAACTTGTGCCTAGTCTTCTACTCTAGTTGTGAATCTAGGTTATGTTACTAGTCATGAGCATGTAAATGTTTAGGTTAAGATCAAGTGTTGGTGCTTTCTTTAATGAAGTGTCAAGGATTGATGAACCTTACCCATGTACGCCTATGTGAATGTGTGAATAGCTAAGGTTGGGAGTCTTGAATGCAGTGTGAAGATCTTGTTGCCTCCTATGCTAAATTGTGTTGTGTGGTTTATGCTTGGTTGTGCATTGTGATCTTAAGAGGGTGGCTGCCTCAAGGTGTTATTGATAGCCGTTATGTGATCATGTTGACCAATGTACACACACACTCACACATTATGCATGCTTACATTGTAGTAAACGGTCATGGTGTCTAATGAAAGGTTGATCTCATATTCACTAGATGTCTAGTACTATGCATGAAAGTTAAATGTATGTGAGGTGTTTTATGTATTCCATCTAACTAGGATGACTTTATAGGTGCACTAGTATGGGCAAATGTATGGGACCTTGTTTATGTATTGTACATGTATACCTTGATAGGATAGTTCCTAGGTTTGCTTTCTATGAACATGAAAAAGTGAATGTATGAACATGTTATGAATGTGTCTTATATGCTAAAATGTGATATATGTGGTATGATGAATCATGATTATACCTAGTGTCTAAATGTATTTATATCAACATGACTTATATAGTTACACTTGCACACTTATGCATGAATGAACTTAAGTATGAATATGTGTGGTCTAAAGGTGTTATGTGATAGGTTTGCTCACATGTATGTACACACACACATGAATGATGATCTAGTCAATAGAGGGGACCTTGAAAGGTGTTCCCAAGAGTATCCTAAACTAGATAACTTTTTACATATGCTATGTCTATGTGAGAGGTTTTCTTACATGACATAGGTAATTGAAAGTATTTCTCATCTATAACCCATGACCTAAGCATATGGGGAGTATATCTCCTAAAGCCTATGTTTTATAAAGTAATGTAATAAAGACTTTTAATAAAGGTAACTTAGTTAGCACCTATTGAACTTGAAGTGAGGTATATCCCTTCCCAATGGAGGAAGGTAGGCCACCATAATTCTCATGAGGTAGATAGCCTCATGACCCATAAAGGGTGTTAGAGAGATTTTTCCATGATGACTCCAAGTTCCATAACTATGTTTCCCCATAGGATCTAGCAAGTGATATCACCTACTATGCTAGCATGATGCTTATGTCTTACCTTGGCAAGTAAGGCACCCTCTTTTGGTGTGAGGGGATGACATCAAATTCCATGTTCGGCTTTCATGGTCTTATTGTTGGTTAAGGCTATAGTTTCCCTAAAGTAAATTGGACAATGGAAGTAAAGTAATGACCCTAACTAGGATAACCTAAGGGTAGCTGCTTAGTGTAGGCGGGGGTATGGGACTTCACCTATGCATTGCACAAGTGACACTTGAGGGATGTCCTATGAAGGTATTCTAATGCATATATTTATGTTTATGGTTATATTTCATCACATGGTGTTAGTGTTTACATGATGAGATGATATGCATGACATAAGATTCTATGTGAAGCAAAATAAGTATATAGGCATAATGACAAGTGTTTACTGTAATGTTCTTATGTTTTGGCCTAAGTGTGTCTTTGATGTATTACACTTCTAAAAGGGTATGTGTTGACTTATATAAGATACATGAATGATTTCTTGTGGCCTTAAGGTGATGCATTGCACCAAGTATCACTAGAGGGATTACTTGGGAGGTTAAGGAGTCAAAGAAAGAAGTTCACTGTGAAATGAAAATACTCACTGTAAAGAAAAGTTGGCTTACTGTAATGTGAATCAAAAATGCCTTAAATTATATATGTGATTTGGCCTTTGAATATGTCAATGTGAATGATATAAATGATATTATATAAAGGTTTTATGAAGATTTACTCAAAAAGGCATGATGTATGATTGCAAGAAAATGTCCCTTTTAAATTCATGTTCTTGCATGATTGTCATACTTAGTGAATTCTTGTACTAACTCCATTCTTCTGTACCTTTTAAACAAATTGTATGTTATGGATACTCAAAGGATGTCTTTAATAGTGAAGATCTTGTTATATGTTTCCCAAGTTCAAGCAAAAATAAATCCTGAAGATTCAAGGATGTTCTATGTCAAGTTATGTTTAAAGTCTTGTGATTCTATATTTATGATTATCTTATAAGGGTCGTGTCCCTAATGTACTCTAATTTTGTTGAGTTTAAGATGGAAAAGAGTCTTAGAGTCTAAGTATGTAACATGATATTCTATATATATATATACATATATGAAGTGAAGTTTCTAGCATATGATGTGCTATGAAAAGTTTTAAATTTTTCGCTAAATTTACTATAACAATCCGATGAATGATAATTGTGGGCTTATATAAGACCTCCAAGAGATTAAGTACATCGTGTTTCTTCTAGGGGGTGCTCTCCGGATGTGACAATTAACCAAATATTAGCCTCCAACACAGCCTGTAAAACTAAAGGATATAAAATATTCAATAAGATGTGCTTCATTCTTTTTAATAAATTAAATTCATTAATTTCTAGCATTTATCATCAAACCACTTTTCTATTACTTGATTGGTTGAAAAGAAATTAAAAATAATAATTTAAAAGGAAAAAGCATATCAAGCTTCATATTACCTGAAACTCTTTTTTCCCCTATTTTATGTGTCTACCGCAACCCTCGAAACGTAGCATACCATTGACAATTCTCACTTTATTTTCCAACCTAGTTAACATAAATACAATACAATATCTGTTTCATTCAAAATCTAACCGTAGTATAGTAAAGAATAGCTACTCTTTACCTGAATATGAATTTTCGTGATTCCCACATCGATTGCCGCTTAACATCAATTATTTTTGTTTTCCTATTTAATTCTTCAAGTTACAATAAAATAAGCATTAAACTCCACTAACTTATTTTTGATATATGAGTCAAGTGGGCAAGGTACTATATAAATTATGGACTTGACGCTTTAATCACCAATTAAAATAATTTTTAAAAAGAATACCTATTATTTAGATCATTGTAGTTATAACAAGAGTTCAAAATTTCTAAACCAACTTTACTGACTATAAAAATTACTTGGGACAACCATCCGAAGGAGTAAAATAGTATTTTCCAAAAAATTTTGACCTTCTGGGTGATTACATTATCCACCACTAAAAATCATATTCATCCTCGAACTTATGGAAGAAGAAAGACGAATAGACGACGTTAGCAAAAATCTAAGTTATGACCTACCAATTAGTTTTCATAATCATCATAACAGATCTTTTCTCACATATTAAAGATGACCTTCGGAATCAAAACCCGCTACAACCAGAAGTTAACTTGAAGCAACCACTACATACTCATATCGCACAAATCATCATAGATCTTATCAAGATTTCCTTTTCACAACATAATCTCTCCAATAGATTAAACTAAAAAAATTTAATCTCGAGACATAAAGTATTAATCAAGGGAAAATCGAACTTATCTAACCGAAAGAAGAACACGATCAAGTAATCAGTTAGATAGAGATACACTTCAAAATGTAGAACCTCCAATAATACTCTTAGACAATTGTAACTCTTCATAGTAGCCCTTACATAAGTTCTCATAAACAAGGATGTACATGTAGAACTACTAGTAAACTTCAACTATCTCAAACAACTTCAAATCTGTTATAACTAAAATGACGAACTCTACCCAAGAATGTCACCCTAGTAATAGGACAATCAGAAGATCGGTACACCCGATCCATCACTAGCAATTCATCCAAATATGTGGAAACACGTGTGACAATAGGTAGTGAACCAAACTATAGATAATGTCCAAAATGAAGAGAGTGGTCACCAAATAACGCACGGAGCCAAAGTCGAATAGCACAAGATACTCTTTCCATAATGCCCATATCAAACATTTACATCCATCTAACTCCATCTCCTTGATTTTTAGCTACCTATAATAAACTAGTCTGATCCCCATTACAATATTACAATTACTCGATTCATCAAACTCAACATACTTCTCACAGTACTTTATTAAATCTATTACTATTCATACCAACAAACATCAGAACCACACCAACCATTTACCTTACTTTCAAGTTGTCAGTGGTATCAAAGTCTTCATAGCAAACACATTGTCTCCTGTAAAAATTTCAAAATATGGATCCTTCTTTTTGCACTAAAGCATTACATAGCAGATATCAGTCACACCCAAGACTGGTAGCACTGATTTCATATCTAAAAATATTTTTCCGTTGAGGTAAAATAATGGAATCACACCCAATGTCAACTTCACATGAACTTTCAAGTATCATTTTTCAACTAACAAAATCATTTAGTTTCTCATCCAAAGCAATATGCATTCATTTGTAGATCAGGCCCATAACAAGAGTAATACAATCGATAACTCTAACCAAGTAAGAATTGACACCATTGTAATAGTCATATCATAACCCTCTTTGGTATACACTCCATCTATGAAATCGTAAAAGAGATTTTGACCTCAATATGTATAACATCATTCTTATCATGACAACTTTGTAACTGTGTTTTCTCTTATATTGCCATCATTTAATCAAAACACTTTCAAATGTCCAACCACTCACTATATTGTCTATACCACGCAAGTATTATTCTCTCTACTAGAGTAACTAACCTTAAAACGATAACGCATTCATAAAATCCCCTCAAGTCATTGTTTAACCTCATAATTCAAATTTCCTCAATGTGCATCATTGAACCATCACCTTACTTAACCCCTCAGAATCATTGAACTTTCTTAATCTATCCACACATCATTTTCATAAGTTTATCACTTCCACTTTAAAACTAGGTGTAACATTCTAGTCATGCACGACACACCAACTACTCACATGAGGAACTACACACGAGTAGAGTGAATGGAATAAAGCAATAAGAATTAAACTGGACTAAGGACGCATGATAGAAATTCAATAAATGAAGATTTTTCCTAAAAGTCATTATAGCCTCTCAAATATAAGTATAAACGTCTTTGTATCTATCCTCAATACTCTACTTAAACCCGACTTGTACACACGTGAGACCTATGAACCTGGGGTTCTGCTATCATTTTGTCACGATCCAAAAATGGATGTGATGGCACTCGTCTTATCCCCCCCAAGACAAGTTAACCTAAAACTCAACAATTACAATAAAATGCAGAAGGTTATAACCAACTCAAGAAATACCCCAAAAATATTGTTGTCACGTAGACAAACCTCTAAAGAATTATAATTGGTTTCAAAAGAAAAACATAAGTCTCAAATTAACTGGTTTCATAATAGAATAAGCTCATATATGGGAGTAAGCAAGTTCGCTAAAATAACAAAAAGTTACCTCACAAACCTCCATAAAAAGCCTCAGACAAGGAGAAAAGAAAAATCACAAAGGTCTGTGCTAGTAACCTAAAAAAATGTAGAAGCAAGGGGTAAGTACCAAAAGACATGATACTTAGAATGTAAACTTCTACACACAAGATAAGGGAATAGAATACACATACTTCTTATACACCTATCAAACCTTCACAACTACAACCTACTTAAGACCAACCCAACCTTACAATTCATAATTCACAAACACATATATCAACAACAATGTTCTAACAAACACACATTCTTAACAATAAACTCAATATTCATCGATCAAAGTTCCACAGATTGGCATTCACAAAGTCACCAAAACACAATATCAGGTTTACTAATGATAAATATGTTCAATGCAAAGGAATGCAATGTCAAGTATAGTGATACATGCATGACCTAATGATACACACTTTTTGTCTCTCAGTCTAGGGCCCATGGTGGAAATATATGTCCATAAATCCACCGCGGAGCGTTATGTGTCCTTTAAAATGTACTATTCATTGTGGTGAGTGATATGTTCCTTGAAATATAGTATCCATTGCGGCGCGCGATACGTATCCCAAAATGGTACATACTCTTATCACATAACGCTTATCATAACCATGCCTCAAAAACCAATGCAAATGACATGTTCACACAAATAATGATAAATTGACCATTTTCTTAACAGGGAACAATTCACAACAATGCAACTATGATACAATATCAACAAATAAGCAATAAGTCTTCAAATCATTCTCAAACATCACACAATAATAATTTATCACATTACCTTTTTATTACTCTTTTTTCATCATTAGAATTATTCAACATGGACAAGTCAACCCATCAATAATTCTCATTACTCCCGAACACATATAGGAAGGAAATACATAAATTTCATACACTTAACGAGGGTTTAAAAATTCACTTGCCTCAAATCATCAAACAATCACTCCGGGACTTGAGCCTTCCCCTTTCATAAAGCTTCCAAATCGATGTAATCTGCTCGAGTACATATTCACATAAGATTTCAAAATTAGCAACACCCGTACCACTATATGTTTAGTTTAGACCCAAAAGCTTACCCAAATTTATAATCAATCTCCTTTTCTTGCTAACAAGTCAGCTCTCAAATTTACCTAATTATGAACATAGGGTTTAGTCTCAATAATTTTCAATACCATAAATTTAATGATCTTCGCATAATACAATACACAATTGTTATATTACATATATTAATATATCAATACTTGAAACATAATATAAATTTATATAAGATAATTGCAACACAATTTTATCTCAGCAGACAATTGTATTTTGACCCTCAATTTACACCATAAATCATTGGAATATTGTTACCTCCACTATGAAGTATTAACCAAAGAGTAGCCTCCAACACATCCCGTAAAATAGAATGGTATAACATTTCAATAAAATGTATTTCATTATTTTAATAAATTAAATCCACTAATGACTACCATTTATTATCGAATAACTTTTCTATTACTTGATTGGTTGAATTAGAAATAATAATTTAAAAGAAAAAAGCATATTAAACTTCATATTACCTGAAATTCTTTTTTTCCTATTTTATGTGTCCGTCGCAACCCTCAAAACGTAACACACCATTAAACAATTCTCACTGTGTTTTCCAACTCAGTTAATATAAAAAACATACATTATCTATGTCATTCCAAATCTAACCATAACATATTAAGGACTAGTTAATCTTTACCTAAATATGAATTTTTGTGATTCCCACGTCGGTAGCTGCTTAGCACCAGTGATTTTTGTTTTCCTTTTAGTTTTTCAAGTTATACTAAAACAAACTTTAAACTCCACTAACTTTTTTTAAGGGATGATGGTCTGAAAAATACCCCAACTTTGGTCGAATCTATTGTTGCGATACTAGATTTTCATGAGGATCTATTACCCCGCTAGATTATTTAATGTCGTATTTGAAACATATATATTTTTCTACGTGGACAATAAAAATAATACTGAAATATAAATAGTCATGTGTCCATGTGGGCACCTATTTTCCTTTCAAATACAATATTAAAATAGTTAAGGGGTAAAAATTACACTATTAAACAGTTCATTGAGGTAATAGGTTCTCATTAAAGTTTAGTATCACAACAGTAAAAATTCGACCAAAGTTGGGGTATTTTTTAGACCATTATCCCTATTTATAATATATGAGTCAAGTGGGCAAGGTACTAGATAAATTATGGACTTGAACCATTAATTACCAATTAAAATAATTATTTAAAAGAATACCTATTAATTAAATCAGCGTAGCTACACAAAGAGTTCAAAATTTCCAAACCAACTTCACCAACTATACAAAAATGACTAGGCCCAACCATCGAAAGGATTAAAATGGTATTTTACGAAAAATTTTAAGAATGACCTTCTAGGTCATTACACTTTATACATTGTTTCGTACTGATGTTTCATTTCTTGGAAGCATTGCATTCTTACCAGCATGTTTTGAACGACAGATACATATACCTTCTTAATATTGTAGATGATTCATAATAGATTGTTCAAACTCCACTTCTTCCAAAGTTGCTAGATCTAGAGGTTTTCTAATGATTTGTCATGTTCGGAGCTCTATCCCTACCAAGTATAGTACTTTAAGAGGCTTGTAGATTTGACTTGTATAAATATGTGTTGTCAGCTGTATTGACCTTGTTTTTCTTCTTTTAGCATAGTGATCCATTTATCTTGATCAATTATATTTGTTCAATTTATACATTTTTAGATATCATGGTAGCCTTGACACATGATTTGGTATGAATATTTTATATTGATTAAGCTTATTGCGGCTTTATCAACAGGAGTCTCATCGCCGAAGACTTATTTTAAAGTAGAGATATACTAATTTATTTTTGAGTTTATGATTGGCATTACGCTAATAGCCTAATTATCCAACAAGGATCGATATAGGATCAAGTGTGAAATCAGGTGCATCTCTAAGTTTGGGTGACATCTTTGCCCCATCTTAAAAATTGCAAACTCTTCACTTTATTTTGATTCTTCATTTTTTCATTCTTTTTTAAAAAAATAAATATAGTAATTAAATTACTTCGAGCAAACATCACCACCTATTAAGCTTATTAAAAATGATAAATTTGATAGAGTTCATTTTAGTTCTCTAAGTTTTTCTCTATCATCGATTTTGAAATGGTTCATCAACGTCAATTTATTTTTCGCAAACGTCTATCCCCACTAAGATACTCATGCTTCATACTCCCTCTGTTTGAATTTATTTGACAAATTTTGACTTGACACACCTATTAAAAAAATCAATAATTGGTATATTGAGTTTACTATTTTATCTCTATGAATTAATATGAAACATATTTACTTGCTACATTTTTCAAAGATAATAAGTCAATGATAACAATCCTCTCTTTTGCAATTAGTTCGCTACAACACCCACTGATCAAGCTAGTTGTCCACCCTTTCTAAAAGTGATTTCTTTGTTATGTATGGTCGCGCCTAAAGACTTATTGATTGAAGTAGATTCTTCTTTTGATCAATCAAAACTCAAATTGAGAATATAATAGAAAAAAATTATCCTTTCTTAATGAGAAAAAGTATAAAACAAACTAGAAAATGTTTGACAAGTAAAACTGAACAGAGTGAGTAAATTTTTTTTACTATCTATATTAGACTTAATTCTCATAGTTTATTATAAGAAGGAAAAGAAATGTTGATCTTACCGGAGGAATCGAGGATGGCAGGTGACTGGGAAGAAAAAGAAAGGACAAAGGGTTGGGTGGGAGGGTGGATTGGGTTTGTTAGGGTAGGGGGTATTTTCTTTTTTCTTTTTGTTTTTTTGATTAATTTTTCAAAATTGAAAATTCATATTTTATAGTTAAATTGGATCCATGTGGCACATATCATTGTTCGTGATTTTACAAGAAAAAGTCACGCACAACACTGTTAAAAGTTGTAGTCATTATATCATATATTATTATAATTGAGAAGCTCAAACCTTAAAAGTTGAATTACCATTTTGCCCCTCTAGTTAATTAAAACTTTTACAATTTTCATATATATAATCTTCTTATTCTCATTCCATTATCTTGACCTTTCAAATTTCTAACACAAATGTAATAAAAATAAAAATGAGTAATTATTCCTTATAGACAAGAAATTAAAGTAGATTCATGTATCTTTAAAATTAAATTTCATCTCTATCTTTTTTATATTTATTTTAACAATAATTCATGTGACTTTTCATGTTTTCATAATTTTGTTCTATAAATTTAAATTTTTCAAGAAAACTTTTATTTACCACTCCTACAATTCTTGTGTGTAGGAACTCTAAACATGTGAAATAATGTCACAATTTGAGGTGAAAGTTGTGAAGATTCCCTTCTGCAGTCACGAGAATAGACAATCTTCATATAGTTGAATTCTTGTTTTATTAGCAAGTTGCTCTAAATTCAAGTTTGTATTTTGTATGCTCAAATATTTAGTTTCACTATAGAGACAAAAATAAAATGAAATGCCTAATAATCTTGCTCATTTATACCTCTTTTTTTTTTTTGCTTCGTACTTATAATTTTACATATACATTAATTTTGATCTTTAGGAATGAATGTGATAAAATTGGATGTTTACTCTTTTCTTTTCTTTTTATGGAAAAAAAAAGGTGAAACATATAATATTAGATTAGTGGTGGATAAGTTATGTATGAAGAGAAAATTAAATTTTATATAAAAATAGTAATTATTCATAAATATTTCGATATTCAAAATATAAATAATAAGACTTTGTACATAATAGTTTTAAATATTTATAGTTAACTAATTAGTTTAAAGTGATTGTGGATAAAAATTTAATACAATATTTTAAACACATTCATTATAATTATCAAGAAATTCAAAAGGCAAAGTAAAAAAGTTGAAAGGTTTTGTTTTCCTTTCACTCAAAGTTAATCTTACACTATTTCTTCTAACATTATTCTACCAATAAAATGAAACTATCGAAAAATTTAATTTAGATAATGGTTATTTTTTTCTTTTTGCTTTGCAAACTTAATTTTTGAATTATAAACGAAGTTTATTTATTAATTTCTCATAATATTATCTTGATGCATTCACTTGGAGGATAGAAAATTGGAGTGTCACAATTAGTAGTAAAACAACGTAAAGAAATCTCTATTAGACATATTTTATTATTTAATAATATTATCTTTTAAGAAATAATACACTCATGGGTTACACGCGTATAGCGCGTGCTCGAAAACTAGTTCAAATATAAATACATATTCATTCAATATTGAGTGTCTAATAGATAGTATTAGATGAGGTGCGAATTAATATAATCATCTCATATTTTTTTAATATAACTATTGACCCACAAACTTATATTTTATAAAAGAAATAATCTATCATTTTATATCATTAATTAAGGAAAAATTCAAAAATAATAATTAAATATTCATATGATATAATTAATCACAACTTAAAAATTAAAATTTCATATCCAGGTAAAAAGTTTATCTCACCTAATCAAACGGCATTATTTGTGGTGATTCAATGAAAAGAATAGTGCACAAATATTTAATATTTGCTGTTATTTTTATTTTGTTTCTCCTACTTTTAAGTAACACGTGGAGTGTGTTAAATATTTGATTCACGTTAATATGACGGACTCTGTAAATCTAAGAGAGTCCACAGACTTTACAACGCCACTGTGCTGTGTTATGAACACACTGTAACCTAGTAATAATTTTGTTTATACCAAATACTTTTTGAGGAAAAGTTGGGTGTTTGAAAAAAGCTTAATTCAGGTACTGAGAAAGCTGTATATATATATATATATATATATATATATATATATAGATAGATAGATAGATAGATAGAAAAATGCTAGTTGTATGTTGTATAGATTCTGCAAAAGTTGTATGATTTGATTGTTTTCTGATCTAGTTTAATAAAAAGGGTTTTGGGTAATGTAAGTTATTTGATTTGGTTTGTTCCTTTGGAATCAATATATTGATATTTTGGGGTTGCAAGTTGTGTTTTGTGATTATTCTATTGGAATCTATGAATTGATATTTTAGTACAGGAATCTGATACCGTGTAAAATAAAATGATTTTTGCACTTCCCGTGTAAAGTGGAATCTTTTGCTTTTTGTTTTTTAGAATGAATGTACTTGTTTATGTTGTGGTTGACGTGAATAATTCATAGAGCAATGGATGCGTTGTGTGCGGGCACTGCACAATCAGTGGCAATTTGCAACCAAGAGAGCACATTTTGGGGACAGAAGATTAGTGGAAGAAGATTGATTAACAAGGGTTTTGGGGTCCGGTGGTGCAAGAGCTTTACAACTCAACAAAGGGGTAAAAATGTTACCTCTGCTGTTCTCACCCGTGATATAAACAAAGAGATGCTGGTAAGTAGAGGAATTAGGTGATAAAGTAAAGTGAATGATCAAGAACAAGATTAATTTGTATTATTCATGTTGTTTTTCAGCCATTTGAAAATTCAATATTTGAGGAACAACCAACGGCAGATCCAAAAGCTGTTGCCTCTGTCATTCTAGGTGGTGGTGTTGGAACTCGGCTTTTTCCTCTTACAAGCAGAAGAGCTAAACCAGCTGTAAGAGTTACAACACACACATATGTATATTATATATCTCTCTTTTTGCTTGAATCGTGGTTGTTACTCCATTATGTGTCTTTTGAGTTTGACAACATGTCCAATTCATACCAACTTCAGTCTTAAAAAATTGTAGTGGTTCTTAAATCCAATTCAATTGGATTTTTGACAACTAGAAACGACTAGTTAAGCTAAGTGTGGATTCCCTTCTCTGTTCTCAATGCAACTAAGCTTAAGAATGCATTCTCTATCAGTTTTCATTCAAATTCTGTGACTATCGGCTTTGTTCTTCAGGTTCCTATTGGTGGTTGTTACCGGCTAATTGATGTACCAATGAGTAACTGCATTAACAGTGGCATACGGAAAATTTTCATCTTAACACAGTTCAATTCCTTTTCCCTCAATCGTCACCTTGCCCGCACGTATAATTTTGGAAATGGAGTGGGTTTTGGAGATGGATTTGTGGAGGTAAGATCATTTTGGTTACTTAAAGTTTTTAGTTTGAGCTCTTTTAAGCTACTTATATTGTGACATTGAAGTTCAATCATATCTTTGTATGAAATCATATCTCCTTTGGCTCCTTGGATCCTGGGGGAGGTAGATCTACAAACCTAAAATGGGGAAGATAACTGAAATGTGTCCTTGACAGATAAAAAAGGATTTTCTCAAATGCAGGTTTTAGCTGCAACCCAGACTCCAGGGGATGCAGGAAAAATGTGGTTCCAAGGCACTGCTGATGCTGTGCGGCAATTCATATGGGTATTTGAGGTACGCAAATAAGACTGGTCATTGATAAAGCTCCCTAGGAAAAGCGCTGACCTTAATATTATTTTTTAAATAATGACATAGAATCAGAAGAACAAGAATGTCGAGCACATAATAATTTTGTCTGGTGACCATCTTTACCGAATGAACTACATGGACTTTGTTCAGGTATATGAGCAACTTATGACAACAATTGCTTCCTACACCAACCCTGTGTTCATATACTTGGCTTAATGAATAATATTTGTTCTTGCAGAAGCATATTGACACAAATGCTGATATTACAGTTTCATGTGTTCCAATGGACGATGGGTATGAGATTGATCTTTCATTTAACTTGAAGCTTATTTAATGTGAAGCCAAACACTATTTGCATTGCTTTCTATCTCCCTGATCTCTTTGAAAGGTTCTTCTTAGTGTTGTTCAGAGTGGCAAATGGTGACCACATTTGTTTAGAATATGAAGGCATATTGCAAATTGAAGTGGCACTTTGTATCTGATATATCAATCTACAGATAAAATTGTACAAGGCCCTATTTCATCATGATTTGTATGAATTCTCAATATGATTTTGGCTTTCAGATCAGGAAATAGAATAAGAGAGAATATTAGAACGGTAGAAAGCTTGAAATTCTTTTTAGTTTAACTATTTAACTGGACCTGGTATGTATTTAATCACCATCATCATGGATACATAGTAATAATGTAGATACATTTTCCCATCTTGCATCCTCATTAACTTCTAAGCACCAGCACTGATTAATATCCACTGAAAGATCTGGAAGCATACAGAGGTAGACTTTGCAGTTTCCCTTAAGTCTATTTGTGTTATCTGCTTCCAGATTTCAGTCATGTTGTCTATTTAGAATGCACTATTAGGGCTAACAAACATTTTTAAGCTCTATCAAGGAGTTAATCAAGACCTTTCTCTCTCTGTCTCTTACCCTCTTCCATCCTCTCTTTTGGCAGTCGAGCTTCAGATTTTGGATTGATGAAAATAGATGAAACAGGACGTATCATCCAATTTGCTGAAAAACCAAAAGGCCCTGCTTTGAAGGCAATGGTACATATATTTCGGCTTCCACACCTGGAACTTTGTAAATTCTTTTTAAACTGGATTAGCTATTAACAAATTATCCCCTTACAGCCCCTCTTACTTTCTTATTGTCTCTTCTCCTACATAACTTGCTTTGTATGTTTAATATTCTATTGCAGCAAGTTGACACATCTATCCTCGGACTATCTGAGCAAGAGGCGTCCAATTTTCCTTACATTGCATCCATGGGTGTTTATGTATTCAAAACTGATGTTTTACTAAAACTTCTCAAGTCAGCGTACCCTTCATGCAATGATTTTGGCTCTGAAATTATCCCTTCTGCTGTGAAAGATCATAATGTCCAGGTAATAGGTGGTGGTAACTTTCTCAATTGCAACTTCTAGCCTTTTGAAGTTCACAAATTTTGCTGTTCATTGTATACTTTGATTCTGACTGATATATTTTATTAGGCATATTTGTTTAATGATTACTGGGAGGATATTGGAACAGTGAAGTCTTTCTTTGATGCCAACTTGGCCCTCACAAAGCAGGTGAGCACCTTAATGTTTACTACTATCTAACTACTTCTACCATTACTCGAAGTAAGAGCTAGACGGTTGATGCATCCTCAGCGAATTTGGTAGTTCTATTTCTTTTTAATTTACCATAATCTCCATCTTCAGTTATTGATTAATAACTTGTTACTAAATTGCATTTTTCCTCTTTTCTCCCTGTTTAATGTAGCCTCCAAAGTTTGACTTCAATGACCCGAAGACCCCGTTCTACACTTCTGCTAGGTTCTTACCTCCTACAAAAGTTGACAAAAGCAGGGTATGCAAGTTAACATGAATACTTGTAATAAAAATTTCCAGGATTGCTGGGCGCTATGAACTTGTCATGTTAATGCTGTTCATTGTCAGATAGTGGATGCAATAATTTCCCATGGCTGCTTTCTGAGGGAATGTAACATTCAGCACTCCATAGTTGGTGTACGATCACGCTTAGACTATGGTGTTGAGTTTAAGGTATGTTTTCATACTCATTTAAAGCTTTTCTTATCTGTTTTTAGGTTGACAGTTCTATGAGCTAGAGCTTGGACTAAATTAAAAACGACATCCTGCATTCATCTGATGCATTCTGACAACTTAGAAACCTAGATGACAGACGTGTAAGGCAGGCACATAACAGTTACCATCTACCTGTGAATGTGCAATCAAACTAGTTGTAGGAAGGATTTTTTATTTCTGCAAATAAGCTGGTAACATGTACTCTAGGTATGGACTTTAGCATATTACAGTAATGAACAAGTTTGACCTCAGCACTCAGGTGCTTTGTTCATAAACAGCTATTTAGTGCTTACTTGTTTATAGGCTGAATGTGTCTTTACAATTATCAGGATACCATGATGATGGGTGCAGATTATTATCAAACTGAATCTGAGATTGCTTCACTATTAGCAGAAGGAAAGGTTCCAATAGGGGTCGGGCCAAACACCAAGATACAGTAAGATTTTCTACTGAACTCGTACTCACTTCTCACACTTGTGGATTGAAAATTGACCACTCAAACTTCCATTTTGAAGGACCAGCTTAAAAACTGAGCTCTGGTCCTCTGATTAGTGTATTGTTATTCATTTTAATGTAGTTTACAGTTCTTTGCCCAAACTTCAACAAGGTTACCTTGAGTGGACTTTGACATGCTTTTCTTTGTATTTTCTTGAAGGAATTGCATAATTGACAAGAACGCAAAGATAGGAAAAGATGTGGTTATTCTGAACAAGCAAGCAAGTATCTTTCTTTTGAAGTTTGAAATCATCACGGAAGTTAATACTTGTTTAACTGATGCTTGGATGTTGTTGCAGGGTGTTGAAGAAGCTGATAGGTCAGCAGAAGGATTTTACATTAGGTCCGGGATTACCGTCATAATGAAGAATGCAACCATTAAAGATGGGACAGTCATATGAAAACTTCATATGAAAAGTTGCTAAGTGTTCTTTGCTAGTTGGGAAATAAAGTAGGCTGGTATGGTCTAGTGATATGAAAACTAGTGATATGATGAATGTGCTACTAGGGCTTTTCTGACATTGTTTACTTTCTACCTATGACATATTCACTTTCTTGGACTTGATGAAACACATTTCCAAGTGAACCTCAGTCCTCCATCTTTTAAGTGTTCAGCTGCCAGCAGCTTAGTGTCTTTGCCGCCTCGCTTCAGTTTCCACCATTTACATAGGGGGTTTGACATGGCGTTTGCTGCAAAATGATATTGTACATATAGGTTAGATATTACTTTTTGTACTTGGTATGTTAATTATTGGTATCGAGATTAATAATGCATTGACTAGTAATGTCGGGTTTATTTTTTATCAAGTGAATGATTCACTTTTATTCCCATTTAATATTGTCTTGAGATTTAAACTTTACTGGAAGCTTCTTTTCAATTATACTCTTGAATTATTATGAGATTTTCTATTTTATTTAATTGGGTCAAGATAGATGATTTTTAGATAATATTATATTTTTGTGGCTTTCTAATTAGATAGGAGAAAGAATTATTTTGTGGTCATGTTTGCTTTTTTCTTACTTTTTCTTACTTGAATTATTTTAGAATAAATAATTGTCATCGCTATAAATTGATCATTCACATGAATTTTCAATTAAAAAAAACACATCATCTAATTTTAAAATCAAAAAAACGATAAACGATAGTAAAATCGAAAAACCGATCTATATTTACACATAAAAAATGTAAGTTCTAGTTTTATAATTATATTGTTATAAACATATTTGTATTATAATGAATGTCTAATTATGT
Organism: Solanum neorickii; assembly: GCA_027704865.1. Lineage (NCBI taxonomy): Eukaryota > Viridiplantae > Streptophyta > Magnoliopsida > Solanales > Solanaceae > Solanum > Solanum neorickii. The sequence continues at coordinate 6,268,660 of JAKWJC010000369.1, forward strand.
GGAGTTCTTTTAGAAAATGGTTAGAAATCCTACTTGAGAACAAAATTAGGTTTTTCGTATAAATAAAGAGATTTTTCATCATTGTAAAGAAATCTATAAATTCTGAATATATTTCAAAATAAATAAGAAGTCTTCTCTCTTCTCCCTACTTTATTCTTATCTTGTTTTATATTATTTCATAACACATTATCAACACCATTAATCTATTCTTAAAGAATTAGGATTAAAGACGAAAAAAGTGCAAAAGAGATCTTGCATAAGTTATAAAATAAAGGTTTTCATATCAATAAGGTATGATTTATCTTTTTGATAGTTATAATTATTTATGTGATAGATCTGGAGTTACCATCTGGATCTGAAATAAGTATCTAAAGAGGCCTGTCGACATTTTATACGTTTTATTTTATTCGAATGAGAAGAGAATTTCTTTATTTACTTTAATAATTAAATGAATGCAGTTTAATGAAAGGTATGTTTTCAACATTTATATAAGTTATGTGATCTATTAAGTTATATCTATTAACTATAATATTGATTATAATAAATCAATAATTTCAATTTTGTCTGTAATTATAATGTATGATCATATTAATGATCATCAAAAGTGATAAAAATACAATTATTTTAAAGGCTTGAGGTTGAGCCTCATTGTGGTAAGATATAGATTTTGAGATTTATTGCACCAAAAGAATAAGACGATGGATTTACGTCCAGTCGCACCAAGAGGGTAAGACATTGGTTTAAAGTCCTCGTGCACCATGATGAGAAGATATTGGATTCAAGTTCCATCGATTTATAGCCTACGACTTTTTTTATATGAATAAGACATCGAATTTGAATCTTAATGCACCATATTGATGATAGAATAATGACTAAAGAAAAACTAATGTTATTTTTATGAGAATTCATGAAATTTACTGAATTTGCTTCATTACCTAAAGTGAATGTGGTGGTAGTGGATAATATGTCAGAAAGAGTACAAGTGATTGAATAATGTACATAAATATAGAATAAGGTACTAAAACTATCATAATTTAATATGCGGACATGTTTGTGTTCCATTAATGAAGAATGAGAACTTTTAATAAATGCTAAAAATATAAATTCATTCTCTAAAGGAAATGAGGTGTAAACCACCATGGTAGGCGTGAAAAAGATCACAAACTTTGGTTTTAGATTTGGTATCACCAAGAATGTCTTTTGGCAGACATATATGAAACAAAAGTTTCATATTTTATCTTTTGACTTTTATTGGATAATAATTAATGTAATTGAGGCACAATCTATACAAATTCCAATGCTTTCTTAATTTGACATGATTGTCTCGGACATCATTAGTCTATAATGTTTAAGTAAATTATGAAAAATTAAAATGGACATCCATCGAAGAACCAAATTTTTTTTTCGAATGGTCTGCTTGTTAGCAAGGCAAATTAATTGTGAGACCATCATAAATGAAAATTGAGATCGAATCCCCTTTTTTCTAGGAACGTATCAAGATATTTGTGGACCTATTCATCCACCAACTGAATTGTTTAGATACTTAATGGTCCTAATAGATGTTTCTTCTAGATGGTCTCATGTGTGCAAATTGTTATCTCGCAACTTGATGTTTGCGAAAATATTGACACAAATAATATGATTACTGATCACTTTTCTGATAATCAGATTAGTCTATTCAGTGATGGGGTCACGACTCACCTTTTAGAAGAAGTAGAGTAATTGAGAAAAAAATTAAAAAAATGAAATTTACTCCAGGAGTATTAAAGTTGAAATTTGCTCATATAATAGTAATAAATTTGAAATTTACTTAAGCAAAAGACACATGACATAGTTAACTTGGAGTTAACAAGTAATTATATTATTATTAGTTGGCATGAATAATTTGGTCATCTCAAAGATGTGCATACTGAGTAAGGCATACATTGAAGAACTGGAAGATTATTTAAGAATTATTTATGTTGCTTGTTCTAGTGATAAGTTGATTTGATCAACTAAAGTTGAAACTAAATTCCTAAATTTCGAAAACTATTAAAGGTGAATATGGGTATGTTCACCTATCATGTGATATGATAAAGTGATATATCTATAGGATAATCACATGTGTGTTTTTTGTCAACCTGTAGTTTGACATTCCCAAAATTGTTTGTACATGATAATTGAGTTAAAAGCACAACTTTCAGAATATGAAATTAAGATAATTCATCTTGATAATATTGATAAATATCAAGATGTTGTGACATTGAATGTCTCAATTAATGAAATCATTGCTTATGAAAATGAAGCTTCATTGTTGATTTGAAATATGATATTACATACAAAAGTAATTGTATGCATTAGACCAATGAATGATGATCAAATCTTCTTTCAATTGATTTATGGTAAGGGACCAAATATTTTTCATCTGATTATTTTGATATGTAGTATATAATCGTGGGGTGGAAGCGTAAAGAGAGAGTATTCAGAAAGATGAGAGATGTAAGGATGAAGGTGTGTTTTATTTATGAGGAAAGCTCCTCTATTTATACACATAAATTACACCGTCATACTGTTTACTTTAAATAATTGGCCGACAAACTTTTTACATGATTGGCCGACAAACTATTTACTTTACGACTTTTGTACATTTGGCTTTTTCCAGCCGACGCAAGACGACAAAAATAAAAAGACTCTTACTTTATACATATAATACTTTATACATATGGCTGATATTCAGCCAACAATAATAACTTTTTTTTTATCTTTATCCTAAATCAACTGTAGGTATCACATTGTCTTCTCCGTTGCATTTGGAGCATTTGTGGTCTGGATATTTGTTGCTGATAAGTTTGCAATACCTTACTAATATTTCTTCTGAAATAAATCCTTTCTTCAAAGCTCTCGTAGATGGTTGTTCTTCTGGTTGTAACAATGACAAAATCCATCTTTGAACTTCGTCCATATCTGATTTTCTTAATTCTTTGGAGTTTGCATATATCATTACCTGATCTCTTGCATAATAGCTCCAAATAGCATTGCCATTTAAATAATTGTTTGCTAGCTCTTGTATAATCGTAGCTATACCAATTATTCTTTTATTTGCATAAAAATTAGGTATTTCTACTTTTGGTATCTCATTTTGTTTTTCTATCTCTTCTTGAATAATCATATCTTTTGTTAATCCTATCTTTACCACCTGTATTGGTGATTTTATCTCTTCGTATAATATCTCTGCTGGTGCTGTATAACATTTTATATAGAATAAATTTCCTTTGGTAATTCTTTTATATGTCAGAAATGCTCTATGTAATTCTGGTATTCCGACTATCTCTTCTCCGGTATATGTGTATACTGTATTTAGTAGTCCGTAGTTATAACATGTTTTTACTAGGTTGGGGTTGGTCTTAGGTTGTGCAATAAGTTTGTTATATCCTTGTAGTTTCTGGGTTATATAATCTTCTTCGGGATTTTTTGTGTGTGTAGATCTTGGGTTTAGGTTTAGGTATGTTTGGATTTTGTATATGTTTTCAATGTAAGATTGGGTAATATAGTTATATCTTTTTTTGTCGTTTTGTAGGCTTATTGCATAGGTTGATGTTTGTGGTTCTGCTGGTATTTGCATTTGTGGTTTTTGGGTAAATGGTTTTGCAAATAACTGGTTTAAGTTTGTGTTCTTTGGTTTTTCACTAGTTCTTTTACTTGTACCTGCAGCTGTATCTGAACAAACATTGTTATGGGTTTTCCGGAGTTTCCCAACTTCTCCTTCTAGCTCTGGCTGTTTTTCGTCTGCCGAACGACGTAGCTCCGCATGTTTATAGTCATGCTACTGACTTGTAGATTCTACATTTTCTTCTAGCTTTTGAATTCTCAAGCCCATACTATCCATTTTTGTACAAAGTGTAGTTAGGGTTTTGAGTATGTTTTCCATAAGATTATCTTGTCCTGGCTGTGTAACTCTGTCTTGATAAGTAGTCTGCAATCATATTTTTGTCAGTTTTTATTATCTCAATCGTAAATGTAAAATTTATTATATTCAATACCAATCTCCTTATTTCCTTTGTTGTAACTGAATCATCTAACTTTTTTGTTATCCACCATTTTACTTGTGTGTTATCTGTTCTTACAATAAATTTATTGTAAACAATATATGGTTCAAATGCTAATAAACACTTATATAATGCGAATAATTCTTTTCTATTTATTTCCCATTTTATTTGTGCTTCTGTATAAGATCCTGAATAATATCTACAATGGTGTTCTATTTTTTCTTTTTCATATTTGTATTTTAAAACTCCTCCGTAACTATGATCACTCGAATCTGTTTCAACAATATAAGTAAATGTTTTATTCTCATCGGGAAAATATAGTTTTGGTAATGTTTTACATAAATTCTTAATATTTCTTGTATGTTCTTTATCTTTATTATCAAAATAATATTCTACATCTTTTTTAAGTTTTTTATGTAATGGTTTTAGATGTTCTGCTAATTTTGATATGTATTCCCTTACCTGATTTACTAATCCTAGAAAGGATTGTAATTTCTTTTTTGTATCTATATTTTCATCAATAGTAATTATTTTTTGTACTATATGAGTTTGCATTTTTATTCCATTTTTATCTATTTGTATTCCTAGAAATTCTATTTGTGATTTCATAATTTCTGCTTTTCTTTTACTCAAACTTATACCTGTATTTTTTACTATATGTATAAATTTTTCCAATAATCTTATATGTTCATCTTGTGTTCTAGAATATAACAATATGTCATCTATATATACGATACAGTTTTCTAGCTGGTTAAAATAGTTATCCATAAAATGTTGGAATCTACCTGGTGCATTTTTATATCCAAAAGGTAAAACATTCCATTCATAGAATCCTTTAGGTACTGTGAATGCTGTTAATTGTTTAGATTCTTCTTCTAATTTTAGATGATAAAATCCTGATTTACAGTCAAATTTACTAAAATAATTATATCCTTGTATTTGTCTTATTTTAAGTATTTTATTAGCTATTGGGTAGTTATATGTTTTAGTTTTAGCATTTAAATTTCTGTAGTCAATAACCATTCTACTTTTACCTCTTTTTTGTTCACTGTGTTTTATTACTATAAATGCTGGGCTTGTATGTTTACTATTACTTTCTTGTATGTAATTTTTTTCTAGTAATTCATTTATATGTATTTTAAATTCTTGTAGATCATCAAAGTTATATTTTAATGGTTTTTGTGTTATTATACTATTTTCATCTATTAATTCAATTTTTACTTTTGTTTTATGTTTTTCCATCCTTGTAATGGGTCTTCATTATATAGTTGTTCTAGCTGTTCATTAATTATTTTAACTTTATCTATTGTAAATATAATAATTTATAATTGTGATATTTGTTTTTCATCTATATTTTCCATTTCTTGATTTATTTTCTCACTTCCTTTAATCCATTCTATAGGTTTTCGTTGTTTATTTTTTACTCTTTTTGCTCCTATTTTATGGCACATGGCGTAGTAAGCCACCAGTGTGTTTTTGTTATTACGTGTGGGTAAAATTATCTAAAAATGGCATTCCTAATAACATATCCTTCGTGGTAAATTCGAAATTATACATTTCTTCTATTGTTAGTATCTTATCCCATATTTGTATTTTTATATTTTTTGCTTTATATTTAATCATACTTCCTTCATTGTTAAATCCTGTTACTACCATAGGTGTTTTTAATTTTTCCCATTTATCTTCTGGTAAGCAATTATATTTACATATATTCGCTTCTGCTCCTGTATCTATCATAGGTGTATAATATCTGTTGTGATATCCTTCTACAATAATTTTTGCAAGTATAAATATTTTCATTAATCATTTTTGGTTCTTTTTATAATTATTTTCTTATTTTGACAAGTTATTGTTAATTGTTCATTTTCTATGCTGTATGGTTTAACCTTTTCTAACCATTTTATTCCTAATGTGATATTATGATTTCCTTCATATATCTTAAATTGTATTTTTAATGGAATTCCTCCCATAATTATTTCTTTTTCTGTTGTTTCTTCATTTGTATTTACTATTTCACTAGGTAATCCAGGGCATATGTGTCTTGTTTTCATAATCTCTTCTTCTAATACTAGTTCTCTTGTTATATGATTTTCTTCTTGTCCTGTGTTTATCAAGATTTTATATTTTCTCTAGTCCATTATTCCTGTTATAAAATAATGATATTTTGTCATTTCTTCTAAATCTTGTGATATTTCATATTTTCTTTTAGATGAACTCATTCTTGATGAGGAAGCTCTAGTCATCATATTTAATGTGTTTGTATTTGGTGTACTTGAGGTACTCAATCTTTCTTTTACTATCTCCAATTCTTCTTCTGTATCCATTTCTTTATAACTATTGTCATTATTATCTATTACCGTAATTATTCTTTCAAAAGGATTTTCTATTTTTATTTTATCGATTTTATTTCTTGCTGTTATTTTATGTTTTGTTGTTAATATATAAAGATTTTTACATCTTGCTGTGAATACTTTACTTCCTGGTGCTAACTCTATTCTTGACATTTTCCAATATAATACTAATGATTTATCTATATTTGTATCTGTTAATGCTACTGTATAATTAGCACTTATTATAAATTTAAATTTTTGGTATATTAAATTTCCTTTAACTGCACTTATTACACTTTTTTCTATAGGATGTTTTATTCTATCATCTGCTAAATATATTTCAATGGGCGTATCTATTCCTTCTCTGAAACAAGCTTTTATTAGTATTTCCGTTCCTCCTAAATGTACATATTTTATAGCTTCTTTATTTTTTATGTTTTGTATTTCTTTATTTATTATTCGTTTGTTTATTATAGGTATATATGCTTTTCCACTTGTATATTTACCGTCTATGATGTGTTCCTTTTGACTAACTACATAGTATTCTTCTTTCTGTCTTTTAAACCAGTTTTTTAGTATAGGTATGTCAAGTATTTTTTCAACACTTAAATCTAATTTTTTTCCTTTTATTTGTTCAAAAAGTGTATTATCAAATATAATTTTTTGGTGTGATGATTCTTCATCTTCATAGTTCTCTTTAGATATTATTTCGTTTTCAGACATTATATTTCTTCTTCATCTGTTTCGTTATTATCTAGGTTAATATTTTCTTTTCCATTTTCAGTTTCTATATCTGATACTTCATATATACTATCATTTTCACTTAATTCATAATCTATGTATTCTATTTGCATATATTTTTCATCACCTATAATTAATTCTGCTATTTGTTTTCTTTTTGGATTTCTAGGTAATTTACAATCTTTAGCTATGTGTCCTATCTTTCCGCAATTATAACAAGTACATTGGGATATCTTTCTTTTTGGTCTATATGGTCTTTTCATTTTATAGGTTTTTACATAATACCTTCGTCTTGGTTGTTTATATTTATACTTAGTTTTGTTTTTTCTATAATTTTTATATCTTTTGGATTTTTGTTTTTTATTTGTACATCCAAATTGTGGTGCCATTTTATCTTTACAACATGATAAATTTTTATTTAGTACTTTTTCCATTTTTAATTTTTCTTTTTGGTTCTCACATAATTGTGTAAACCATTGAGATAAAAATTTTATTCTAGCTCCTAAAGTATCTACCATTCCTTCATTATTCCAATCCTTTATTATTTTTGTACTAAATGGTTCTGGTAATTTTGTAAAATATTGTTTTCTTATTTCTTTTGCTTCGTCTAAATTGTATTTAGCTTTGTAATAATATTCTTTGAATGCACAAGTATATTCTTCTATATAACACATTTTACATATAGCCAATTTTGTCATAAGTTGTCTATTTATTATTTTTTCCCTATTTTGTTCTCTTATATCCGTGGTCATACCTCCAAATTCATTTCTTATTGCTGATTCATATTTGTCTAATATATCTATATTTGTTGCTGATGGGGATCCATCCATTTTCTTATCATTCCTAAGTATTTCTAAACTTTCTGGGGTAGATTTTCTATCCATAATTTTGCTGTTCCTATGAATGTTCTTTCTATGTATCTCGGTGTTTTTGTTGTTTCTATTTTGTTATCTATTAACTGTTTAGATATATTTCCTGTCCATAGTAGTATTGCTTTATTTATGTCTGTGACACAATCTAAATCTAAGAAATTATATTGTTCACTTATTGGTTTCGGTATCCAATTTTTATTTAATCTACTGTTCCATATTGCATTATTTCTATCTGATTGTTGATAACTTTCTGTATAATAAGTTGGTGGTGTCCACCTAGGACTACTTCTAGGATTATTTCTGGGACTATTATCTGGGGTTTTGACTCTTGACGTACTGGGTCTATTCATATCTCCTGTGTTTATTTCTAATTTTTTAGTTTATTTATCTGTTCTAAGATTTCTGTATATGTCTCACTTATGTCACTTATTTCTGATTTTTGGTCATTTTCATTTTCATCTATTTCATTTACTTCATTTATCTCAATATCTTCATTTAATTTTTGTTCCATTTCTTTTATTTCATTAGTTAATTCAAGCTCTTTATCTTTTTCCTTTTGTTTTTGCTTATTTTCATATAATAATTTTAGCCTAGCTAATTCTTTTTCTAATTCACTTATTCTTGTATTTTTTATTTCTTCTAAATGTTGTACTTCTTGTTTTGCTTGTATTTTTATTTTTTCTATTTCTTTTGATTTGTCTATTTCTTCATTTTCTTTTGTTATTCTTATTATAACTGTTAAACTATCTTCTAATTTTGCTGTTTCTTTTTCTAACATTAAGTATAGATTATTTCCTATTTTTTTATATCTTCTTCCTAGATTTGAAAATATTTTTTTTATTATCATTCCGTCTTGATTTTCATATGTTTTTTCGTCTACTGCAAGTTCTTCTTTATTCATTATAATTTATGTATTATATTATATTCAAGACAATCTAATTCTAATTTTAACATGGATATATCTTTTCTTTGTGCTAGTATTGATTTATTACATACTTCTGCTAATATGTTTTCTTCTAATCTTCTTTTTCTATGTTGTAATTCTTGTTCTTTTTCAGCTATTTTTTCCATTATTTCTTCTATTAATCGTTGTTTATAGATTTCTCTGTTCATACTGTCTTTTCAAATGGCAGACATATTTATATTCTGTTTTTGAAATTATGTTTATCAATTGATCTTTTTTATCATTATCTGTTTTGACTAGTTGTGATAATTCATATCTTGTATATAAAGATCTTAATTTTTTCCATACTTTTCTTACCTTTTTATCTATCTTAGTTCTTTTTATTTTAGTATTTTTATTTTATCCATCATAATTTTTTATATATTATTTTAAAAAGCTTACTTAATTTATCTGGATATTTAATCTTTTTTAACCTGTAATTTCTACCATATCGCCTTAGCCAATATTCAGTCATATTTAATCTCCAATATCTAAATCATCATATAAATCATATATGTCATAATAAAGTTCATCCTGTATACTTTGTATAGTTAACTTAGTCCAACCTTGGGTTGTTATTTCCATTATCTCATATGTTAATAATTTGTCATAAATTTCTCTTTTTATATCAATATTCAGGTTTTTTAGTATGTAGAGTAGTAATATCTTATAATCAACATCATCGTTTAATAGGTAAGTTTCCATTTTTATCATTTTTATTTTCACTAAAATTTTATTCCTTCCAACCTCTTAACAAATTATACTTGCTTATTATGCAAAAATGATGATTTAATAATCATCTCGTCTGGTCGCTACTACAGCTTTCTTCTTTGATTAGTTACCCTAACAGCGCCTCAACTTTGTTTACTCCCCTAAACGGCCTTCTCTGCCTACCGGTTTCAACCTTAGGATGGCATAGTCTGGGCATACTTATTCGAAGAATATTTCTGTAGCAAACTTTCTAAAGATGGTTATTATAACATTATTCAAGCATGATAAACAATTATAATTAACAAGAGATTTTCGGGAATAAATTAATTTAGCTACTCATGAGTATAAAATGGTATACCTGTTTTTGTAGATCTTCCGACATAGTTGGTTTGTTTTCCATAATTATTTAATTAACTAGCTCTGATACCAATGTGGGGTGGAAGCGTAAAGAGAGAATATTCAGAAAGATGAGAGATGTAAGGATGAATGTGTGTTTTATTTATGAGGAAAGCTCCTCTATTTATACACATAAATTACACCGTCATACTGTTTACTTTACATAATTGGCCGACAAACTTTTTACATGATTGGCCGACAAACTATTTACTTTACGACTTTTGTACATTTGGCTTTTTTCAGCCGACGCAAGACGACAAAAATAAAAAGACTCTTACTTTATACATATAATACTTTATACATATGGCTGATATTCAGCCAACAATAATAACTTTCCAAAAGATTGCGATATATGTTAGTTTGTCTAACATAAGAGGGGAGATTAGAACCAACACAAGAATTGTAAATACACCTATTAAATGTCCTTTAAGGATAGAGTCTACGATATGCATGAAGCATCATACACTAATCAATTCTAAATAAAATAATCCTTAAAAAAAGGGGAGGATCAAAGAATTAAAATATCATAATAAGGAGACAATGTGCTCTTGGTGAGCCTATGACATATCACTTATGAAACCTCATGAGAGGGGTAACTACCTAAAAATAATGAAGTGATGAAATCTTAATAAGTTATTTCATACTGTGAATAGATAAAAAAGATATATCGTGGATGATATCTTTGAAACAATAGCGCGTAATATTGTAAAAAATTATGAGGATATGAATTCTACATCTACTAAAGCATATCGGTGTAGAAATAATTATCAAGTGAAAAGTGGAATGGTGCATCTTGATAAGTGTAAAGCTTATTTGACTTGCAATCTAGGCACTAGAAAATGTTATACATCGAATATTAAATGTTGTCACTTGACAAAATTAATATGAAAATCAAATGGGTTCAATATCTAAAACATATACAATTTTTTGAAAAACTTGTTTATAATACTCATATATAGATTCAAACAATCGATAATATTTTAAATTTTTATGCAAGTTAATGACTTGAGTTGAAAATCTTAAAGAGTTTTCAAAAGGGAATAAATTATTTTCTTAAAGAGTTGAAGTAAGGAATTTGCCGAAATATTTGATCCTGAAGTGAAGATTCATATGAGGTGATAGAAGGAAACATATTTCGTCAAAACTTTTATACACTCATGAGCTCCCAAAAATGGAGATATCAACATGCAACATGTTTTTTCAAGTAACAATATAGTTGATTTATCCACAAACTCTCTGCCAACTACAACTTTCAAGAAGATGGTGCACAAGTTTGGAAAATGAAGATCCTAATCTCTGAATTAATGTTGTCATTATTGATGATAGTGGTGTAACTTGATTTTGTTACTGCTTTTTTAGCTTATAGTTTAGCTTATAGTTTAATAGTTTTAGCTTAGCAATTAGTTGGGGTTAGTTATAACTGAATTCTGCTATTGACAGGTGTACAATTGTGATAGGCTGTGAGTTAAGTTGTAGCATTATAAACATGCACATGGTGCATTGTACATATATCATTTTTCAATCAATGAAATCAACTTACATTTCACATCTTCCTTCTCTCACAAATTAGATCTTTTAGGTTTAATTGCAGATTTTAATTTTTGTCATGGTATCAGAGCAGTGAATCCATAATTGATTCACTCATCATTGTTGTTGATATGCTTCATGAAATTCTCTATTTTTGATTTATGATCTAAAATTTGGGGAAAATGGTGGTGAGCAATGATATGATCGAAGTAGATGAGAAAAATCAAAATCATCCTCTGTATCTTCTGCAATCTGACACTTCAAGTTCAATATTGACTTCAGTTCATTGGAGAATTATTCATTATGGAGACGATCGATGATTCTTAATCTTCGAGCTAAAAGCAAATCTGGATTTGTCTTTGGTACCTGTAAAAAGAGTGATTATAGTGCGACATTAGAAGAATAGTGGGAAAAGTGCAATGCATTTGTTTTATCATGGATTCTAGATCTGTTTCGAAGGAATTGATTAGTGAAATCATGTACACCAATGATGAGGCTACTGTATGGGCTGACTTAAAAGAGACGTTCGATAAGGTTGATGGATCGAGAGGTTACCAGTTGCATTAAAATATTTGCAGTATCACACAAGGTACTTCCTCTATTTCTGCATCTTTCACACGACTAAGATTCTTCGGGATGAAGTGGATGCCCTTGTAGCACCTCCTTCGTGTGGATGTGTGATATACCGTGGTTTCACGGTATAATTAATACTTTTTCCTTAAGTTTAGTGTGTCCAAAAGCCTTTTTTGTGCTAATTTTTATATAAGTTTATCTTTGTTTTGTAGGAAATCTGTCGAAAGCTGAATGCAGAGATTTTGAGCGAAGAAATGCAGAAGAGACCACCTACGGAGCTTATGACGGTCCGTCGTGCTTGTGACGGTCCGTAGGTGGCAGCGTAGTAAAGCTGCTGAAGGAAGATGGGGAAGTCTGACCAAGTGTGGGGTTACGAAGCTTGTGACGGTCTGTCGTGGCTATGACGGTCCGTCCTGCAGATTCGTCATGAAGTTCAGAGAAGTGATCCCAGTACCCAGATTCCAAGAGTTGAAGTGTTTTGGAACGAAGACCCTCGACGTACCGTTATGCCTATGACGGTCCGTCATACTTGCCGTCGAGGGTGGTGAAGAGAGCAGCAGAAGAAATTGCATAAGTATGGGACGACGGTGTCCATGACGGTCCGTCGTGACCACGACGATCCGTGGCATGGTCCGTCGACCCAGCCGCGTTTTGGCAGATTTCCAGAAAACAGAGTCCTTGTTTAATTAGGTTTTTTATTTCTTATAAATAGTTCGAAAAACCTCGTTTTTGAGGTTGAACTCTGTTAGGTTAGAATCTTAGATTGTAAAATTCCTTATTGGTAAACATTGTATTGTGAGATTCTTGATAATCATTAGAGTTTTTGTGAGATTATTGAGTACTTTGAGATTCTTGCAAGTGAATATTGGTGATTAATCAAGCAAACTTTTGGATTTTACTCTTTCTCATTGAAGTAAGTACATGAACTATTATTTAATATATTTGAATATTGTGTTTATGGCCATTAGTAACTAAACTCCATAACTAGGGTTGTGGGAACCATAGGCAAATAATGAGATAAACCCTAACTAAAATAACAATTCTAGAATAGTGTCTTGCATTTATTAATAATTCTTTCGCTTAAAAGTCTTTTTAATGGATGTCCAACGTTATAACTCACCTTAATGCTACTTGCCGGACCAAGGAGGTAGATAATAGGAAAAGAATTATTAACATAGATTTAGTGTATAATATTTAATAGGCTAGTATTGATTGGTACGAGGTAATAACTTAGTCAAATATCGAATACGATGCTTAATATGAGGTAAGGATAAGGATTAGGATAGCAACACACGTAGCTGGACCAAGGTGCGGAGTGAGATTTTCTAGAAGCCGGACCAAGGATTTAGAAATACATAACTTATCACTTTGCATGCAAGATACTAGGAAATAATTGTTATAGTTAGAGTTATTAAGTTATGAACCTGTGGGGAACACGTAAACCCTAATTACTTTGATTAATTGATTAAAATCCAACATTCAAAGTTGTTAAGTGTCTCTGTCAAGTTTGTTAATTAATTTTACTCATTTAGAAATAGAAATCCCCCTTTATTTTTTATACTTTTAAAAAAAAGGTAATAACAGGTTGAAGTTAAGTCTGGACTATTTTCCTCGTGGGAACGATCCCAACCTCACTAGTTGTGTTATTTACTTGACACGACCGCTTTACTTCTTATTTGAGAAGTAAGTTTGAGCGTATCAAATTTTGGCGCCGCTGCCGGGGAATCTAGCTTTTAGATTAACTTGAACTTATTACTATAGTTTAGTTGATATTTTCTTGATTTTACTTTGTTTTATTGTTTTTGATTTCTTTTTAGAACTATCCTCCTTGTATGCCAAATACACGGAGAGGAATAGAACCCTTGTTTTCCTACGATCACGAGTTAGAGCGTACACTGCGCAATATGAATCGAAACTTGGGAATAAATGATGAGGATACGAACCAGAACATCCCAGCTCCGGTCGATGTTCATGGTTAGATGTTACCCGATGCTCCGGGTGAACATCAACAGAGGGGACAAAATCCTGTTCCACGGCCCCAAGCATATTACAGAGGGTATGATAACATAGCAGACTCGGATGATCCACTTGTCTTGCCCCCTCTACCCACAGGCCACACCTTTGTGGTAACTAGTAGCCTGATGCAAATGCTCACTGCCAGAGGTTTGTTTTCAGGGCTACCTTCTGAGGATCCACATGCCCATATAGCTAAGGTAAGGGCAGTGTGTAAAAGTTGTGTGGGGAGGCCTGATTTGGATCTAGATGTAATAGGGCTCAGAGTGTTTCCCCTCTCACTGATGGGAGAGGCTGCTATATGGTTCACTGAGCTCCCATGCAACTCAATCTTTACTTGGAACCAATTAAGAGATGTCTTCCTAGCACGCTACTATCTGGTCTCCAAGAAACTAAACCACAAAGACAGAGTGAACAACTTTGTGGCACTACCAGGAGAGTCAGTTAGTAGTTCTTGGGATAGATTCACCTCGTTCTTGAGAAGTGTTCCAAATCACCGTACAGATGATGGGTCACCGAAGGAATACTTCTATCGGGGACAGGATGATAACAATAAAGTGGTGTTGGAAACTATAGCAAGTGGATCTTATGGGGAGTGTCCTTACGCTGAGATTGCTGAAAAATTAGAGAAAATCTCCCAGAATAACAAAGCTTGGAGTACTAGGAAGTCTGATACAGGGAGAAACACCTTCGCAGTACAGTCCACTCACAACCCAACCACAGATGAGATTTGTGAAGAAATGGCTCAAATGAGAACTGAGCTTGGTTTGGTACTAAAACATGTTATAGGGGGTGCAGAAAAGATAAATGCAGTTAACTACTTTGCTAAACCACCACCTCCTAATGATGAGTGCTATTATGCGGAGGACACTTATGCAATAAATGAGCAGACGGGGGGTTTCTGACCAAGCGCCCAAGGCTCAAATAAGGATAACTGGCGCCAAGGTCAAGGGAACCAAGGTCGGAACTATGGTAACTACAACCGTGAGGGTCATTATGTCCGAGATGGAAACTACAACCGCGACAACAACTTTAACAGGGGTAACTATGCTAATAGAAACGACAGGAATGGGCCCTATGTCCCTCCTCAAAATCGTGAAGTTACTCCTAGGGATGGTGGAGATAGTATGGCGCAATTTGAGGATATGTTGCACAAAATGATGAGGAGGTTCGATGCTAGTGATGAGCATGTTAAAGAGTTGAGGTGTGATTTAGCTAGTATTGGGCAAAAAGTTGATACACATGCAATTTCGATTAAGCAGATCGAGTTGCAAATGGCCTAATTATCTGCGACAGTGAACACACGGCAACCGGTAACTCTTCCTAGTAACACTGTCCAAAACCCAAAGAATGATGCGCACTGTATGGCAATCACTACTCGGGGTGGTAAGCAAACCATTGACCCACCTATGCTATCTACTGAGGAAAATGTGAGAAAGGATAATGATAATGTGGTAAAGGGTAGTGGTGAAGCAGAAGAAAGTAATGGAAAAGATGCAGAAGTACCTATCAAGGTAATTCCCATGCCTAGGACACCACCACCCTTCCCTCAGAGATTAGTGAAAAATACCTAGGATGGTAAATACCGGCCATTCATAACAATGTTGAAGCAACTTTCTATCAATGTCCCTTTGGTAGAAGCTTTAGAACAAATGTCCGGTTACACAAAATTTATGAAAGATCTGGTCACCAAGAAAAGATCGGTCACTTTCGAGGATGATGATAGACTGCAGCATTGTAGTGCTATTGCTACAAGATCCCTCGTACAAAAGAAAGAAAATCCTGGTGAGTTCACTATTCCTTGTACAGTTGGGTCATTACATTTTGTGAAAGCATTATGTGATCTGGGGGCAAGCATAAATCTCATGCCCCTCTCAATTTACAAGAAATTTGGATTGAGGGATTCAAAATCCACTGCGATGCGGCTACTAATGGCTGATCGGAAAGTGAAACGGCTTAGAGGGATACTCCATGATGTGCTAGTAAAAGTGGAGTCATTCATCTTTCCGGCTGATTTTGTTATTCTTGATTGTGAGGTTGATTTTGAAGTGCCTATTATTCTTGGGAGGCCATTCCTTGCTACAGGTAGAGCATTAGTTGATATGGAGAAGGGACAGATGACATTTCGGTTGAATAATAAAGAAGCGACTTACAACATTTGTAAGACCATGAGGCAGAGTGGTGAGCTCCAATCGGTATCTGCCATATCCCACAAAGAAAAGATGAAAAAGGAGACTGAACAGAAAAATGCAAAACACGAGTTTATGTTTGGGGATTTGGTGCTTGTAGACAGTTCTGGGGTGCCTTGTTTTCTGGGCAAGCTTAAGTCCAAATGGACTGGCCCTTACTTGATTACCCAAGTATTCCCTCATGGAGCAGTTGAGTTAAAAGCCAAGGAGGGAGTGCGGTTTAAGAGGAATAGAGATAGAATAAAACTCTATTTCGGCATAAAGCATCGGGGAATGAAGTGATAGAGGTATACTATCTTGATGAAGTCTAAGTAATCAAGGGTCCCCAGTCGTGCCGCGATATTAAATCACGCGCTTGTTGGGAGGAAACCCAATACTTATAGTTTTTTTTAGTAATGGTAGCATTTTTCTATTAATGGGCTATTAAATTTGCAGGCACATTACCACGAAATTCTGCAGAAAATTACTCTGCAGCAGTCACTGACAGATACATCGACGGACCGTTGCACCCGCGACGGACCGTCGTATGCATCCGTCGTGCCAGGTACATTTTTTTTGTTATTTTTAAACTAGGGCACACACGACGGAACCAACGACGGATCGTCACAACTGCGATGGACCGTCGTCGGGGAATTATCGAGTGATTAATGAGGCATACCCGACCCGACCCGATTGAAGTTTAATATAAACTTTCACCATTTAAAATACCCAACCCCTTATTTCACCCCCATTACTTCATTATTTCTCCCATTACTCTTTCCTTCTCAACCTCCACAATGTATTCCTCTATCAACCACCCATCATTGACCCCCATAATTCTCCAAAGCCCTAAAGTGTTAATCTACTAGTGGGAACTGCTGTTGTTGGTGTCTGGCTGGCCAGCGAGCACTTGTCTATTTGTTTTTCTCCATTTCTAAGGTAAGTGTCTCTAATTTCTACTCTTTTATCTTGCATTTTTGTTTATTAGTAAGTATTAGCTTAGTTCTTCGTCGTATGTTGTTTCTTTTATTAGATTCTGTCTAACGTAGGTTCAAAATGTTAGAAATTGCCATGTTTACAACCCTAGATATATGCCTTTGTATTGCTAGTTTCCTAGGCAGTTGGGATAGACAAATGTAGGTCAAAAACACTACACGTTTGATATGGGTTCATCGGGGATGCATAGGGTACCTTCAGTTCTGTCATTGTTATTCCGAATGAGACCCCGATGACGGACCATCATTCCCACGACAGACCTTTTTAGGGTTCGTTGCAAAAGCCCTAGCACCCTGTCCCAACGGACACATGGGACGGAGCGTCGTACTCACGACGGTCCGTTATGCACAACCGTTCTGGTTGTCAGAGACCCTGTTTCTATGGGTCTCTCATTTTTTTCCAAGTGTCCTTCAACGGAAACCATGTGACGGACCGTCATACCCACGACGGTCCGTCCTGCACGACCGTCATGACGGTCATAGACCCCTCCCCTAAGGGTCTCCATATTTTTTTTCAAGTGTTCTACGACAGACACCTACGACAGACCATCGTACCTGTGACGGTCCATCCTGCACAGACCGTCATGCTAGTCAGAGACTCTCTTTCAGGGTTCTCTATATTTACACAGTCCAAGTAATACACGACGGACCTCATGACGGTCCGTCATAGTGACGACGGGCCATCACCAGGCCCGTCGTGATCCACTATTCTATAGCAATTACCTACTTTTTTCAATGTTTTGTTAAGTATAGTTTTGCTTGTCTTGTTTGCCACTACTCGTACTAATATTGGTCCTTTACAGGTACTATCTACTATGGCACCCAAGCAAGACCGCATCTACGCACGCGGGCGATCGAAGTTTGTCACCTCGTCTGCCTGCATGGTTATCGGCTCTGATGATGAGCGTGACCCTGAATACGTGCCCCCAGGCACTTACACCCCTTCCCATGCTGCGCGTTCTCCCAGAGCCACACCCAAAAAGGTGGCGTCCGGTGTAGTCACTGCCTCCAGTCTGATGAGGAGCGGACATTGACCGACACACCCTCTGGGTCAGCCATAAATGAGGAAGGAGCGTCTGGCTCCTTAGGAGTATCATGGTCCAAGGAATCCTCAAGATCTACTGAGGTTCCTGCACCCGCCACAGCTGCAGCGTCGGCCTCGTCTGATGAGGCTGACAGTTCAGACTCTACATCAGGCTCACCAGTTCAGGTCCCCCCCAAGCCACTCACCAGCCCAACCGATGGTGTATCGACGGGCAATTCCAAGTCTACTCCGATGCCAAGTTCCCGACTGATAAAAGAGTGATGACTCAAACACTCACCTTGGAGAGGCGGGTCCTTACAGGGAGTCTCTCGACGATGCCTCAGATCCACAATCTCTTCATCAGGCATCGCTTAGAGTGGACAGCACGTCCGTTGGGACGATGCAGTGAAGAATTGGTCCGAGAGTTCTACGCATCTTACGTACAGACTCTCCGATCACAGATAGATAGATGGGCTGCCCCCGCTAAACAGGCCCCACTGGAGCAGGTCCGAGTACAGGGCGTACAGGTTGACATTTCTTTGCCAACCATCCGCCGCTTTCTATACCGCGAGAGTGTTAATGCTACTCGGACCCCGCTCACTGCCGAGTTTGACTACCGCTGAAAGATAGATAAGGATGGCCAGTTCTTGCGCGAACCATCACTGAGAGAGACCACAAAGAGGTGGATGGCCCTGCACCTGTCAGTAGATGGAGAGGGTGCCGATTGGGTGACTGAGCCGAAGGGGGCTGATACGCTCAAACTTACTTCTCAAATGAGAAGTAAAGCGGTCGCGTCAAGTAAATAACCCAACTAGTGAGGTTGGGATCGTTCCCACGAGGAAAATAGTCTAGACTTAACTCCAACTTGTTATTACTATTGTTCGGTTGATGACTTCCTTAAAAAGTAAAAGCATAAAGGGGGGGTTTGTACTTCCTAATAAAATAAAAATAACTAACGAACTTGATAGAGACACTTAACAGCTTTTAATGTTTAGTTTTAATCAAGTAATCAAAGTAACTAGGGTTTACGTGTTCCCCACAGGTTCATAACTTGATAATTCTAGCTATAACAATTCTTTCCTAGTATCCTTCATGTAAAGTGATAAGTTATGTATTTCTAAATCCTTGGTACGGCATCTAGAAAATCTCACTTCGCACCTTGGTCCGGCTACGTGTGTTGCTTTCCTAACCCTTATCCTTACCTCATATTAAGCATCGTATTCGATATTTGACTAAGTTATTACCTCGTACCAATCAATACTAGCCTATTAGATAGTATACACTAAATCTATGTTAATAATTCTTTTCCTATTATCTACCTCCTTGGTCCGGCAAGTAGCATTAAGGCGAGTTCTAACGTTGATCATCCGTTAAAAAGACTTCTAAGCGAATGAATTATTAATACATGCAAGACACGATTCTAGAATTGTTATTTTAGCTAGGGTTTATCTCATTATTTGCCTATGGTTCCCACAACCCTAGTTATAGAGTTTAGTTCCTCATAGCCATAAACACAATATTCAAATATATTAAACAAGAATTCATGTACTTACTTTAATGAGAAAGAATAAAGTCTGAAAATTTGCTTGATTAATCAACAAGAGTTACTTGTTAGAATCTCCAACAATCAAACACTCCGAAAAACAAAGTCTAATAATATGATGTTTAATCTCCAAGAGTCTAACCTCAAAAACGAGGTTTTTCGAACTATTTATAAAAAATAAAAAAAACTAATTAAACAAGGATTCTAATTACTGGAAATCTGCCAAAACGCGGCTGGGTCGACGGACCACGCGACGGAACGTCGTGGTCATGACGGACCGTCGTGGGCTCCGTCGCCCCATACTTGGTGCAATTCTTCTGCTGCTTTCTTCATTCCCCTCAACGGCAAGTGTGACGGACCGTCATAGGCACGACGGTCCGTCGAGGGTCTTCGTTACAAAATACTTCAACTCTTGGAATCTGGGTACTGGGATCACTTCTCTGATCTTCGCGACGAACCTGCAGGACGGACCGTCATATCCATGACGGACCGTCACAAGCTTCGTAATCCCACACTTGGTCAGACTTCCCCATCTTCCTTCAGCAGCTTCTCTACGCTGCCACCTACGGACTGTCACAAGCACGACGGACCGTCATAAGCTCCGTAGGTGGTCTCTTCTGCATTTTTCGCTCAAAATCTCCGCATTCAGCTTTAGACAGATTTCCTGCAAAACAAAGAAAATATCAAAATTAGCACAAAAAGGCTTTCGGACACACTAAACTTAAGGAAAAAGTATTAACTCTACCGTGAAACCACGGTATATCAACACCCTCAACTTAAATTCGTTGTTTGTCCTCAAGCGACGCACTATGACTCACTACACAATCTTTGTACAATAGTATTCATGTTTTATCCTTTGCAATCATTTGGCTATCAATCCCGACTAATCTCATCAAATCTATGCATGCTATCACTATTAGGCTTGACTTTTGTGGGATTCGAACATGACACAGACTCACCATGCACTAACACCTATCCTCTTCAATTTCTCACCGAGGTGCTAACAATTCCGGTATTGCAACTAGTGTCCTCACTTTAGAACAAAATCCTCATTTTTCACACAATGATTTAAGTTTGAGTATAAGGATTACATTTCAACACTCGCTCTCAGAACAAAGTCACACTCATTCATACCTATTGCCATAAGCTTGCCCTTATTTTCACTGCCTTAAGTTCGCTATACAACCCTTAGGATCACGATAGGACTTTTTTAGCTTGTAACGTAGGCTCAGAGTCAGGTAGGGTATATTTAGGTATACTTTAGTGACTTTTTGCCCTCCTTGACATATCGGCTAAACCTTCCGCTCTATATCACTTTATCTCGCCCAGTTTCTCCTATTCTTTCACCTTGCTGTTTCCCTTCTTTCTTCATTTGTGTAAGTGACTCTTTTCTTTTCTTGTTTGTAATTCTTGAATATTTTTTTTAACGAGTTCTTGAGTCACTTTACTTTTGTTCTTTCTCTCTCTTTGTTCTTTCAACCCCACTTTCCAGAGCATTCCTCAAAACAGCCACCCTCAACTCATGTCTTTGCCATGAGTCAAGGTACACAATACCCAAAATCGGGTCAGGGCCATAATGAAGGTTGTTTATACATTAGCCACCCTCAACTTATACTTTTGGCATAAGCTGAGGTGCACATGTCCAAGGAGGGACCAGGGCCAACATATTGTTCCCAGAAAAGATTAGTTGGGGTGAAAAAGAAATGTCTAATTTTAAGCTCAAATTATTTGGATCAACGAAGGATAACTTTCATTTGGTTTCTTTTATTTAGGCTAGAAATGGGCTATATTGAATAAGGGCCTATGATCCTTTCCTAATTGTATGTTATAGCTTACTTTTAGCAGGACTAACCAGGCAAGTTCTAGCTCTGTATCAGTAGTGGACTATTCAACTTTCCTCACACTCACTTGACATCTCATCTCTATACCAGATTATCAGACACCTAGTTTGACTTGAAGATTTAGGGTAGTGCAATGGTGTAACTCTATTTCATGTTTAAAGCCACACAATTATCAGTTACTACGCCTAGTCATGCAACATTTTCCAGTTTTATCGGGATATCATTTTAGCCATCATGCTTCAGAGTTAAACTATGTACAACAGATATAACGTGCCGGTTCAACAGAAAAAATAATCAGTCTTTTGGGGAAAAAGAACACAGGCAAGAAAACCCCAAAAGAGGATAGTGAGTTGGGCTACTCAGACTTCACCCTAACACTCACTTTCCATTTACCCCACCCCCAACAAAAAAGCATGCAATTGTCCCCAATGCAAAAAAAAATCTAAAGATTAGAGGGGTAGGTGAAGCAAACCTGTGGCGCATAGCCGTCGTCGATCAACAAGCTGGTGGGTCTGGTTTCCCAAACCCACATCCTCTGCAATCTGGACACCCTCAGTGATGTCCTCAGCAACAACTGCACCCTCAGTAGTGCCTCCTGCTGTCTCTACAGTGCGGGAGCTAGACGCCCCAGCCGCTATCTGCGATGCTCTGATCTGGTGTGCCTCTGCCTCAACAAGTGAGGCTCTCCTCGCGGCCTCCATCTCTCGGCGCTCCTTCTTTCTTGCTCGCGCCTCATCCTCTGATCGACCCCTCCGCCTCTTGGAACTCTCTCTCGGGGAAGATGGGGGAATGTCTGGAGTAGGAAACAGAGTCGCCAATACAGTATCCTCAGCAGGCTCGATAAACTCTGACACTTTTGCCGCTAGGATCGTGTCGATGTCTGCACGAAGACTGGAGACTGCAGCCTGAAGAGTCGACACATCTACCGGAGGGGCTGGTCGAGCTAATACTCTCAATTCAAAGGCATCGAGGCGCTGGTTAACCTCAGCAATCTTCCGCTGCATCTGCCTCTCCATACGCGCCTCAGACTCAGCAATAGACTTCTGCATCCACGGCTGGATATGATGCAGAAGAGTGGCCATTTGTGCCTCCAGTTTTTGGACTCGGGCAAGCGGGGCCGGTGTCGGTAGAGGGGCTGTGCTGCTACCCGGGATAGACTCGACCGGGGTAGTGTCCGTGGATGCCTGTGTAGCTGTGCGAGCCTGGGCCACCGTATCCGCAAGGTCATCAGATAGTGGTGGCAGCTCTGGACGGGGCCCTCGACGTGGGGCCAACTTATTGGCCTCGTCTCTGATGAGGCCGACGTCAACGGTACCCGGCGGGGTCCTCAACTGATCTATGTGCCATATGGGCACACCTGAAGACCTGCAAAGGGCAAAGATCATGCACGGAAAGGGGTAGGTGGTTGTGACCTTGAATGCCCTCTCGTGCATGACTGCCTGGAGAAGCCATGCATAGTCCACCTCGAAGTCGGCTATCATCGCCGCCATCAGCACTGCTCGATCCCAGGTGACTATGTTATCAGCAGCTGTGGGGGAAAGGCAGTGACGCACGAGCAGCCACAAGAACTTGGCGACGAACGTGAGGTTGGCCTTCTTGATGGCCCCCTTCGGCTCGGTGACCCAATCGGCACCCTCTCCGTCGACTGATAAGTGTAGGGCCATCCACCGCTTGGTGGTCTCCCTCAGTGCTGGCTCTCGCAGGAACTGTCCATCCTTCACTACCTGCCAGCGGTAGTCAAACTCGGCAGTGATGGGGGTCCGAGTAGCATCTGCACTCTCGCCGTATAGGAACCGGCGGATGGCGGGCAGGAAAATGTCAACCTGCACGCCCCGGACTAGAACCTGCTCCAATGGGGCCTGTTTCGCGGGAGCAGCCCGCCTGTCGATCTGTGATTGGAGAGTCGCTACGTAGGACGCGTAGAACTCTCGGACCATCTCCTCGCTGTATCGTCCCAACCGACGGGCTGTTTACTCTAGGCGATGCCTGGTGAATATGGTGTGGATCTCCGGCATCGAGGGGAGACTCCCTGTAAGTACCCGCCGCTCCAGGGTGAGTGTGCGAGCCATTACTCCTTTATCGGTCAAGAACTTCGCGTCGGAGTAAACCTGAAACTGGCCTTCAACGCACCACCGGTTTGGCTGGTCAGAGGCTGGGGTGGGGACCGGGGCTGGTGCGCCGGATGTGGAGTCTGAACTGTCAGCCTCATCAGACGAGGCCGACGCTGCAGCAGTGGCGGGTGCGGGAACCTCAGCAGATCCTGAAGCTTCCTCGGACCAGGATACTCCCAAGGAGCCAGACGCTCCTTCCTCGTTTGTGGCCGACCCAGAGGGTGTGCCGGTCAGTGTGCGCTCCTCATCAGACTGGGAGGCAGTGACTACGCCGGACGCCACCGTCTTGGGTGTGGCTCTGGGGGCACGTGTAGCACGGGAAGGGGCGGAGGTGCCTGGGGGCATGTATTCAGGGTCCCGCTCATCGTCAGAGCCGATGACCATGCGGGCAGACGGGGCGACAGACTTAGATCGCCCGCGTGCATAAGTGCGGTCTTGCTTGGGTGCCATAGTCGATAGTACCTGTAAAGGGGCAATATTAGTATGAGTAGTGGCAATCAAAACAGGCAAGATCATATGACATGAAACTTTGAAAAAAAATGTGTTAGTAATATTGAAACTGTATCACACGACGGGACCTATGACGGCTCGTCGTGACTATGACGGACCGTCATGAGGTCCGTCGTGTTATACTTGGTATATGTATATATAAGGAACCCTGAAGGAGGGGTCGCTGACCATCATGACGGTCAAGCAGGACGGACCGTCGTGGGTATGACGGTCCGTCGTAAGGGTCCGTCGTAGGACACTTAGAAAATGATGGGAGACCCTCAGAAGAGGGTTCTCTGACTATCATGACGGTCGTGCAGGACGGACCGTCGTTGGTGTGACGGTCCGTCGTAAGTGTCCGTCGTTGGACACTTAAAAAAATTTTGGAGACCCTTATCATAGGGGTCTCTGACCATCATGACCGTCGTGCAGGACGGACCGTCGTGGGTGTGACGGTCCGTCGTAAGTGTCCGTCGTTGGACACTTGGAAAATTTTTGGAGACCCTTTTCAGAGGGGTCTCTGACCATCATGACGATCGTGCAGGACGAACTGTCGTGGGTGTGACGGTCCGTCGTTGGACACTTGGAAATTTTTTGGAGACCCTTTTCAAAGGGGTCTCTGACCATCATGATGATCGTGCAGGACGGACCGTCGTGAAGACAACGGTCCGTCACAGGCGTCGTTGGGGAGGGTGCTAGGGCTTATGCGACGGACCCTACGATGGTTCGTCGTGTATACGACGAACCATCATCGGGGTCTCGTTCTGAATATCAGAGACAGAACTGTAGGTACCCTAAGCAACCCCAATGAACACACATGGTCTTGTAGTGTTGTGGACCTCTATGTGTCTATCCCAACTACCTAGGAAACTATTAATGTGAAATCACCTATGTCTAGGGTTATTAACATGGGCAAATTCAAACATTTAGAGCCTAGGTCTAGACATAATCATATCAAGGGAACAAGATACGACTAGGAACGAATCTAATACTAACTAATAAACAAAATACAAGAGAAATGAGTATAAATTTAGAGACACATACCTTGGAAATGGAGAAAACACAAGTGGGGAATGATTCAGGTGGCAAGGTAGATACCCAAAAGCAGCAGCACCAACAAGTAACTGATAGTAATAAGGTTTGGGGAGATTGTGGGAGTAATGATCACTGGGGGAAGTGTGGAAGTGGAAAAGAGAGGGGAGATGAGAGGAAGTTGGAAGTAATGGGGTGGAATATGGAGGGGTGGGGAGTATAAACGGTCAAATTTTGAAAAGGGGTCCAGCCGGGTCAGGTCGGGTTAATTTCATTAATCGCGCGACGGTTCCCCGATGACGGTCCGTCGCACATGCGACGCCCCGTCGTGGTTTCCGTCGTGTGTGCCCTAATTTCAAAAAATGACAGAAGTACGTACCTGGTGTGACGGTGCATACGACGGTCCGTTTCAATCACGACGGTCCGTCGTTGTATCCGTCAGTGGCTACTGCGGAGTAGTTTTCTGCAGAATTTCCTGGTGATGTGCCTGCAAATTTAAAACCCATTTATAGAAAAATGCTACCATTATTAAAAAGACGATAAGTATTGGGTTGCCTCCCAACAAGCGCCAGATTTAACGTCGCGGCACGACTGGGGCCACTTGATTACTCAGACTTCATCAAGATGGTATGCCTCGATCACTTCATTCGCCGATTCAGCATGCCCTAGATAGATTTTTATGCGCTGTCCATTCACCTTGAACCGCACACCCTCCTTAGTTTCCAACTCGACTGCTCCATGAGGGAATAGTTGGGTAACCGTGTAAGGACCAGTCCATTTGGACTTGAGTTTGCCTGGAAACAAGCGCAATCTGGAATTGAATAGAAGCACTAAATCCCCGACCATAAACTCTCGTTTTTCAATTTTGTTGTCATGATACTTCTTCATCTTTTCTTTATATAGGGCTGAGCTTTCATAGGCTTTCAAGCGAAATTCATCAAGTTCATTCAACCCATTTAACCGTTGCTCTGCAGCTTCGCTCCAATCCAATTTTAACTTCTTCATAGCCCACATGGCTTTATGCTCTAACTCAACCGGAAGATGACAAGCTTTCCCATATACAAGTTGGTATGGAGACATACCTATGGGAGTCTTATAAGCTGTCCGGTAGGCCCAAAGAGCATCATCAAGCCTCCTTGACCAATCTGTTCTACTAGCATTCACTGTTTTGGACAATATCTGTTTGATCTCCCGATTCGATACCTCAACTTGCCCACTAGTTTGAGGGTGGTAAGGCGTGGCCACATTATGGCGAACACCGTATTTCTCCAATAACCCCTTGAACAATCTGTTGCAGAAGTGGGAACCCCCATTACTAATAATGGCCCTTGGAGTGCCAAAACGGGAGAATATATTCTTTTTTAAGAATGCAGTGACACTCTTCCCTTCATTGTTTGGGAGAGATATGGCTTCGACCCATTTAGATACATAATCAACTGCTACAAGAATGTACTTCATCCCATTAGAACTCACGAAAGGGCCCATAAAGTCAATACCCAACACATCAAATAACTCAATCACAAGAATGGGGTTTAGAGGGAGCTCTTGCTTTCTTGAAATACCACCATCTCGTTGACATTTGTCACATGATTTAGCAAACCCATGAGCATCTTGATGAAGAGTTGGCCAATAGTAACCACATTGAAATATCTTGTGAGCGGTTCGGATACCACTGTGATGTCCGCCAACAGGTGAAGAATGGCATGCCTCCAATACACTCGACATTTCACATTCGGGCACACAACGCCGAATAAGCCCGTCGGCAAAACTCCTATACAAGTATGGTTCATCCCAAAAGAACTTCTTCACATCGTACATGAACTTTTTCCTTTGATGAAAGGACAAGTCTGATGGAACAATATCACTAGCCAGATAGTTCGCAAAATCTGCGAACCATGTAATCAAGTCTTGTGAAGCAGCCAATACATGTTCATCGGGGAAAGTATCATCAATGTCAGTCTTATCCCCTAACTCTCTCATAGCTTCATCCTCTAGACGGGACAAATGATCAGCAACTTGATTTTCAGTCCCTTTTCTATCCAGCACTTCAAAGTCAAATTCTTGCAGCAGTAATACCCAACGAATCAGCCTTGGTTTCGCATCCTTTTTCGCCATCAAATATCTCAGTGCTGAATGGTCAGTATGCACTATGACTCTAGTACCTAGCAAATAGGAGCGAAATTTCTCAAAAGCAAAGACTACTGCGAGGAGTTCTTGCTCAGTCACTGTGTAGTTCTTCTGGGCTTCATTTAGGGCTTTACTAGCATAGTAAATTGGGTGAAGGATTTTGTTTCTTCTCTGTCCCAATACTACACCAAGAGCCACCCCACTAGCATCGCACATTACCTCAAATGGACTGTTCCAATCCGGAGAAATAATGATAGGTGCAGACACTAACTTCTCTTTTAGCTCACTGAATGCTTTAAGACAGGACTCATCAAAACAAAATTTACATTCTTTCTCCAGTAATTTGCACAATGGGTGTGCAATCTTTGAAAAGTCTTTGATGAATCTCCGATAAAAACCTGCATGCCCAAGAAAGCTTCTCACACCTTTCACAGAGATCGGCGGGGGAAGTCTCTCTATTACCTCAACTTTAGCTCGATCAACCTCTATACCCTTTTCTGAAATGCGATGACCCAACACAATACCCTCTTTCACCATGAAATGACACTTTTCCCAGTTTAGTACCAGATTGCAGTCTTCACATCTCTTAAGAACCTCAGATAAATTGTTCAAGCATCGCTCAAATGAATCACCAACCACAGAAAAATCATCCATAAAAACCTCTATAGTATCCTCCACCATGTCAGAAAATATTGACATCATACATCTCTGAAAGGTTGCGGGTGCATTGCACAACCCAAACGGCATTCTTCTGAACGCAAAAGTCCCATATGGACAAGTGAAAGTGGTTTTCTCTTGATCTTCTGGTGCGATAGAAATCTGATTATACCCCGAATACCCATCAAGAAAACAATACCACCCTTTTCCGGCAAGTCTATCCAACATCTGATCCATGAAGGGCATAGGAAAATGGTCTTTTTCAGTCCATGAGTTCAGTTTACGGTAATCCATGCACACCCTCCATCCAGTAACCGGTCTCATCGGAACAAGTTCATTCTTTCGTTGGGGACCACAGTCATTCCCCCTTTCTTAGGTACACACTGAACCGGGCATACCCAACTACTATCGGCGATTGGATAGATTACTCCAGCATCCAACCACTTGATAATTTCCTTCTTCACAACCTCTTGCATAGGAGGATTCAAGCGTCTCTGGTGCTCAATACTCGGCTTATGATCAGGCATGAGTTGGATTTTATGAGAGCAAATACCAGGAGGGATCCCAATAATGTCCGCAATGGTCCACCCAATAGCTCTTTTGAACCTTTTTAGTACCTTCACCAAACTCTGAACCTGTTGTTCATCTAGGTCTGATGCAATGATTACCGGCAAAGTGTCACCATTTCCTAAGAATTCATACCTAAGATGAGGTGGGAGAGCTTTTAATTCAACTTTTGGAGCTTCCTCTATAGATGGTTTAGCGGGTGGGGACTCGCGATTCTTCATATCAAGCTCAAATTTCTTCGGTTTAAACCGAACATCACCTCGGTCAAGAGCCGCTACTAATGACTCATACTCTTCAATGCAATCGCTATCAAAGTTCATTATCACTGCCGCTAATGCTTCGACACCTAGACGTTCTTCTATTTGTGTCTCAAAGGTCTCACCCATGTTGTAGGATATAGAGATGCCGATTGGAGCTCACCACTCTGCCTCATGGACCTACAAATATTAAAGGTCACTTCCTCACTGTTCAACCGAAATTTCATCTGCCCCTTTTCCATGTCTACTAAGGCTCTTCCCGTAGCTAGGAATGGCCTCCCAAGGATAATAGGCACTTCAAAATCAACCTCACAATCAAGAATAACAAAATCGGCTGGAAAGATGAATGACTCCACTTTTACTAGCACATCGTGGAGTATTCCTATAGGTCGTTTTACTGTTCGATCAGCCATCAGTAGCCGCATCGCCGTGGGCTTTGGGTCACCCAAACCCAACTTCTTGTAAATCGAGAGGGGCATGAGATTTATGCTTGCCCCCAGATCACATAATGCTTTCGCAAAATGTAATAGCCCGATTGTACAAGGAATAGTAAACGCGCCCGGATCTTCTTTCTTTTGGACCAGAGATCTTGTAGCAATAGCACTACAATGCTGCATTCTATCATCATCCTCAAAAGTGACCGATCTTTTCTTTGTAACCAGATCTTTCATAAATTTGGCGTAACCGGGCATTTGTTCTAAAGCTTCTACCAAAGGGACATTGATAGAAAGTTGCTTCAACATTGTTATAAAACGCCGGTATTTACCATCCTCGGTCTTTTTCACTAATCTCTGAGGAAATGGGGGTGGTGGCCTAGGCATAGGAGTTACCTTTTTAGGCACTTCAGCATCTTTTGCAGTGTTATCCTCTAATTCAGCATCAACTTCTACCACTTTATCAGATTCTGTTGTCACCTTATTCTCATCAGATGGCATAGGTGGATCAATGGTTTGCTTGCCACCGCGAGTAGTAATTGCCATACAATGTCCATCATTTTTCAGATTTTGGACAGTGTTGCTAGGAAGAGTGCCCGGTTGCCGTGTGTTCACAGTTGCAGATAATTAAGCCAATTGTAACTCAAGTTGCTTAATTGATATTGCATGGGTATCAACTTTTTGCCCAATACCCGCTAGATCATTCCTCAACTCTTTCTTTTGCTCATCACTAGCATTGAACCTCCTCATCATTTTATGCAACATATCCTCAACTCGCGACATACTACCTCCACCATCCCTAGGAGTAACTTCACGATTTTGAGGAGGACATAAGGTCCATTTCTGTCGTTTCTGTTACCATAGCTACCCCTGTTGAAGTTGTTGTCGCGATTGTAGTTTCCATCTCGGACATAATGACCCTCACGATTGTAATTACCATAGTTCCGACCTTGGCGCCAATTTTCCTGATTAGAGCCTTGGGCACTTGGTTGGAAACCTCCCATCTGTTCATTTACTGCATAGGAATCCTCCTCATAATAACACTCATCGATTGGAGGTGGTGGTTTAGCCAAATAGTTGACTGCATTAACCTTTTCTGCACCCCCAGTGACATGTTTTAGTACCAACCCAAGCTCAGTTCTCATCTGAGCCATTTCTTCCCGAATATCATCTGTGGCTGGGTTGTGAGTGGACTGCACTGCGAAGGTGTTTCTCGCTGTATCGGACTTCCTAGTACTCCAAGCTTTGTTGTTACGGGAGATTTTCTCTAATTTCTCAGCAATCTCAGCATAAGGGCATTCTCCATAAGATCCACCTGCTATAGTGTCCAACACCGCTTTATTGTTATCATCCTGTCCCCTATAGAAGTATTCCTTTAGTGACTCATCATCAATACGGTGATTTGGGACACTTCTCAAGAATGAGGTGAATCTATCCCAAGAACTACTAACTGACTCTTCTGGTAGTGCCACAAAGTTATTCACCCTGTCTTTGTGGTTTAATTTCTTGGAGACCAGATAGTAGTGTGCTAAGAAGACATCCCGTAGTTGGTTCCAAGTGAAAATAGAGTTGTATGGGAGCTCAGTAAACCACATAGCAGCCTCTCCCGTCAGTGAGAGAGGAAACACTCTGAGACCTATTACATCTAGATCAAAATCAGGCCTCCCCACACAACTTTTACACACTGCCCTTACCTTAGCTATATGGGCATGTGGATCCTCAGAAGGTAGCCCTGAAAACAAACCTCTGGCAGTGAGCATTTGCATCAGACTACTAGTTACCACAAAAGTGTGGCCTGTAGGTAGAGGAGGCAAAACCAGTGGCCCATCCGAATCTGCTATGTTATCATAGCCTCTGTAGTATGCTTGGGGCCGTGGAGCGGGATTCTGTCCCCTCTGTTGATGTTCACCCAGAGCATCGGGTAACATCTGACCATGAACATCAGTCGGAGCTGGGATGTTCTGGTTTGGATCCTCATCATTGATTCCCAAGTTACGATTCATGTTTCGCAGTGTACGTTCTAGATCATGATCGTAGGGGAACAACGGTTCTCTTCCTCTCCGTGTATTTGGCATACAAGGAGGATAATTCTGAAAAGGAATCAAAAACAATAAAACAAAGTAAAATCAAGAAAATATCAACTAAACTATAGTAAGAAGTTCAAGTTAATCTAAAAGCTAAATTCCCCGGCAGCGGCGCCAAAATTTGATACGCTCAAACTTACTTCTCAAATGAGAAGTAAAGCGGTCGCGTCAAGTAAATAACCCAACTAGTGAGGTTGGGATCGTTCCCACGAGGAAAATAGTCTAGACTTAACTCCAACTTGTTATTACTATTGTTCGGTCGATGACTTCCTTAAAAAGTAAAAACATAAAGGGGGGGTTTGTACTTCCTAATAAAATAAAAATAACTAACGAACTTGACAGAGACACTTAACAACTTTTAATGTTGAGTTTTAATCAAGTAATCAAAGTAACTAGGGTTTACGTGTTCCCCACAGGTTCATAACTTGATATTCTAGCTATAACAATTCTTTCCTAGTATCTTGCATGTAAAGTGATAAGTTATGTATTTCTAAATCCTTGGTCCGGCATCTAGAAAATCTCACTTCGCACCTTGGTCCGGCTACGTGTGTTGCTTTCCTAACCCTTATCCTTACCTCATATTAAGCATCGTATTCGATATTTGACTAAGTTATTACCTCGTACCAATCAATACTAGCCTATTAGATAGTATACACTAAATCTATGTTAATAATTCTTTTCTTAATATCTACCTCCTTGGTCCGGCAAGTAGCATTAAGGCGAGTTCTAACGTTGATCATCCGTTAAAAAGACTTCTAAGCGAAAGAATTATTAATACATGCAAGACACGATTCTAGAATTGTTATTTTAGCTAGGGTTTATCTCATTATTTGCCTATGGTTCCCACAACCCTAGTTATAGAGTTTAGTTCCTCATAGCCATAAACACAATATTCAAATATATTAAACAAGAATTCATGTACTTACTTTAATGAGAAAGAATAAAGTCTGAAAATTTGCTTGATTAATCAACAAGAGTTACTTGTAAGAATCTCCAACAATCAAACACTCCGAAAAACAAAGTCTAATAATATGATGTTTAATCTCCAAGAGTCTAACCTCAAAAACGAGGTTTTTCGAACTATTTATAAAAAATAAAAAAAACAAATTAAACAAGGATTCTAATTACTGGAAATCTGCCAAAACGCGGCTGGGTCGACGGACCACGCGATGGAACGTCGTGGTCATGACGAACCGTCGTGGGCTCCGTTGCTCCATACTTGGTTCAATTCTTCTGCTGCTTTCTTCATTTCCCTCGACGGCAAGTGTGATGGACCGTCATAGGCACGACGGTCCGTCGAGGGTCTTCGTTACAAAATACTTCAACTCTTGGAATCTGGGTACTGGGATCACTTCTCTGATCTTCGCGACGAACCTGCAGGACGGACCGTCATATCCATGAC